>JAMXBD010001275.1:0-417847 GCA_024138025.1 Combretum micranthum
TTTAATTAAGTATTAAATTTATCAAGTTGAAAATACAGATAAATATCATATTTATTTAGGGTGATTACCTATTTCATTCCTTCATCCTTTTGCTTGAAGTTGCTACTACAATATTTGGTTGTATTTATGAACACCAAAGAGCAATAATTTTTTTGTTTTTGATACCAAATAGCAATATCAATTAAATTATTATTACATAAAATAATGAATAATAATTTATCTTTTTATTTTATGATTTTTTATTCAAACAAAAATTGCTATTTATTCATTTATTTTACTATTTTTTTCATAACTACTCCTTTGAAAATTATATATTAGTGGACTTATATTTATCTATAATAAATACCATAAATATTTTACTTTTATAATAGAAGCATAATAGATGTTTCACTATTATTTCGACATAATTCCTTATTTTTTAACTACATAAACTATTTATTGTAATAATTATGTAATAACTATTACATCTCTATTATATTATTAATAAATTACAATTTAATCCTCTTCTTATTCCTCATGTTGAAGTGAATAAGCCAAAAAGTTTAGGTAGCCTTATGATTGCTTCTAAATCCCAAGGGAAAGAAAGAACTAAACTACTTGGTATATTTAAGTGCACTTGGATTGTCACCATGTGCTTACCCATTAGATTCCATTGTGAGCTATCTTCTACATCACATCAACTTGACATAACCTTAATGGGTAGAGTACATGCCTTAACACCTTAATCTTTTATAGTTTTGTGATTATCATCGCTACATGTTAGTCTTGGAAAACACACATGTAATTAAGAACTTTAACAAGTGGATTAACATGTTAGGTGGGATGGCTAGAATGAAAGGAGGGTCAATGCACTTTATGCTTAATGAAAAGCCCCAAGGGGTTTATAATGATGATGATGAGTTACTCTCTTTGATGATCTTTTGTCAATCATAGTTTAAATTTATAAAACCTGTTCTTAGATTGACTACAAGAAGCAATAGGCAGAGTACCTATCAGACCATAGTATAGAGTTAAGATCGAGGTCGTCCACGAGGAAGAATAACTACTAGTAATTACTTCTTTTCCACTATCTAGCAGTCCAAAAGAGATGATTGTTAAACACTATCAACTAAAGAAGCTACTAAACTAATGAAAGTCAACAAACAAGATCACTACAAATAGTAAGCAAGGATTACAATAAGAACAAATACAACCTAGATCTTGTCCTTCATCTAGTCTCATCATGTGAATCATAGAATACTAAAGATTATCCGAATTAGGCTCTTACACCATTGAGTTGCTTATACAAATCGACTGTCCTCTCGAATCTATCAATTTATCTAATCTCAGATCAATTAATTAGGATCTCTCCTCAATTAATGAAACCCAAAATCGCATTAAGCACATGAACCCATTGAGAACAAAGAATTACGAAAGATCCTTACTATTCTATCTCTAGAATTACAATCAAATATCATCAAATTACATAGATCTATTCATGAAAGCAATTTCTCAATTGACTTAGATAAAAATCAGACATAAATTTGCATTCCGAATGTACAAGTCAAAGAAAATAAGAAAGAGCATGCAATTTGAACATAAGAACATCAATTGGATTGCATTAGGAGTAGATCCTCAAAAGATGATGAACTTAGAATTCAAACAAGATGTAGATCTACGATCTATTCTTCCATAATGATATCAGAAGATAAATGAAATTCAAAAGAAATATTTGAATTCATGATTACAACCTTTAGAAAATGAAGTTCAATTGTGATGAATTTCGATCTACAATTTGGATTCAACCTTGACTTGTTGTTCTTCATGATTTGCTCCAGAAAAACCTCTAAAAAAAACCACTCAGAAAAAGAATCCGATCAAAAACAACCCATAGCTCAAAATTAAAACGTTCTATTTATATGCAGGTCTTCAAAAATCAGAGCTAAAAGAAATAAACAGGGGCACGTGATCGGCCACACCCTTCATCACGCCTTGTAGCAATGGGCATTGGAGGTACTGATCTTGGAAAAGGCCATCACCATGCCCCGTATCAATGGGCGTGGTGGGTACTGGATGTTTTAGGATGAAAACTGACCTGATTCGCCCCTTACCACGGGGCGTGGTAGGGGCTGTGGTGGCTTCTGGCCTACAATCTGATCCATATGGCCTTCACTATGGGGCATGGTGGCTACCGGTGCTACGCAACTTCAATACTACCCTTACCACGGGTCGTGTTGAGTAGTAAGTTTGCATAATTCTTATTTTCCTTGTCAATTTTGCTTGATTTGATCTTGTTTGTTTCGTTGTTGTTTAAAATTGACAAATTAAATAACTAAGCCATTTCTAGATGATTTTTACTTAGAATACCAACTAAATGAGCCCAAAATCATCTTAGAAATAAGGGTGTTGCGGCATTTATCACTCTTCTTGATAATTTTATGATAATATCGTTTATTTATTTTCCATGAACCATCAGTTGTGCGTTCTTTTGTTTCAAAGTTCGACTTTTGATGCTTGTCATCAAGTTAAGGTATCACTTTGGTAGTTTTAACCTTTAATCTTGTTGTTGCAGGTGCTAAATCATTGATAGAGTTGGGGAGGGGGAGCATCGTAGACCTATAAACACAGAAACTTAGTTAGTGATGTGCCAGGAGTTGTTCAGTGTAGTTATTTTAATGTTTAAGTGAGTTCTGGGTTCTTGAGAGTGTTAAGAAGGAGAATAATTCGAATAACACTAAAGTTTAGAAAAATTAGATCCCTTTACCTCTCATCTGAAAGTTCTTTATATGAGTTGGCCATAACGGAATTTATGAGACCTTAGAATATCTTTATTCCACATGGTGGATTCTCCTAATCGAATAGTTGGCCTAATCCGTGCAGCACAATAATGTCAGTGTAAAACGCGAGTGTACCAAGACTGGAGTACGAATGTGTTAGGTATAGAGGGCGGTCAGATGACGTGAATTGCTAGGGAGATACAAATGCTAGGTCGTTATAGGCCCCCTTTGAGGTTAGGGTCTCGACCAACTACGTCTCATTGCCATGGGCCTCCATTTAAGGAGTTGTGACCGAAGTCAGGAGCTTTGGCTATGTGAGGGAGCCAAAAGTCATTATGGAGTTTGGTCACGAGGTTTGGAGTATCACTTTTCCCTTGTGGCTATTGTGAGCTAGGCCTCCTTAAGGTTGTTAATGAGCTTGGGAACCTTAGAAGAAAACTCAAGAGAGAGAGTGAATATAGTTTTAAAGCTAATTTATCCCCTTTTGAATTCTACTACCTAAATAATGCAATTTAACGAGTCAATAACAATAATAAGTAAATTGAAACAAATTAAAGAGATATGGAATAATAAAACAACTTATAATATAACATGGAGTTTAGTCTACCCCCTAGTCTCCATGGTCTTACAAATGTCTCTCAATAGAGGATTTCAAACCACACTATATTCAAATCAAACCAATGCTCTTAAGGAGCTATAACAAGCACAAAACAACAAATATCACTTAAGTTATGTCTTTTACAAGAATCGCTGTAACACACTAGGCACAACTTATTCACTCACAAAACCGCACTTAATAACCTAGAGTAGTGCCTTACACGGATTAGCGAACAAGGCTCTTAATAGCACTAATTACTCTTTCTTACAAACAAATAACAAACAAAGTATAAAGAGGATTAAGAGATTTAATACAAGTGTTTATAAGTAATTAATGAGCTTTTCTTGATATCTCGAATCTGCTTAAACCCAATTATCCCTATTTATAAGCTTTCACAAAAACTAATCGTTGCCTCTTTTTTTTTGTCCCTCCTTTGTCAAAGTACTAAATGCTTCAACGGCTAGTTTTTAATCAACTAGCATCTAGATGACATTGGCTACCGCGGTCTCCTGCAAACATAAGCACAAAGAGTTTTGAACCCAGGTAGCATCTAAATGCTATACCTTGATATACAGACGCTAGCTGCAATTTACATGACCATACTTCTGGTCATGCTAACATCCGAACTCCATGTCATTAGGTAGATTTAGTCTTCGAATGCTAACCGTTGTGTAGTTACGTCCTGTAGCAATATAAGCATACACAAATATAGCACATATGTTTGCACAAAGAAAGCTTATCATATTGCACACAGGCTTTACTAATTAAGTGTAACTCAGTACTAATAAGTGAATAATTGTACAATACATTTCATCATCATAAATCACATTAAATCCATGAATTTAATGAACCCATGTTCTTTGTTAGCAAGTATTAGACTTTGTGCGTGTAAGCATTATCCATACTCCCCCAATATTAACCATGTGAAAAATCATTACATGTGTTATAAGTGGCATTACACTATATTGTTCATAGGAATGCATAGCATCCTATTTAGCCTGGGAAATGGACAAATGACAACTTATAAAATAGGAAACTAATTCTCCTTTAGAAAACTAACCCCTACTATTATATATAAAGTCCTCTTGCTCTTCATAAATCTTTCCAATATGATTTGTCTTTATTAGTGATAGAATCTCTTTAAGTATATACAAATGTTTTATAAATAGGGATAATATCATAAATAGTACCTGAACTTTGGAAAAATATGCAATTTGGTATCTAAACTTTAAAAATAATCAATTTATTACCTGAAGTTTAAAATTAATCAATTTAGTACCTGAAAAACTTTGAAATCGATTAATGCAATTCTTAAAAGAACTTGATGGAGGTACTGTTAGCATACATAAAAAGTTCTTTTAAGTACTAAATTTATTAATTTCAAAGTTTAGATACTAAATTGATCAATTTCAAATTTCAAGTTCCTAATTGTATATTTTATCCAAGTTTAGATATCATTTGTGACATTAACCATTATAAATAATATAATGTTTTGATGACAATAGAAGGTTTAAAGAATAATCACATGCTTATATAATAATCTTAACAATGTGCTTGAGTTTATGTTGTTTAAGAGGCACATGTATGTCTTAGATGATAGATTAGAAAGAACAACTTTCCATTTTTGGAGCAATGAACTATATTTAAGACTTAGCTCCATGAATTGAATATAATTGGATTTTATATTTGATTGTTCCATTAATGAGTAGGATATAAATCCGATGGGGGCATACTTTAATTTTCATGAGTTTATCATATGGTTTTATGGGTGAAAAATAAAAATATTTGAAGTATAAATGTTGTTTATGGAAATTTCCAGGTGATACCTTTCTTTGTAATTAAGAGACGTGATGCACAAGTTTTATGAAGATAAATCATGCTAGAAGATTGAAGAAAGAACAAGAAGATCATGTTAGCATATTGAATCTTGCAAATAAGGAAAGAAATCTTTAAATCTTAGAACGAATTCACATCTAAATCACTCTTTATCTTACTCAATGTAGCAAGTATTCGCTGGAATCTTCAAGTGCAACTTAGAATCTCATAAATTGTATCTCCGATGTCTTTTTTTTTTAAGTAAATTAAGGAAGAATTCAAATTAAATATGTCAAAGAATGATGAAGATAAAGACACAAACAGTTGGAAAAAAATTTCTTACCCAAATTACACAAGGAAGACCGTTATATGATGAATTATAAATTGAAGGCACTTTTTAAGAGCAAAAGAATGAAACTTTATTGAGAAAAAGTATTGATAAGTTTACAAAATTCATGACAAACTTTGAGCACTGATATGAGCAATTCAATCTTGTGAAACTTTATTTTGATCTTTATACTAAAAAGTGACGAACTTTATTTTTTTTTTTCCCTCTAGGCTAAGATACTTTTACTTGTATTCTTTGTGGTAGTAACATAAGTGACAAAGGACACTAGTAGAAGCGAAAGCTAGCTTAGGTAAGAGCTAAGATGGGCAGTGTGGGTTGTTGTAATTGCTGAGGACTCAAGACTCTTTGTACTTCTTCATTGATTTGATTGGATCTAGTAAAATAAGCTAGTAAAGACAACCAAGACCTTAACGTGAAGCAAGAAAAATTGATTGATGTACAAGGCAGAACCACTATAGATTAACAAGTATTATTCTCTCTCTCTCTCTCTCTCTCTCTATTTATTCCATTTTTTTCTACAATTAACTTTGATATTGAATATGAAATAATCAACTTAAAGAATTTCGGATTAATAACGTTTTGAGAAAGAGATATTAAGTAAACAAACTTGACTATATCACAAGTTAAGATAACAAGTTTTTTTTTCTTTTTTTTTTTTTTTTGTAAAGAGTTTTCAACAAACATTTTAAACATTGTTTTAGAACCTGTTTTGAAAATAAGTTTATAGTTAGAATTTGCAAAAAAATTTTTGGAAGTAACCAATTCACCCTCCGCTTGGTTACTTAATTTACAGGACCAATAGTCTTTTATGATATGGAGAAGAGGAAAAAAGGAAAAAAATAAAACCACAAGTCAGACTTGAACCCTTCTCCTTATTTGCAAGTTCTTAAACCAAGTTCCCTCACTTTCACATTAAAAATTGCTTTTGTTATAATAATTAAATAACAACTAATTTTTTGATTATGTAGATAACTACAAATCTCAAACTCTTGGTTTAAAAGTTCTTGTAAGAATCAAAACCCTAAAACAAAAAAACATGATCAAATTCATTGAATCATGTCATATGATTTGAAGATGATTTAACAATTGAGAATGTATTGTGAATTAGACTTTTAGAGGGTTCATAGTATAACTAATCAAGAACCAAAAATGAATTTTAACCTAGCATATGTAGAATAAACAATTAAGAGTAAGAGACTTTCAATAATAATCAATGCTAGAATGATGGAGGATTTAGGAAAATGTAACTTAAAAAATAATCTAAATACATGTATTTAGCAACAACTAGCTCATAGATTCAACCTAAATTAGAAGATCTAGTTCAATTATGAAAAGAAAATCTAACTATGAATAGAAAAAAACTCCCTCCAATTAGTTGGTCAACCAACTTAAAGTAAGTCAACAATCTTATTCAACCATCCTATAAGGTTGATTGGCTCACTCAATTACCCTAAAGTAGGCTTATTGCCTTGTCAACTACCCCATGCAATCGCCATAAGGTTGGTTTATCGCTTTTTCAACTACCCCATGCAATTACCCTACAAACTATCTATGTAGTCGCTACTTTCCTTTAATCTAGTTGCTTAAATCGTTGACCAATTTAGTATACTAAAAGGAACCTATGCTACACTTTCAAAAATGGCTCTCTTAATATATGTTGATATATAGATCCATACATTCGAAACTGAATTATCGCAGGTGCGTAATAAATTTATACTTTTAAACAAGACTTTCTTCAATGCATTATATTTTTAAATTTTGATCATCTTTGGTGTATTTACAAATTCACACTTTCAAAGAAAAGACATTAAAGGTTTACACTTGAAAAAAAAAAAACTCCATAAGCCTAGTCTAAATGGCTTAATGTGTTTAACTTAATCAATTATATCAAGCGCATAACACTTAAAATTTTTTTATTTATAAGTGTTGATACGTTCTTATTGAATTGTCCTGTCTAATCTATTTTGATCTTTACAAGTTGTCCATTATATAGCTTCGTCTACAATGTTCAATTTTTTTGTGAGGAAACAATAGTTGGATTAAATGTGTTTGTCTCATTGTGATATTGTTGAGTTAAGATATTCATGTTTATCATACGATCTTCTTCAAAATATATAACTTTTACTCCCCTTGAATATCTACATCAATCTTGGATTTGCTACCATTTGTTTCTTTTTACTATTGCTTGGAAAATTTTCTTCATGAGTTTTGAGTAAAGGTAACTTAATAAGATACATTATTAAAATATGTACAATTTAGTACTAGACCTTACTTGTGTTGAAAATATATCCACTCAGCAAGGCTTGTTTAAATACATGCGCACATGCATATTGCAGAAGTGGAAGCTATGAGGTGGGTTTTTAAATCAATTTTAAGCACATTTAACCAACCATTATCTCTTTAACCAATTTACACACGATTAAAATATAATAATAAAGAGATAAGGGAATGAGAAGATAACACCACATTTAACGTGAAGTTTGGCCCACCCCCTAGTCTCTATAGTCCATAACTTGCCCATTCAAAGAAGACTTCAAACATTTCATTCATCACAAAACCAATTGCCTTAATAAAGAGGACTTCACACTTGCCTCGACACGAGGACTTCACTCAATTGCCTTCACATACATGGGCCTTCACATAGGTACCTCAACACATGAGAACTTTACTAAAACACTCAATTAAAACATGTGAATAGTACTTTACAATGTTATCTCACTAATCTCACGAATGATACTATTAAACACAAACCAAGAGAGTATTATGATATAATCTCTATAAGTTAAGCTTTACTCTCTTGCTAAAAAAAAATACCCCAAAACATACTATATATATTAGTTTTAAAAACATAGCCATTCACCCTAAAAGAACCTCCAACGGTTAAATTCAAAGGTCTGTAACGACTATATTTTAAACCGTTGTACCTTAACTCTTGTTACGCCTCAAACTTGTCACCTCAAATTTACCCCTCGACCAATGACTTGTCTCGTCAAGCTTTAGATTTAAACTTATCGCGTTTTAGAGCATATCGTCCCTTAATTTAACCTTTGACCAAGTCTGTGATCTTGGATCTCATCGAGCCTGAGACTTGAGTTTGTCAAGTGCATGTTTTGAGCTTATTGTGTCCTAACCCTTCAATAGGTCGAGCTCTTAACGTGACCTACGACGAAGCCTGAGCACATTGTTTTGTTCCACTCGTCACGTCTTGGTTTTACACTTGTCACGCCTTAGTTCAAACATGTTGAGTTCTTGATTTGCCCCCTGAGTTTAGGCCGCAACCAAGGTGTGGCACTTATAAATATGTTCCTGCTAAAACCTACACAATCTCCACAAAACATGAAACTTATACATATATGCAGATTAAAGCTGAAACATATTAAAAACAATTTTTTATTAAATTTAGCTTAACTAAGTTGTGGAACATTTGTGCAATATATTTTCTTATAAAAAACAAGATTGTAACCACCCATTGTTTATCAATTTATGACTTGTGTAATTTTTATATCCAAACCATTGTCACTCTTCTAATTTCTATCGTAAAGCTAGTTTCTATTGCAATTCTAGTCTCTTCAATAGAGTTTTGTCTCCATATTTTTAAATTTTCTTTTGCTCTTTTCATCATGTTTCTAATGTTTTAAACCTTGCTTATGATTTTCTACATATTTATATTAGTGGTTAATGCACCCGTAATGCATGTACTATGAAAAATATTCTTATTGAGACATGTAAAAATAAAAAATCTACAAATAAAAAATAGTGAAAAAAATTTAAGACAATTGTAAAATGAAAGAGGAGGAAGAAGAAATACTATTTAAAAAAAAAAAAAAGAGCAAAGTGGTATCAAGATGTGTAGGTGCAGGAGTTGATTGCTGTTTAGTAAACATTAGGCATTTTTCTAATGTAAACGTTAGGAAAAGTAATTGTTTATCTCAATCCTAGGAACATGGATGGTGGTCTATTGACTTTGTCAACTGAGATAATCCTTTCAATTTAAGTGTATGTATAAATAAATTATATTTGAATTTACTTGATAACAAGTGGCCAAAACAATATTTCTTTAATAATAAAAATAAGACACTAAAACCTCCTCCCTCCACTTTAAATAATATAGATGAAACTTCTTATTCATAAGTATTTGAATAAAACTAAAGTGTATTCTTTTCTTGGTTCTAACTATTTTTACATCTGAGAACTCATTAGAAAAACACTTAATTTCATTTTATTATCATGGAGACTCATTTTGACAATTAATGACATTTCTAGCAATTAGAATGTAGTAAAGTAAAGACATAAGATCTTTAAAATTTATCTTTTCAAACAACATCTGAATTTGTAAAAAACGTGAAAAGATCTTAGGTTAGGTGTAATTCTTTTAATGATTGTGTGGTATTTACCATTATATTATGTCTTTTAAGCCTATTGCAATCCATTTTGCAAACTATAAGGCATATATGCCATGTAAATAAGAATTTGGTATCTAAATTTTACGCTTTTTTGTAATTAATTACATAAAATTTAAAAGTATTAATTTAATATTTAATTTTTTTAGTAATTATTTACCTAAAATTTGTCAATTTTTTTATAATTGACTGCCTAAAGGGATTTAATCAGGATATTATAAACAACATCAAAAAAATTTTAAATAATAAATTTACATTTTTAAACTTTAAATGCTTATAAATTCGGTTGAGAAATGCGGGGGCGGAGTTCTTCTTAAAATTGCCATGATAGTACTTATTACCAACTCGATCAAATACCGTTGATAATGAGTTTCAATATACAATAATATTATCATTACTAATTCAAAAAGAAAAAAAAAAGGAAAATGATCTTCAATAGTTTTGTTATATTCTATTTATATACTAGAAAATATCAGTATAAAAACTATTGACTGATTCGTTTTCATCTGTGGCATTAATACTGCATCTTTGCTACGGTGGATCAATGACCTCTATAGTTCTGCATATAAACCCAATCCAAAGTCATAACTAACTAAATGAATTCATTCTTGCTTTCTGTTATATCTTCTCATCAAAGCTTTTCTCTGCTCACAACATCGATGAGAGATTCTTGAAAGTAAGTTGAATTCATCTTAATTCTTGATCTGACAGTCTTCTCATGGTGTCAGAGCATGCATATTAGTTCGTTTCCTTTGATTTTGATTGAATCTTGCATGTTTGATCAATTGGTTGAAACATATCTAATACAACTATATTATTTGTTGAAAATTCATATAATAATCCATATTATCTTTTCTAGTTCAGATCGTCTGGGTGTATCTATTACAAACTTAGTTCTCAATAGTATGAATCACCGTGGTTGTAGTTGATCTTTTGATTTACCCTAAGAGCAAAAGCTAAGCTAGATTTTATTGATGGTACATGTTCATAGCCATGAGGATCTTTCTTCTCGTTCACCATCACCGTACCTCCCATAGTAAAGACCATCCCTTCACATCGCTTTGCAACCTCCATGGGGAATGGCTCCATGCACGATCACCTCCATTTCAAATGAAGGATCGATTTGGTCCAAGGTCACCTACCTTTGTGTGGTCTTTAGCCCACATGGAACAAAATTCCATGAACCCTCAATCAAGGTATGACCAAAACATATAAATAGATCCTCGTCCCTTAAGGTATGAGTATATCATCTTGTTAGGGAAAAATCCGATCTTTCCCTTTACGAAAGCATTAAAACAAATCACAGATTATAAATATAAAAGCAAAAAATAAAAATCAACACTAGGATTTACGTGGAAAACCCAAACTAGGAAAAACCACGGGACCGCCTCACATAATTCTTCCACTATTTCAATAATGGGTATATAATAGAGTTTTACAAATAGGAACAAAAATTTCCTTCTTCTAAAGTTTCTCTCTCTAAGAACTCCCTCACTTTCTCACTCTAGATCTTTCCTGTCTAGTCTTGATCAGAGGCCACTTGTTTTCCTTATTACACTCTGTATTCACAGCACACAACACACTGTGTGTCACACTTCTAAAAGACATATAAGGAGACTTTAAAAAGAAAAACAAAGAAGGTTCGCATTAACTGGAATTCAAGGCCGAATTAAGGTTGGCATTAGTTGGCATTAATTCCTTTTGACCAGCATTTATCTCTTCCATGTCTTTTTATTCTGCCCATGTCTTATCATTTTCCCATATATTCGGGATTCGTTTGTTGTAAACCCATATGAGCTGGATCTACAACCCAATAGATCTTACACTATCTTAGTGGGTATCTTATAGTGTATCATTCTCTCGAGACTACCAATTGACTTGAGCATCAAAGTGGTGGCATTGGACAACCCTTTATTGCTCCACTAACTGTATCCTATGTGTGCAAATCCATTAAGGTGATTGGTCATTAATATTAGCCTAACTCGCACCCAATGAATGGGGAAATGACATGTATCAAGTAGTCGCTAGAAAAACTAGAACATTAAACAATTAAACAGACAAATAAACAAACGTTGAAGTTCCCCATTTCATTATTTAATTAGACAATGTGTGTATTTATCCTCTTACTTAATTGTCTATTTTTTTTTTTTTAGTTTTATATTGGCTACTTAAGAGGTGTCAATTCAGCTTTTAGTTTTAACTTTGTTAGTTGAGGTAGCATTAAAGAATATGAAAACTTTGATTGGGTATTAAATTAATTACTTTTAAAATTTAAGTAGTTAATAGGTTATATTAAGACTATAAAAACTTTGATTGTATATCAAATTAACTACTTTAAAGTTTAGATAGATAATTATATATTTGGAGAAAGTTCATGTACTAAATGTGACATTAACCCTTTATAGAACTACAACATATATATTTAGTACTAGTACTTATACACCATTAATTTTCAACTCTTAACTAGGCAAGTGCACCTATCATTTTATGTAAAACAAACAATGAGACCAAGTGTCGTACCACAAAAGCACAAGCATAAATAATCACTTTAACTTGATTATTCAACCGGCATTTAAGAATATTAGATTTATCTAATCTATTAATTTTTAACTCGTATACTTATTATTTATAACTTAATAAGAATTAGAAATCAAATCTATATAATTATATACCCTTACATTGCTTTCCTTAGATTTTTTATGCAAATTTTATAGACAAAGTAGTTAAATCCATTATGATGTACCTTGAATGTGGGAATTTCAGTAGTATATTGTGGTAGAGAATGCTTATATCACAATCACTAATCATCCTTTAATTGATTATGACTTTCCTAATTAATTAATTCAAATTGTATTACTTTAAATAACTTACATATCTGATAATTAATTTACTCATTCCGTGAATTCCTCTACTAGGTTTGACCCTAATCAACAAATTTATGTTGTCTCATAGTTAGGATCGCATGGAACTTCATTCAATTATGTATATCTAATTATATATGGTATACCATCCACTCTACATAATATCTAATTAATATTATTGACACTCTAAAAATTTTAATCTCACTCTAATAAAAGCATAAAAATGAATCACAAGAACATCAAAACTTCCTTAACTCTTAATAAAATAATTGATTATATGATAACTCCAAGTTATGCAAATCTAGAGACAAATAAACCGTACTCTATTAGATAAATAAATATGAAGAATTGGGAATGGAAAAATATAATTATAAATCTATGTTGATCTTTTGTTATAATCCTTACATACACATAAATAATTCTACCAATGTAATCTCTAATAAATTTTTCTTCTAATAGTAATGACTCCACACCCTTAACTTGGGTAAAATGTGACAAAAAAGAACACGACTGTGAATACGTCTATACTTCAAGCTCTATTTCTTTTTGTAATTCCAATAAATTAAAAATGCAATTTCATCATTAGCGTACAAGTAACAATACAATCTTTTGGCCAGACCATGCTCTTCATAAAATTTTAGCTTCAAATATATCTCATTCAATTTACCCTATAAATAGAGAATATTACATGTTTAATATACCTTTATAAAAAAAATTATATAAAATGAATTTAGAGGAAAAAAATTACACGAATAGTGTTACAATTAGGGGATATGCGATATATGTTTTTCAAGTGTATTGCCTATAGATTATGCGATACACATAATCTCACAGCCCCGTCCATTAGATTAGGTTCAGGTCTTAGTTTGTATAGGTTGTCTTCTTCAACATCACACGCATGAGTATGAGTATATCGTCGAACATGAACAACGATGAAAGGGCTTCATCGGTAGATTAGTTTGCAGAGTGTTCGTTGGCTTGAGCTTGAATCGCAATTGCGGTTGGATTACGATGAAGGTTCTGTGTGATTGGGATGGATCTCCATCGCGGTTGGTTTAGGGTCTTGACCGGTGACGTGGTTGGTTCGGGTTCAAGTCTTTGCTTAACTCTGGTGATGGTGAAGGGTTGGTGGGTCTTGATGATATCGGTGACGAGTTTGTCTTTAGAGATGGAAGGAATGATGTTGAAGATGAAGGTATTGCTGAAGCAGATGAGTCCAGCTTAGTGACCGTGATGGTTGGAGCTTGGGTGTTTTTCAAGGGAATTAGGCTTTGGTTTGAAGTAGTTGAAATTTTTTTAGAGAGAGAAGGGCTCTAGAGAGAGATCGCCACCAAGAGAGTTGGTTAGAGAGAGATCAAATGACGAAGAAGAAATTATAATAAGGGTATCGTAGAAAGAAACAGCGACACACCAACTTGTAAAATTTGGAACCCCTAGGTTGCTATACCACTTATGGTATATGCGATACAAGTATAAATAAGCATATCTCTACTACAATATGCGATATAGCAATACTAATTTTGTATTTTTTATATAATTTTTATTTGTGTATTTTTTTTAAACAACACTAGACACGTGTTCCACCTTCATAAATGACTATAAATTAAATAATTTTCCTCTAAATTTCACCAACAACTTGAAGTATCATAAAATTAAAATAATAATCAATTATATGCAGAGTTCTTTAAAACACTTGCAAGAATCACTAAGAGCAACTATGATTCATTAATCATTGATAGATTCACCCAATATATTAATACCATTATAATGTTAGAAAAAGTAATAGAGAAAGAGAGAGAGTTGATTCAAAAAGAAGAAGATGAAGTAGAAAATACATAATTTTTATAACAAAAAGAAAAGTGAAAAATCAATCAAGAATCACAAAGAATCGTCTTCTAAGATCAGTAATTCCATAATTTGTTGATCTTCGTTGTTGCAATTAATTTCCATCACATATATGTTCCATCTTTTTTTTTTTTTTTTTTTCATTTCAGTAGGTGAGGATTTCATTTATCTGAGACGAAACGTTGGAAAGAGACGTGTGCCGTTACTAGGAAAGAGACAATTCTCCTTTATCAAACTAATGCGTAGGCTTTCCACTGATGATTTTCAGTTACAAAACTTGTAATTGCGTCATATTATGAAAAGGCTTAAACCATAGTAAAAACCATAACTAAAAGAAGAAGTAAATTAACTCTGAAGTAATGATGTTGACATCGGCTGTATAACTTACTATTGATCAAATTAATTAAGGGTCCATTTGGCATCCGATACTTAGTAGATGATAAACATTTTTTTTTAATTTTTTCTAATAAATTGTTTGTTAAAAATATATAGATAAAAAAAATATGATTGTTCTTATGAAAATATCAAATAAACTAAATACAGATAAAATATAGCCACAAATCAAATATCTTTACACATAAAGTTTAGCTACAGATACAGATACAGATGAGAAACAGACAATTCAAACGGATCCAATTAAACTCACTTGCAAAAACCAAAACTAAGAGAGTATGTATCTGCTACGATATAAATTAACAAAATAATTATTTAGAAATTGAGATATAATTGAGTCAATTTATGAGCTATTGGAATCTGACTTGATATTTACTTAATTAGTTAATTAAGTTTAATTTGACTTTTATAATGTTTGATACAATTAATTAACTTGCAAGCTTAGTCGAAGTTAAGTCAAGTGTATTAGTTGAATTTGAGTAGAATTTAGGTATTAATATTAATGTTAAAAAATATGTGATGTTGGGTTTAAACAGGGTTAATTGAGTTTAAATTTTATTTATTGAGTAACACTTTTATTCAAGTTCAAAAAAAAAAAAAAAATACTAAGCTCAGTCGAGTTTAAATTGAGTTCGAATGTTCATATTTCAAGTTGAGGTTGAGATTAAACTTAGCATTACGATAGTGTCCTGATTTGGTTTGTTTTGTTTATAGCCCTTTTTACGAACAACCATGTCTTGTAATACAGCAGGGTTACCACAAGGAGTTGCATGTGAGACTTGAAACCGAATATCAATTTAAATGAGTCACAAATCAGGTTAGCCTCTTTAGGTTTAAGTTGGGATGTGGTTGAATTGTGTTGAGTCAAAGAGCAATAAGTTTGAGCTTAAACTCAATTTGCAAATCTAGCTAAAACTTGATTGAAATTAAAATTTTGATCCTAAAACTAGATTCAAAACACTAGTTAACAAGTTCAAACTTGTTTTGATTATTTAGAAAAATATATTATTCTTAAATAAAATTTACATAAAATCTAGTATTCCACTAGATTTTGATAAAATTTGATATTTTATTAAACTTAATTCTAATTTAATTGGGTTGCTGCTCATAAAGCAAAATAAATAGAAGACCAAGCTTACTTCTATAAATTACTTGAATAACTCAAGTTTCAAACTTACCACCATAATAGTAACCGAATTGAATTCAAATTGATGTGCAACCAAACTTGAATAGCTAGCTTACCGGCTTAATTTTATTTATACACCTAAGCTTGAGAAAAAGTACCTAAACCAAACAGACTTGAATCGCAATGGTGCTGCGTCCATTTTTGCGAATCATGCCCAAGTAGACATTCTTAGTTCTAAAACTGGCGTTCATCCAAAATCATAACCGAATATTAAGTTTACCACACGTATGGTCCTTCCATGATCCCATGTTCTTCTTTTTTGGCCATAACGATCCCATGTTCTTCATTAACCAAAAATTATACGCAAAGAGATACATAGCTCGAATTCTAGCAAATAACAAGTAAAAATTGCCCAAGTAATCACATATTTCTAGTGATCTCGGTATCTGTAAATGCTTGGAAAAAAGATAAGTTTGGATGATCTATTTTTCATTTGTATTTGTATTTGTATATGTATTTGATCTATATCTATACTTTATTTGTATCTAACATGTATCTAGTTTATTTGATCAATTTTTAAGTAAAAATATCTATTTTTCATTCGTATCTGTTTTCTGACAGTCTATTTGAAAATGTTTGCGTATTGTTTGCATGTTGATGAAACAAGCAAACCCTTAATAAATGTTAGATTCTACATGCATAGACATGTGGCACGATTGTACTAATAAAATTTTACTATGCATAACAGGTGATTTTTAAAACAATTATTATCTATAATTTAAACGTTATATACATATATATTAAAAGTTCATTGATATTTGTATATTACAGACACACACACATATATATTATGTGATGTGTAAAATCGAATGAATATTTTCTTGAGATTCTTGCGTCTATGATAAAACAATCCAAAAATGTTACCAAAACTTTTCTGCCAAACATTTCCTGTGTGCTATAAAATCCCTTCAAGATCTCCACTACCTTCAGACATCCAATATAGAGTTATAGTTGATAATCTGACGCCTACAAGAGAAAAAAAAACATGGCCACCATGTCTTGGAAATCATTAGCAATGCTATGGACAATTGCATTCACCATGATTTTAGCTTCATCAACCGAAGCTTCAAAAGCTCCATATCCATCTCCTCAACAGTGCTGGGGCTCCTTCACCCAAATAAGTGGTTGTGCTGCCGAAATTAGTCGTGCGGCTGCAACCATGCAACCGGGCATGAAAATTGGACAGGACTGTTGCAAGGCCATCATTGAGCTCGACGACAAGTGTTGGGGCCAAATGTTCCCTATGAACCCTAGCGTTTCCTCCATGTTGAAAGGGATTTGTGATTGTCATGGCATCACCACGTCCAGCAGCAGCTGCGTCGAATGGCATTAACATAAATGCCACCGTCCTGGCAGGAGACGTACCTGATGGAGCGGCCCCTGGTCCTCATAGCTAAGATACTCAATCCTAAGTACCGTCTACCTATGATGTTCCAATAAACTTGAATAATAGGTTGGCAATGCAAGACAACGAAATGTTAATTGCACAAAATAAATTTCTGAAAGGGTTTATAACAAGAAACAATAATGTAGCAAGGCACTTATGCACTTGTGTTTGTGTGAATCTGTCTATCTATTTCCGATTATATTTAGCCCAAGCTCTTACATTATCTTGACCATCATTTACAAGAATTAAGTATCGGTATGAAAGTGCTTTGCATCAAATCGCTTGTCTATAGTATATCGTTTGGCATTTGATTATTTCATGGGCTAAAAAAACAAAAGTTGAAATTAGAAAGTAAATTCACCTTGCCAAGATCCTTAATAGTTTGATAGTGAATTAACACTAATCTTTAAGTTAGATAAACTTCTTATAATTAATAAATTGAACTTTAGAATTTTGGGGGTTTTTTTTTTTCCCTGTTCAAAAGTAGAAATGACTAAGAAAAAACAAAAACATATTAAATTTAAATACCACGTATTTGGTTGAATTTTTAAGTACAACTTATCAGCTACATTATCTTATTTTGATATATTCAATTGAACTGACCCTAGTAAAAAATTATTTTTCATTACCTTTGTTAAACAACCTAAGATTTTGATATTTTAAACCACGAATGCACCAGTGTTTCTTCTTTTATATTAAAAAAGTCTCCTCGTGGCCATACAAGCGTCCAAGGCCAAGCGCCATTTACATAGACTGTTGTATGTACGAATTAGAGAAGAAAAAATAATTATTAACATGTGTAAATTTTACTTAAGAATTATATAAGGACAATTTACATTCGAATTATAAAATTTACATATTTTACAATTGAGTGGTAGAACAGAGCTCAACTACATCCTAATATACCATGTTAAAGTGGAATCTATAAATTATATTCTTGTGTAAAATGCACCAATTAAGTAGTAAGTGGTTTTAAAAGTAATTTCACTTTACAAAATGCTCAACCATGCATGGTTGGGCTGCAGCTCTAAGATCATGAAAATCTATACTCAGTGGGCCATAATAAATGGGTTCTAGATTTAATAAATTAAATGTTTATCTTGGTATTTGAACTTTACACCAATTTTAATTCTGTACTCAATGGCTCATAATAAATGGGTTCTAAATTTAATAAGTTAAACGTCTAATTTAGTACTTGAATTTTATACAAAAAGTTAATTTGGTATATAAACTTTCAAGTAGATAATTTCATATTGAATCAAAGTTTTCATGGTTGCAGAATTCTTAATTAGCTATTTGTAAGTAGCCCTAGGACTATAGAATAAGGGGTTATCCCGGACTACACCAATATATTGATTCTAATTCTTAAATATCAAACCTCAAAGTAACTTTGTTTCATTATATATTCCATCTATATCTCAATTCCATTCTTTTAATATCTCTATGGTGTCATGACTGTAAGAGATGTTGTTTTGAGTCATCTTTTTATTTTTATATATGGAAAGTTCAAAAGAGCAATGCTTATTTTACCCTCTTCAAATTCGACTAATTCACCTACCATTATTTCATCAAGACTATTAATACAAGTAATGCTGTCGCCTACTTGAAGTATGATATTGTTATTTACAATCTTCATTTCTTTATTATATTGTTCAACACATATCGTTTGCTTTATTTGTTATCGTAGAAGAAGTAGTCCATCATTGAATATTTACAACCACTCTTGATGTTAACTAATATTGATGGACCGTTTCTTCCTAACCAACAAATGGAATAAAAAACGATAGGCTAGATCGTAAATATAACTATGAAAAGTTTGATTGGGTATTAAATCGATCATTTCAAAGTTCAAGTATTAAATATAATTTTCATTAAAAGTTTAAATAACAAATTTGACATATTTTTTATTTGGGTAAATATCACAATTGGTATTTGAACTTTGCTAATTTATGCGATTAACTACCTAGAGGTTAAAAATATCAATTTACTACTTGTAAACTTTTCAAGTTCATTAGTAGTAATAGATGAGGTAATTAATTACAATAATAGGTAACGTTCCGGTAATTAATTGAAAAATTTAACAAAGTGCAAGTGTTTAATTTAAAAAATAGGTAAAGTTTATAATTAGTAAACTTTAGGTATCAAATGTGATAGTTACCCAATCGAAATTGTGAATATACATCAAGGTGTTAGTTCTCTTACATTACCTTAGGTGAACATCCAACATAAGATTGGGGGTTTGTCATTATATCTTTTTTCGTTTTTCATTTGCCCCTATATTAACATGTCAACTTAGTAATACTATAGGTCTTTTTTAGTTTTTTTTTTTCCTTTTTTTTTTTTTCTCTTTTTGAGTTTTCGATGTAGAGTTTTACGAGACTTTAAGTCTTACCGTTAATCAATAATGTATTTGGATATTTAGGATTCAGATTGATTATAATATTTTGAGCTTCCATTGGATACGTTGTCATCCATCGAATTATGGTCAAGCTAACTATGTACTGTCATTTACAAATGGCAAAAAATTCACCGGCACGTTAGGGTTTTCACTTCTATGATTTTAAGTTCAAACATTACTTTTAGTGATTGGCGACTGTTGAATATCAAGATCGTGAGTGAAAAAAAAAAAAAAAAAATTGAGGTGTTAAAATAAGTTTATAGGCACCATGGAGGATCTGAATGTAAACGAATCTCACTATCCAATTAAAACACAGCTTCTTTCCAATGCATTTTCTGGGCATATTTGTTGGCTTACAGGACTGCAATAGTCTTGACATCAATTGGCGTATAAGCCATACAAGGACTTGACATCAATGGGCGTATAAGCCATACAAGGACTAACTCCACTACTGCATATTGTTTTGGTTAAAGTTCTCCGCAATAAAACCAAAAGCACCTTCGCGACTAGGGATGTAACCGAATCGGCTATTACATGTTTCTGACCTATCTGATCCATTAAAAATCATATAGGTTTGAACCCTAGAGGATTATAGGATCAGGTTTAGATATATAGTAAAAACCCTATAAGGTTATAGGGTCGGGTTTGGATCATATAACAAACCTAATGGATATCCAACAATCCGATACTATGATTTAAAAAATAAATAAATAATTAAAAACATTATTAAATGGGCAAGAAGAGGAAATGAGACATACATGAGCTACCATTTATTCTAACTTCTAGAGATTTTTTTTTTCATGTTTACTAAACTAATTAAGGATTTTAGAATTTTTCATTGAAATTTTTTCAAGTCATATTTGCTTTGGCATTGTCCAATGTCTATTATATTTTAGCCCAAATAGGAGATTTAATTTTACCACGTTCTTAAAATTTTATGCTATTGTTTATGTCTCATAAGTAATATATTTTGTGTTTCAATGTTGAATCATGAATATGGTCTGCCACATATTCTACCTATTCCACATGTATCTTTTTATTTTCAAATGTATAGAAAATGTATGTCAGTTCTCTTAAACTTATTATTAAATTTGAAAATAAGTTGAAAAAAAAAATAGGGTTATAAGGTTGGGTTCTAGGTTTTGAATTCTAAATCAAATCCTATAGATCAGGTTTGGATATAGTATGAAAACCCTACAAGGTTATAAGGTCAGATTTGTATAACCGACAAGGTAGCTAGTCGGGTTTTGGATTTATATGATGCATCAAAAACCCGACCCTATCACATCCTTACCCCTAGTGGATAATCAAGTAAGGCATCAGATTTCATCTTTATATATATATATATAAATACACAAGTGCCGCGGGCACGTGCAAAGAAGTAGCAATCCAATTCTATTTAAAATCATGCCCTACATTGAGATAAAATTGCTATGACTTTCCTAAGTATATGTGACAATTATGCATAAAAACAACATTACAAAAACTTGTATCCTTTGAAGCATTAAAAAAGAGAAAGCTACCTGTACTTGTGTGGTTACTTGGAATACCATACTGTAATAATATGAAAATTTATCATTAATCACCTTTAATCCCAAATTTTCACTGTACACTCCAAAATCAAATTTTTACAAATATCACTAACAAGCAGAAGACAATTGGTGTTACGTATCTTGATTCAAGTATAAAAACTTATTATCCTCTTTACGCCACTTTAATATGATTCAAATCCAACAACCTAAAGTCATAAACAAGCAACTACAAAGACTCTCCAATAATCACCACCCAATAATTAAAACCTTTTTTTATCCTTTTAAATTCAATCTTATCTCCATTAGGAATATACCAAATTTCTTCATACATTTAAATCTAAATCATGGAAAGTACGGAACAGTTCTATCTAAATCATGGAAAGTACGGAACCTAAGTTCTAGTACCAAATGATATGAAATCTATATTACTCTGACACAAACTGATATAGAATTTAGATATGGGGTTTCCGGTATTGAAGGATAATTGGATAGATTTTTTTTTTCTTTTTCTATCTTTTATAATATAAAATAAAAATAAGGTTATGGATGAGATCAACATACAATAAAATCTATGAATATTGAAATCAAATGAATTTGCAATTGAATCATAATTCATGGCCAATGGTATTATAACCTAGTGACATCTCCCTAGTGTCTCAAGTGAGAGATCTTAGATTCGAATCTCCCTCTCCTATTGTAATGGCTAAGAAAAAAACAAAAAAAAAAAAATCATAATTCATGGTGTTGATGGAATCAAAATATTTAATCAACATGATCACTACAATTTACCAAAGGTTGGCAAGAATACCATCTAAATGAAGAGATAATTTACTCATGTTAACAGATTAAAAGAAAATCCATATCACTAAATTTATAAAAATCATAAAAGTCCAATAACAAAATTACTTCATTCATTTAATTTAATAACTAAATATGTAAATATTTGGTTAAGAGTGAATTACATTGAAAAGAATCAATATTGAGTTCACTTTAACAAGATATCAATGCTTTAAATGGTTCAAAAGATAATGGATGTTGGTCCCTTCAATCTATGTAAGAATGATAAAATCAACATATGAATAAAGAGATAATTCACTCAACACTAACAAATTTTAACAAAATCTATATCATTGAATTTATAACAACCACAAAAGATCTATTGGGGGTTATAAATCCAACTCATATGGGTCTATAACCAAAAAGAAGTCTAAATATATGGAGGATATATATTTAGAAGACTTTGGAATCAAAGTAGGAATGACCTATCACGCTTGCACAAGGAAATCCTAAATATATGTTTTTATATTTAGAGAACTTTGAATCAATGATATCCTAAGTATATGAGATATATTTAAAAGAGGAATTGAAAATAAAGAGAATTTTTGCATCAAAGGAAGTTTGGAAATGTACACCTGCAATAGGAAATAGTACATCACCGGCCTATATATAATATTAGCCAGCATTGGAATTTGTAAAATTCTTGCCGAGAGGCTACACCGGCGTGAACACCGTCGGTGTTAGGGGCTACACTGTTGGCATGGGGGTTATAATGCTAGTGTACGAGTCGACGTATATTGTTTCAGAATGCCGATTTTCTACATCTATTGTGATGTTGCCAGCCTTTAATTAAATGTTGCCAACCTTGAGTATCTATTGGTTTTCCTTGTGTTGTTGCATATATATTCTCCTTATTGTCCTAGGGTTTACAAGGAATAAGTGGTGTGCCTCTTCTCAAGCCTAGATAGAGAGATCTAGAGAGAGAAAGAGAGAAAAGTGAGAGAAATCCTAGAGTGTGAAACTCTAGAAGAAAAATCTTATTCTTATTTGTAATCCACCAATTTGTGGTGAAGAATTGTGAGATCCACTAGATAGATCTAGTGAAAAAAACTTGTTGTAATCTCTTTATATTGTTTATAGTGGAAGATTTGAGCACTACTGGTCCCGTGGTTTTTCCTATATTGGGTTTTTCACGTTATATCGTGGTGTTGTCTATTTTATATTTCCACATTGTTTTATTGTTTATCGCATTTGGCAGAAGGAGATTTAACTCCTGATCATAGGTTGATTAATTAATTGATTAATTGGTTTTGTTATTATCATGATTAGGGTTAGGCTTTCTCCTAATAAGTGGTATCAGAGCACATGATTCAAAAAGAAAATTAGGGTTTTTGTTGCAATGCAGATATGGTAGAATCATCAGGAACAATGATTAAATTGAATTCAAAAAAATTACTCCATATGGAAATCTATGATAGAATATTTATTATATTGCAAAGATTTATATTCGCCTTTGGGCGGTGACACTGCGAAGCTAGAGAATAAATCTGATGCTGATTGGGAAATCATGCATAGAAAAACTATCGATTATATTTGACAATGGGTGATCACAGTGTGTATCACCATGTGGCCAAGGAAACGAGAGTGGATGTCCTATGAAGAAAGTTGGAATCCATGTATAAGAGGCAGACGTCCTTGAATAAAATCTCCTTGATTAGGAGAGTTATAAATCTAAAATATAGGGATAGATCTAACATGACGGAGCACTTGAATGATTTTCAAGAGTTGGTGAATTAGTTGTCTACCATGAAGTTGGTGCTTGATGATAGGATCCAGGCACTGCTATTGCTAAGTTCCTTGCTTGATATTTGGGAGACACTGGTTATTTTTGTTAGTAACTTTGCCTAAAGGGAATGCTCACCCTTGTAATGGCGAAGGAAAGCCTGATAAATGAAGAGGCTAGGAGGAAGAATCTTGTCATAGGATTTGATTCTAGGGATGATTCTAGAGCACTTATTACTGGTAAGCTAGGAAGGAATGGTAGAAGCAGGTATAAAAGATCATCTAATGAATGATGGATCAAAGAAATCTAGGGGAAGGTCCAAGTCAAGAGGAAAGAAATTTTTAAATGCTTCGAGAGTGTAGACTCTAGAAGAAAGAGAAAGGTAAAAGTGAAGAAAATGATATAGACATAGCAGTAGCAGCAGCAATAGATGATGATGAGATCATCATTATCTGGGATAAGAAGTGTGTTAGCCTTATAAGCAATGATGATGACTGAGTTATTGATTTTGGTGCCTCATTCCATGTGACTTCATATGGTGAGTTCTTCTTAATCTACACTGTTGGTAATTTTGGTAATGTCAGGATGAGAAATGATGATAAATCGAAGATTGTTGGCATTGGAAACATAGTTTTAAAGACTAACATAGGTTGCAAGCTCATTCTCAGATATGTTAGATATGTTCCAGATATATCAGATATCCCCTTAACATTATTTCTACAGGAAAGCTTGATAATGATGGCTATAGTAGCTATTTGGTGAAGGAAGATGGAAGCTCACCAAGGGTTTTCTTATTGTGGCAAATGGAAAGAAGAAGAATACCGTTACTTAATGTCAGGAAAGCTAAGCAAAGGAGATGTGAATACTGTACTCTCACATAGAGGTTCTAATGATGGCACAAATGAGGGAGGTTCGGTTAAAGAATCCCAAAAGCCTCATAAACAGTTTGAGATGAGAAGATCTGCAAAAGATAGAAGACCATCAGTTAGATTTAGTTTAGATGATATGAGATACTCACTAATGGTGGAGAGTTAGATGGTTATAAGAAAGCCATGGGAAATGAGAAGAAGTCAAGAAAAATTAGAGCCATGCAAGATGGATTGAAATCCTTACATAAGAATAGGAAAATTGACTTGGTGAAACTGCCTAAGGGCAAGGAACTTCTGAAGAACAAATGGGTGAAGACTGATGATAAGAGCTCACAATCATGGAATAAGACAAAAGCTGGTTGTGAAAGGTTTCAGTCTGACAAAAGGTGCTGTAGGAAGGTAACAGGATTGGTGATACCCCCCATATGAGTTGGAGGGGGAGATTGTTGAGGTTATAGATCCAACTCATATGGGTCTATAACCAAAAGGGAGCGTAAATATATGTAGGATATATATTTAGAAGACTTTGGAATCAAAGTAGGAATAGATCAGCATGCTTACACAAGGAAATTCTAAATATATGTTTATATATTTAGAGGACATTGAATCAAGGAAGTTCTAAGTATATGAGATATGTTTACAAGAAGACTTGAAAATAAGAAGAATTTTTGCATCAAAGGAAGTTTGGACATGTACACCTATAACAGGAAATAGTACACTGCCGGCCTACATATAATATTAGCTAGCATTGGAATTTGCAGAATTCTTGCTGAGAGCTCCAGAGAGGTTATATTGGTGTGAATACTGCTGGTGTTGGGGGCTACGTTGCCAGCGTAAGGGGTTACACTGCCTGGGTACAAGCTGGCGTATGTTGTTTTAGAATGTCAATTTTCTACATCTGTTGCAACACCGCCAACCTTTAATTAAATGTTGTTGGCCTTGAGTGTCTGTTGGTTTTCCTTGTATTGTTGCATATATATTCTTCTTATTGTCCTAGGCTTTGCAAGGAACAAGTGATGCGCCTCTTCTCAAGCCTACATAGAGAGATCTAGAGAGAGAAAGAGAGACAAGTGAGGGAAATCCTAGAATGTGAAACTCTAGAAAAAAAATCTTGTTCTTGTTTGTAATCCATCAATTTACGGTGAAGAATTGTAAGATCCACTAGACAAATCTAGTGAAGAAAACTTGTTATAATCCCATTATATTTATAGTGGAAGATTTGAGCGCTGTTGGTCACGTGGTTTTTTTGCATTGGGTTTTCCACGTTATATTTTGGTATTATTTGTTTTATGTTTCCACATTGTTTATTGTTTATCGCATTTGGCAAGAGGAGATTTAACTTCTGATCACATGTTAATTAATTGTTTAATTAATCGGTTTTGTTATTATCATGATTAAGGTTAGGCTTTCTCCTAACAAGATCTAATAACAAAATTAGTTGGTTCATTTCATTCAATAACTTAATATGCAATATGCTTATTTATTGCCTCATGAGATACCCTAATCTTAAAATAAAAGAAACGTGTAAATCACATCGGAAGGAATCAACATTTGTGGTAAATTCAAATAAGGTAGTATAGGAACAACCTTATACAAGGTGGTGTAATTAAAGTATTAATGCATTAAGTGATTAAACAAAAGAATCCCTTTTTTATATTTATTTGTTGTCCACTTAAAAATGTTGACCCATTTTCTTAACCACTTAAAAGGTCAATATATATTTTCTTTAATCGCTCAAAACATCAATATATTAACCATTTTTTATAAAGTTTATCACTTTTTTTAACTACTTATTTAAATTTACCTTCAAATATTAATACGTTCTAATATAATTTATTCCAAAAGAAATAAGTAATAGAAGGGGAAAAGATAATAAAAGTGTTAGTAATGTTAAATTTGAACTATTTAGTTATTAGGTTTTTATTTTGGTAATTTAGTGCTCTTAATTTAGAATGAAATCAATTTTGTGTCTCGGACATGTCAACAGATATTTTGTTGTGTCATTTTCTTGAACACGTAGACACATGTAGATATAGGCATGGTTCGATTCTAGTACTGGTATCGAACCGGAATTATCACTGACGGTTCTAGGACCGAAACTAGACCGGTTGGCCGGTTTCAAAACCTGCTATGGAATTGTTGGTTTCACAATTTTTAGACAGTTCTTTGGCTTAGAACTGGTAGAACCGATGCTTCCACTCGGTTCTATTAAAAAATAAAAGTAATATTAAATATATAATTATCAATATTTAAATTATTTCATATAAATAGTAAAATTTATTACTTATTCACAATATTTAATATGTTATTATCAACAACACAAATAAATATAGCTTAAAATCATATATAATTAGTTTAAATAAACTTCTCATAAAAGAAAAGTTCATTTTCTTAATAATATGAGACTATTTTTTGCATTGTAATTTTTTTTTATCCTCTAGAGTATTGTCCAATCTCATAATACAAACTATAATTGATATTGAATGGGAATTTTATTTTATATTGAATAACTTATAAAGGAAATGGAGGAAAAATAAGAAAAATAAAGTTAGTGATTGATAAAATTATCCTGTTATTGTTTTTATAAAATACTTGTAAGAACGGCAATTTTATAATTATTTTTTTTCCATGACTTTCCACCATTTGCCCTCCGAAATTGGACTAGGGAAAAGAAGTGGCTTGGATTATGGAAAACTTTCCACCCATTTCTCTTCTTCTCTACACCTTTCCATCTCAATTTAAATTGCCAAACACTATTTTAATTTTCTTTAAACTTTTCACCAGTTTCCACGGCTTTTCTTTGATCCAAATAAAGCATAAATTAAGCTTTAAGTAGAAATCTAAATTTCAAAAATTAAAATATTAGACATTAAGTTGACCAGAATTTTCAGGTGCTTGCATTGCTTTTATCTATCCAGTAAATAGGAAATATATCTTCGAAAGAGACAAACGCATAGGAAAGGAAAGTAAGATGAAATAAAGTCACTAAGAAGTATGGGAAGTAAATAGCAAATATTAAATTCAAAAGGGAGAGATAACTAACTAGACTAAAGATCTAAAAGTAAGAAAAAATTCTCATTTTAATGGAGACCGGTTTCATTGAAATTCATGTCATCATGATTGCGCTACTTATTACTTATTATATTTATTTTAACAATTATATTAAAAGTTTCCTTAAAAGAAAATAACATAATAAATGATCTAACATTTGTGGATTCTAATCCCCTGAGATTCAGTTTTTCGTGCACATGTAATTAGAAAAAAAAAAATGAATTATTGAGTATTACATTCTATTTGTATAAATGTGTGATGCATTACTGTCAGTAACGTTTTAACATGTAAAATAGTGGATCGGAATAAGTAATGAAGAATTACCATTATCGATTTATACAATTTATGTGTCAAAAGATTCATCGGTTTTCACACGTCTTATACTTTTTCTCAGGTGCTCGCATCTGCCATGAAACAATGCCAGGTATGACCAAAACTTCTCTACCGAACATTTTTTGTGCGCTATAAAATCCCACAAATATCTCCATTAACATCTGAAACTAGACAGTTGATATTCTAACGTAAAACTTGACAACAAACATGGCTATCATGTTCTGGAAATCACTAGCAATGCTACGGACAACAGCATTCACCGCCATTTTTGCTTCATCAACAGAAGCAGCAAATGACCTAAATCCTGTGCAATGCTGGGCCCCCCGATCCAAAGAGGTGGTTGTGTTACTGAAGTTACTCGTGCAGCTGCAACCATGGATCAGAGCGTCAAAATTGGAAAGGAATAATGCGAGGCCATCGCTGACCTCAACAAAAAGTGTTGGGGCCTAATGCTTCCTATCCCTGGCACTCCTTCCCTAGTGAGAGGGATTTGTGCCTCTATGCCAAATTCAGCAGCCGGGTCAAGTGGCATTAACATGAAGGCCACCGCCGGGTAGAAGATGAACCTTAAGGAAAGGCCTCCGGTCCACCTCTTGATAGAATCTGTTGTTATTTCAAGAATAAAAAAATAATTTGAATCTGAACCTTACCTAATTGTTTTCTTTTTTCAGTTGAAAAAAATTATGAATTGAACGATATAGTTAAGTTTGAATTAAAAAAAAAAAGTACAACATTAATTCTATCCTAGTTAAAACCTATATCCTACTTGATCAAATATGTTTCAAATTAGTACAAATGGTCAAATTATAGGAATTAGGTGTTAAATTTCTCTTATCCAACAATAGTAAGTCTATAATGACTAAGTCAAAAGTAGTCAACCACCAAAATAATAGACATTAATGCCCTTTCTACCACAATCCAGTCTAAAAATTTACAGTTAGTGTTAATGTATAGTACTCACTATAATTGGCCAATTTTTTCCAATGTGCAGCTCAATTTCATTTTGCTAGCCTTAACCGATAGATCATTATGAAAGCATGTCAAGAGTCACATCATAGCGACATTATTTGCCTTCCTCAAAACCTGTTCTCTAAATTAAGTCTAAATCAAGTCATAACAAGTTCTCTTGCTGCTGTTGTAATTTTTCCCAGATGCTTGCCTACTAGTAAGGAGGTCAATTTTTATTACATTTATAACATCTCAGTCAAAAGTAGTGAAGATCCATGCCAATAGACACTATTAAGTCTTTTTCAACCACTTAAAAACTTAAATTAAATAAAAAATTTACATAATGTTTTGGTATTCATTGCTTCAACTTTATAGATTAATATTAATTCTCTTCAAATCCATGTGAAACTTTATTCACATGATGTATCACAAGGTCATATATATATTGATATGATATCTTCATAGCTTATACTTACCCACAATATATACTAAGTAAAAGTTCTAAGATATCTTATATCCATCCTTTAAAATTATTAATAAAAATATTATGGAAATATCGGCAAAACAAATTTAATGTGTTGGTTAATTTATGCTAGACTCTTGATTTAGATTGAAATTCGTAAAATATTACTAGAAAGATATATATGGGATGATGAGAAAGTAGAAGCAATGCTTAAAAGTATGAAAAACAATTGATAATTTATTTGAGTTTTATTAACTTGCCCTTGAGTTTTTATTGAATTTTTTTTTTTTTGGATTCACAAAGGTAAGTCCCATGGTTTAAGATTGATGCAGAGTAGGTTGCGGGCCATTTTTTTTCTTTTTTTTTTGAATAAATTAGATAAATCCAAAAGGTAAAAAAAAATAAAATAAATATACAACTCATTTTCAATTAGTTATAACTTTTAGCATATAACTCTGTTTTCTTATTATTATATGTCTACGCGAAACTCGTTTAGAGAACTATATTAGTTATCAAGGTTTACCTCATAATCATAGATTTCAGGCCCAAAAACCATCATTTAGGGCTAGAAAGCTGGCTTTCATTACTTTTTTTTTTCGAATTTTCATGTTCCTTTTTATCCTTTAGGGTTTTCTAGAGACAATATATATTCATCCTTTTCATGTTTCGAACATTATTTTGTCTTAATAAAATTATAATCCAATTGATTGGAATTTATCCAAATTAGAGTGTATTTTTTTAGATTAATTGTTGAATATCTTTGTTGTTCCTCATGTTACTCGCTGCATCAAGGACTTCTTAGATTTTGTTTTATTCAAGCCAAAATGCATTATTATGAAGATGTTAACGCTGATTGAGCCAAAACTATTCCAAATTTGTTTGTTATGTTGTATTATATTTAGCCTCTCCATCACTTAACTTTATGTGCTATACTTGGCACCTATTACTCAACAATTAGATATCATGTGCACACTTTTTTCTATTTCTTTAAGACAAAAATGAAATTAAATTGAAATTACAAAAATATCACACTTTATTATGTACAGAATAGGAAAGAGGGAAAGAAGAGAAGAGAAGAGAAAAAGAAGAAAGAGGAAAGATGAAGAAGAAACTAGGCGACTCATTTGATATTATTTTGACTTGGTTTATGGATTAATTCAATAAAATCACTAATGAAACTTGCAAAAATTTAAGATATTTGTTCAAGAACTTAAAGAAGGTGAAGATTGAATTATAGGGTTTGAATATTTTCAAATTAAATGAGTAAAAAGGGAAGCCCTAATCTAATTTGACATACAATCTTATTTTCATGACAAGAAAACGATAAAAAAAAAAGAGAAAAGTGACAAAAAACTCAGCCAAGATCAGATTTGCATCCAACTTTTCTCTCTAAAGCTTTCATACCCATATCCATTTCTCCCTTACTTCTCTTACTCCATAGATGATATCAAACCTTAAAGTTGATCCATTCTTTCGTAGTAATTAATAGATTAGGAAAAGATTAATCTTTGGCCTTGTATTTGCAAATCAAATTGAGAAACTCATTGCTACTCCAACACACAAAATCTACTCCAATCCATGCTTCACCATTATGTATAGGATTCAACTATGAACACTAGAAAGCATAACCATAATTATACCATCACCATAGTCTTGGATGTACCTTCCTTTTCTTCTCCCTCTTTCATTCTTCTTATTTCTTTTATATATCTTTTATTTTTAATTTAATTCCATTGTTGTTAAAAAATTAAAAAGATGATTTGCATGTATATTTAATTGCTGAGTGATAGTGTCAAGCTGCATTGGATAGTTTACTACGTTAGCGAATGAGGCTAACCAGCTTAGGTAGTAAGAGAAGGCACGGATCAGTTTAGTTCGATTTTTACTAAAAACCAACTAAATCATAATTTGTGATTTGACTTTTTATTGTCTTAAACTAAACCTTAAATAATGGTTTGGTTTGGAATATAAATTTTTCAAAATATTATATAGGGGTTTCGTTTGTCTAGATTACATATTACAAGAAAATTGTAATTTAAAAAAGAAAAAACTTTGTTCTAATTTATTTTTTTGTAAGTCCATGTTTTGTGAAAATTCATAGTTTGGCACATATTTATAGCTAGAAGCAAAATTAATAATTTTTAGCCTTTCATAATGTTAGACTCAATTCATGAATTTGAGGATGAAACATCACAAAAGATTAAAAATTTTCCAAAAATATGAAGGATAAAAATAATAAATGTCGAATAAATTCCTTACCTCAAATCTGGTATGAGTTGTTAGTCTCACAGTTAAGGATTAAAATAGATATAAAATTGAAAAGTAAATATGATGAAAAGAAGAGAAGGTGCAAATTTGTGAATGGATAGATTTAGTAATTGAAAGACATTAGAAAAAAGAAATGATAGGAATTAAGATTAGGTTACATTATTAGGGTTGAGCTCTATTTCTTTAGTCTTCACTCTTTAGTTAATTTATTTTTTAAATTTTTAAAAATAGTTTGGTTTAGATTAAATGATCCGATTTAGATCACATATTGAACTAAACTGTAATCCATTTGGGAATGACCTCCAAACGACAACCTAAACTGTTCAAAAAACCATAATTCTAATTTGGTTTGCGGTTAGGTTTGGTTTGATCAGTTTTTTTTTCTACCCTATTAGTAGTGTTGTGATTGCAAAAAGTTTTGTGAGCTATTATCCAATTGATCATTTCAAACTAAATGTGGTTACTTGCTCATTTGGAAAAGTTCAATACCATTCGTGACATTAACTCAATTTTTAATAAATAAAATTTAACATTACTAGACTTTTTCTTGGAAAAATAATTAAAAGAAACAAAAAGCAAATGTCCTTCGAGTAACATAAAGATAAACACTTATTAAGAAAAGGAGAATGTAAAATATTTACATCATTACTTAATGTTGAAGACAGACTTCTATTTTTGCCTTGATTTAGGATATGCAAAAAGTAATATAGATTCATTAATGTGGAGACTGCGTTTAGCGTTAATCTTATTAAATTTACCCCATTAATATTGACCTAAGTATTATACTTAAGGCTATATGGCGTTCAATTAATTATGAAATGATGTTTTAGACAAAGAAAAACAACATAATAATAATTAATAACAACACTCATAAATGATCCTATGAAACTTGGGTTATTGCTAAATCTAATACAAGAGTGGGTCAATGTAAGGTTAAAAAACGCTAACATAATCTTTAGCTTGCCAAAAGTTTTACCCTCACTCTATTCTATAAACCCTCTCTATCCTCTCCAATATTAAACAACCACAAGCTCCAGAAGAATGCATTCAAAACCCTTTCACCCTTAACCTAGAGACCTACCTGGGTTAAGTCACTTACCTACCTCACATACCACTTTTTCAATCTACAACCTATAATTCTTATATATAATCTACCACACCTACAACTTTATACAAGATGCAATGATGAATTTTGCATCTTCTCTATAAGTGACTTAACTCAAGTCTAATCTCTTAACCTAGAAAATACAAAATTTGTGATATTAATTAATGATGGGCACGAAATCACTGTACGTGTGTGTGTTGCCCTTGACCTTGGTATCCACGGCAATAATGTTCCAGACCGGTCAAACCCAACTGATCATCGACCCCGGTTTTGCTTTAAGTTGTTGGCGGGTGTATTTGAAGTGAAAAATTGTGTGCTAGAAGCGGTTGATTTCGTACTCCATGGGAAGAATGCATTTACATCGCAATGTTGTGAGGCCTTTCGTGAAACAATCAAGCCCATTTGTGACAAATTGATTGGCAAGAAGAATTATCATCAGTAGTTTTGAAGATGTGATTCATAGTTTAAATGGTAATTTATGTACTAATGCTTGAGTTGGGTGTCTATTAGGGAAGAAAAGCTAGTTGCTAGTGAGGCTCTTGATTTTGTTGTCGTGGATCGTCGGTAGATTTGTGCCTTTATTTTGGGTATAAATAGATTCACTTTTTTTTTTATATATAAGTATATGTACTTATTCTTTTTTAATTAGTTAAATATAACATACACATATTGTAAAGACCCGACATGCTCAATTCTCAAATTAAGCACACAAAGTCCCCAACCACGTATAACTCTTGCGAATTATATGTAAGGTTGTCTTAAAAGAAGGTGTTTATGTTGAACATTGCTATTCCATTTTAGATTATGAAATCGTATAGTTAGATTCTAGCAAAAACTGGATTTAGCAGAGGAAAATCAAATTTTATAAAACAACTTATAAACTTCTACTCCCTGCAGAGCAACACGGTTTTCTAAGAAACTAACTTTATAAAAACACTTTATGATCCACTCTTAGGGGTAGATAATCATTTACAATCAATTAGGGCATTAACAAGCCCTTAAAAGAAAAATATAATTTACAAATAATCCAGTCCTTTTACAAAACAAAACAAAAGAAGAAACAAATAAAAATAAAATCTTGATCCTATTACACTTCACTCAATCTCCCATACATCCAGAGTCGCCCAAAACCCGGGACAAACATCATCACATCAATCATCATCACCATCACCATCCTCATTAACATCAACATCAACAACAATAATAAGAACAACAACATCAACAACCTCCACATCATCATCAAGTCATCATTACATCATCATCATCAACAACATCAACAACATTTCCTGCAAAAAGTTTAGAAACAACAAGAATGAGCCGAAGCCCAGTACACAGCAACACAATCACACACGGAGTGGCACACAAATTAAACTATATGCAATGCACAGCCATAGATTATTATCTTTTCTTTAAAGTGAATAAACAACCAACACAGGAGCACTCACACTCCGAAGCAAGCCACGGGAATCTGGGGATCCTGAGTAACGCTCTCGACGCTCAGGGGGTTGATATAAGTAGCTCGAATACCTATACCTCCTAGATAACGTTACGCTGAAAAAGAAACAGTAATCTCATCCAGGACTCATAGTCACTACTTAACTTCACTTAACTTAATCCATAATATAATTTAATTCACATGCTCCATAAACATTGAATTAAATCATATTACTTCCTCTCAAGAATAAGTAAACGTTACGCAGTTACCACATTCCTTATCGATTACCCGCCGAGCCTAGTCATTGCATCATGACTATTGGCCTAAGCGCCTATTATAATATTGTCATTGCATCATGACAACCCGCCGAGCCATATCATTGCATCATGATAAGTGGCCTAAGCATTTATTCTAACATTGTCATTACATCATGACAAGTTGTCGCTCCTCGGACCGGATTCAACGACGAATAACACAACCAACACTCATCAATTATTAAGCCGAGTTTAAGTCTTAATCAGTTTAGAATGCCTATCCTAACATTCAACACGCAACTTACTGCGTACCTTATATAAGATCGCCTGTAAGAAAAACATGAACCCAATGACGATGTCCACTACTTGACAGAAACTCAAATGAGTTTATTTCCTTTTGTAAGAGATCCATCAACTCCTTACAGAACAATTAAAAAAAATCAATTAAACTAGCTTAATCTAATCAATCACTATGTCATCTATACCAAATTTTATTAAGATTCTATTTGAGCAGACACTAATGTGGAACCCCACTATGGCTACAAAGATCGCCCCGCCAAAATATGGACAGTTCTCCTTTGTTTGTCAAAGAATTTCTTTTCTCTTTATTTATAGTATTTTATTACAAAAGTATTAACAAAGAATTCATAAACCAAAAACATTCATTTTCCAAGTAAACACACATTTGAAATAATATATTCTCCATATTATTCAAAGATCATCCTAATTCATTCATCTAAGCTAATTAATAGCTATTAACTCATTTTAGCTTAACATTAGCCAAATTGATTAAAATTAGTGATTTGATTCATTTACTAAGTCAATTTGATTAAACTTAAATAATCTAAATCATTTTAGCTTAGTGAAGTTCATTACGCTAAGTTGGACTTAGATTAATTACTAATTCATTATATATCTAAGATCTAGTCACTTAATCCCGAGTTAGCTTAAACCTATCCAAATTCATCAAATTTAAACAATCTAATCCATTTTAGTTCATTCAAGTTCATTTAGTCAAGTTGAACCTAGGTTTGTTAACTAAGTTCATTTTATAACTAACTTCTACATTTAATATAATTATTTGTTAAATCTATAAATCTACTTAACTCATGTTTAATTACATGAACTAATTCACTTAACACATCAAATATCACTTTTCTATCTCATTGTAGCTCAAAAAGATCCATTTCCTAAGCAAAAACACATTTAACAAGCAAAAACAAGTTTTTGACTTTGTTTTGGAAAGTGTTGCAGCTGGAAAGAATCAAAATTTAAGCATTTATAATTTTCGAATTTGTAAAAACTCAAAACATGAAAATTGTAGATCTCTTTTTAAGCTTTCCAACACAACTTGAATCACCTCAATCGGAGGTCGGATGAAAAAGTTATGGCTAAAACACAAAGAGCTATGAAACAGGGGAAGTCTGCACAACCGGGTACACGGCCATGTATCGAGGTCGTGTTGGGTAAAAAAAATGACCCGAGAGCAACTTTTAAGAATTTCAAGGCCTACACAGCCATGTGCACGCCCGTGTAGCAGGTTGTGTACACTGGAACGAAAAAATGACGAAACCCTTTGTTCCTTAAATGCATTTTACACTTCTCAAAGTTGTTTAAACTCATTTCAAAGTTTCCCAAAGCTTGTTATATGATCAATATAACATTCAAACAACATAAACTTCACATTCACCACATCAAACATCTCAAACTTCATCAACCCCCATAATCACTATTCATCATCTTCTTCCTCCAACCACTCCCCATATCAAACTTCAACTCAACAATTACAAAAATAAACAGCACTTTCAACCCAATTCAACATCAATTCATCAATTACAATTGTAAATAACAAGTAAAAGCAAAGAGAAATAGAAATAGAAAACTTATCTTTTTGGCTAAATCATGCAACTTCTTGTACTTCTAGCTTGTTTTCCTTCATCTTGTTCATCTCCTAACTTTGATTCATCCTTTAGTTGGCTTTGATCTTGAGATCAAGTCTTGAATTTGGAAAAAGAAAGAAAGAAAGAGAGAAGAAAAGAAGAAGAAGAAGAAGAAGAAGAAGAGGGAAACGTAGGAAAATAAATGGGAAAGAAAGGGCAGCCAAAAAGGATAAAAGAAAAGGAAAGTATATAGTTTAAAATTTAGATATTTTAGAAATAGGATATGGGTTTAGAACTATCAGATCAATATCTATAGTTCTAGAAGTATTTAAAAGATGATTTCTGAATCAATAGGCTATAAATTAAGATCTTAAAATAAGAACTTAATTTAGAAATTTAATTTGGATACAAAGATATTTAATTTGAGTTCGGGTTTAAGAACTGATATTTTTATTCAAGCAAATGAACTCAAATTACTGAGATTTAGGAATTAGTATTTTTGGTCTAAATTGAATGTTTAGGAATCCTCTAAACATTTTTAGAACATGTTTAGGGATTTGAGAAATTTCAAATCTCAAAACCAACTTAATTATTAGTTAATTAAATTAAGCCAACTTGTCTAATTATATCCTATAATTCATTTTATTCATTTAATCTATTTAAACTCAATTTCTAATCTAAGTAAAGATTTGGGGTATTTCACATATTTCGGTTGGTAATTTCTACCCAGTTTAGTATATGAATTATATTGCTTAAATTAAAGGATAGGTTGTAAATACATTTCTTATTTCTCTTTCATTTGTATATAATTCTCTTATGTTTTAAATTGAGTGATTACGCCATGAAGTTAGGAAAATAAAGAATTTGAACTCCTAAATGATCATTGTTCATTCATTGTCTTATTCTTGGGCAAAATGATAATATAGGATATAAAGCATTCTTTTAATGATTTAAGCTTTTATATTCAGAATAGAAAGTTAAGTACATATCAACCATATATAAAATAGCTTATCTACAATCCACCCCAAGTCTAGGGGATAATAGTAAACCAAGTGCTTGTATTTTCAATTTCTGGCTATTTAGTGTTTTATTTTTAGATTTTGACGAATTAATGCTCATACTTTCAAAATATATGTAATTCAATGTCTCTGTTAAATAATATTTATGGTTAGTTTTTTTTTTTTTTATTACAGGATAATGATAGACCAAGTGCTTATACTTTTAATTTTTTGCAACTTTTTTAAAGTTTAGTACAGCATTTTTAGATTTTAGCAATTTTTGGCCAAGTATATATCATTCTCCTATCGTCAAAATGAATGTCCGTCTAATATTATTTAACAATAGTATTGAATCGAGCACTAATTTATCAAAATCTAATTATTAAATACTAAATTGCCAAAATTTAAAAGTATTTGAACTTAGTCTGCATTTATCTCCAAGCCTAATGCAAATAATAGAAATGGAGTAATGATTACAAGAAACATTAGATAAATAATAGTCAATAGGGGTAGAAATCGAACAATCCAAACGAATTCTTGCCTTGTGCTTTTCCTTTTTTCTTTTTTCTTTCCATGAAATGTTTCTTGGGCATCATCTTTCTTCTTAGATGGAATATGTAGAGGAGCATCAAATTATCTGGATATATGATATATTATCATTAGTAGTAGTAGTTTGAGCTTAACTTGTGGGTTATATTATAGGATTGAACGAGTCTAATTTATTTATGGTAACAAATTAAGGAGATTTGCTTTAGTGGGTTTGGAGTAATGATTATTAGACCAACCTACCATATCTAACCTTTAATCTCTCTAAGGTAAATCCATACACACATGAGGATAGCTATTGGTCAATACCCAGAGCAAGCCTTGGTGCGCGTAATTATGACTTAGTTTTATAAAATTAAGTCTTATGGTCTCGTTCCTATAATATGGTCAATGCTAGGTAAGTTCATCTATTGCATGCAATATAGAAATGGACTATAGGGTTGCCTCTACGTGGATTGATAAGTACTAGTAATCCTTTTTTTTTATTATTATCTAGCTTACAAATTAAGTGAGTGATTATTTATTATTAGCTGCACTACTTAAATCCTAATATTACAATTCACTAATGCAATTATTGAGTTACTTGATTAATGCGCAACGACATAAAGCTTAAACTTGCTTCACTATTTAGATTTGACACGTATTGAAAAATCTCAAACCTTCACCTAAGTTAGAAATTTGATTTAGATAGTTTAATTTATGCAAGAAAAATAGATAATGAATTATGATTAGACAAATCAATGAAATAAATTGAGTAAATATAATTAAGTAGAAATATGAGATTTTGAATTCCTAAACCCCTAAACATGTTATTAAAATGTTGAATAGATTTCTAAATCCCTAAATTTTAGATCAACACTTCATATCCTTAACCCTTGGAATTACCTGCTTTACTAAAAAATAAGATCTTCACTCTAAGCTGAAGTTTAATATCAATTTTATATAAATTAATCTCCTAAATCAAATCTCCATCTCAAGTTCTTTATTTCTAACATTTTGATCCTTAAATTATTTCTTGAACACTTTTAGAATTAGAAATATCGATCTGAAAGTTTTAAATCTAATAACTTTATCCTAAAATATCCACTAATTCTTTATATATATAATCCTTTATATCTTTTCCTTTTCTTTTTCATTTTGCTGCCTTTTTCCTCTTCTTTTCTTTCTTCCTTTCATTTCTTTTTGTTTCTCTTTCTTCTTCTCTCCTTCCTAAAAAACCCAAATCTCAAATTCAACAAGCTTATAAAAGAAATAAAATATAGAAAGCAAGATGAAGTATGAAAATCATGCAAGAAACAACTCCATGAGCTTATGAGAAGTTGTAATAAAGATATCAAGTAACCCACGCATGTCAAACGTGTAAGTTTGCTTATTATCTTATTTTGATTGTTGTTTATATATGTAAATGTTGAATTAAAACTAGATAGATGCAGATTTTGTGATAGAATTGATAAATTAGCAACATATGAACCTATATGTCAAAATATGAATATGTATATACATGTATAGGCTAAGTATTTGATGGAATGATTTGTGGTAATATGATGTAAGTATGTATATAGAAGTATTTATAAGTTAAGATTAAGCATGGGTAATCTAATAACAAGTTGTTGTTGTTGGTTTATGTTGAAGATAAGTAATAGCACGGCTTGTGATGCATGCATAAATGAAAATCAAGGGTGATTAGGGATTTGACAAGGACCATGATTTCCTCTTATCAAAAGATAAATCATAATAACATGGGTATTTTGCAAGTGATAAGCATCATGACCTAGATCACGGTCGTTATGAAGGGCATAATATCCTTGATAAGAATTTTCAAAGGAAACAACCTAAATCACAACTGTGGCAAGAGGCATTATCTCCTTGTTATTGGCATGACAAGGCTCGTATTGGTGATCACGACCTCCATCACGGGCGTGATATGTCCCCTTGTGCTATTTGAAAATAAAAATAAAAATAAAAATAAAATGAGATAAAATGAAGTAGATGAATGATAGTTGATATGTTATATTAGTTAAATGATATAATTAAACATGAATTTATAGATTTAATAAATAATTGGATTAAATGTAGAAGTTAGATATAAAATGAACTTAGTTAATAAACTTAAGTTCAACTTGAAATAATAAGTTATAATGAGTTAAAATAAATTAGATTGATTAAATTTAATCACCTTGGCTTAGTAATTGAATTAAATGATTAACTCTAATTAATATGGCTAAGTTAAGATAATATAGGCTTATAAATTATAATTAACTTAGAATAATCAGTTAGGATAAAGTATAAATAACATAGGGAGTATATTCTTTCAAATGTATGTTTGTTTAGGAAATCAATGTTTTGATGATGTTGTTGTAATAACAAGCTATAAGTAAAGTGAAAAGAAATACTTTGACAGACAATGAAGAATTGTTCGTATCTTGGCGAGACGAATCTCGTAGTCATGGCGGAGTTCCTGCTTAGTGCCTGATCAAATAGGATTTTAAAATGAGTTTGATATAAGTGGATATTTAATTAGACTTCTTATATGAGTTTAATTCTTGAACAAATATAGATATTTGATATATCTTTTGAAAGGGCTTCTAAGGCTCTGTTTGGATTTCATATAAAAGGTACGCAATAACTTATATATTGTGTACTAGGATAGGCATCATAAACAGACTAAAACTTAAATTTAGCTTAGTATTTAATGAGTAATGCTTGTGCGTGCTTCGTTGAATTCGGTCTAGGGAGCGGCAACCTTATCCCGGGGGAATACGGTAGCTTAGGCGCTTAGGCCACTCTTGTTATGATGTAATGAGTTTTATAAGTGGCTCCAGGGTAGCCAATGGGGTAAACGGTATCGACGTAATATTTGCTTAAGCTTGGCGTGAAATAACATGTTTTAGCTCACGTTTATGGGCACGGCTAAAATAACTGATGTTATAGACTAAGATTAAGTAAATATGAGTAACGACTATAATCTCTATATGAGGCTATTTTCTTGTAACATTATGTAAGAGATATAAGTATTCAGACTGCTTATATCAACCCCCTGAGCAACTACTGTTACTCAGGACCTTGGTTCCCAGGATTATTTAAGAGTGTGAGTACTCTAGTGTTGAATTGTTTACTTTATTTAAATGATAATAAATTGTTGATTGATGCATTACATTTAGTTTAAGCTCATGTAACACCCCGTGTGTGATTGTGTTACTGTGTATTGGGCTTCGGCTCATTATTGTTAGCGTTATCTTTTTTCAGGTATTGTAGCAATGATGATGATGTGATATTGATAAAGATGATGGTGTTGTTGTTGATGATGTTGATGTGGATGATGGTATGTTGTCTCAGGTATGGGTGATCCTAGATATATGAGAGGAGGAATGAAGTGAAATAGGACCGATGGATTATTTGTATATATTTATTTTGTTTTGTATATGGAGCTTGATTTATCTTTTGAAATTATATTTTCTCTTAAGGGTGTGGTGAAGCCTGAGTTTTGCAATTTAAGGCCTTTAAGCTTTGTTCTACCATCATGGTGCATTTTTTATATAGAATACATGATGGTACAGTTTTTTTTTTGAAAGTCAATCTACTCATGAGAGTCGTTATTTAAATGTTTTAATAAAGCTTATTTTGTAAGTTTTAAATCTAGTAGTTTTGAGAATCTAATTGAATGATTTCTAAAAATTAAAATTGATTAGCAATGTTCAACATAAATAAAAATTCTTTTAAATGAAGCTTATGCATGTAACACTTTAAGTATTATAGTGGCATTACATGTACTTTAAACAAGATCAAGTTACATTTTTATTTTGCTTAATTACTAAATTTAGTGGGTAAACTAATGTCTTTCTCAAGAACATTGGCATCTAATCCTAGTCTTATCCACTAGAATCTCTTCCTAGTTAATAGCATACTAAAATTGCATTAAATCTAGGAATTCGATATTAATATAGAGTTAAGCAAAAGATTTCACAATTATATCTCTAAAATCATGAGCAACCTCTTCCTATAGCTTAGATCTATTCAATGAGACGATTTCTCAATCTATTCTCGAAGAAAATCTATCCTAATCCCATATCATGCACTATATAGAGTTAGTTTTCATTGAAATTAACTTCAAGAATGAAGGAATTTAACAATAGTTAGCAATAATTCGAGCTGATACTTGTCAATTCTTGTTGTTGCAAGCCTAAATACTTTACTCATGCATATTAGAAAACAATAATACAACAGAGAAAAAACAAAAACAAGAATGGAGAAACATTGAATACAACCTTGTTTTTACTTGCACAATGATGGATCCTTTGCTTACATGAATTGTAATAAAGTTCCTCTTTGATTTCTTTCAAAATTTCTCTAAGGAAACATGTGAACCGATACAAAGTCTCACAACACTATGAATAGGTATGATTTTTACACTCAAAACAAGTTCGCAATGATTCAATGTTTACAATAATGAATTGTTTATTTTTGCAATGTTTGGATCTTCTATTTATACTTCTTATGTGACCAGACATGAGTACGTATCCTTTCATCTACTCAATTGGCCTTCATCCCTCTTCAAAAAGTGCGTAAATCATCTTTGATGTGGAAATTACACAGCCCAATCCTAATTGTGGCCATGACTCATGACATCATATCCTAAAAATAACACATCCAATACTGATCACGTACAGTATGTGAATCGTGATCCTTGCAGCATCTAATTCTTCATATTCATCATGGCCGTGACTTGAAGCATAATGCATCAGACGAATACAGTTCCCTACTGATCACAAAAATATTACCTTCATCATCACGGCCGTTATACGGGCCGTGATATTGTTTGTTCTTAGTAGTGCCTTCTTTCTACGCCCATTATCACCTTCAAAAATTAGTTCGCTTTGATCATTTTTAGTATCAGGAACGTAACGTGGATCTTAATCTACAGTTTTCACATTTAAGTTGATCTATCTTAATCCAAGTATTGAAAATTCACCCTTAGTCACCGGAAATGAATATATTTGCAAAATGAGTACCAATTATAGAGATAAAACACAAATACAAGCACTCTTAAGCAAAAAAAAGCACTAAATATAAGGAGTAAATGACTCCCATCAAGCCCATTCAATAAGCCTGAAATGAGTTTGGTCCACTTCATCCATCAATAATTGAGATTATCTTATGGTGGTCATTTATTCTAAGTACCAATAATTATTCCTTCATTTCTCCTCATTTACGGCATGTAAAGATAAAAGACAAACAACCTTCTATGGAGGAAGCTTTACTAATAAGGATCAAATAAGCAACTCAAGCAACTATTATTCTAATTGCTCAAAAGCTATAAGGTTGACATGTGATGCTGACTCAAGCTCCCTTCTTTTCCAATCGTACATTTGAGGCAAGACCATCTGTTCCTTCTCTTGGTCATTCTCTCTAAGTCATCTTATCCTGTTTGGATATACTGGTTTTATATCATTCTAACATAATTTTTAAATTGAACAGATACAGATATGATACAATGTAAAAACTGACAGTTTTACTCATAGACTAGCCAAATTGAATCGATATTGATCCAATATCGATAAGTTATCAATACAAATCCAATATAAATAAAAATCCGACAATTCAAATAGGCCCACGTGTCATCTACCCATTAATACTTTAAAGTCAGTGTAAGGCACGAGATCTATGTGATGTATGTTTCCACTACAAAAAAGAATCATATATCTAAAAAAATAAAAGAGAAAATAACATAAGTGATCAAACTAATGTTGCTAATGAGTTGGTCAAACAATGTTGAGGTCGAGATTGAGGCCAATTTAAATTTGACTGAGTTTACAATTCTAAATTTGAGTTTAACTCGAATTAAACTTTTACACACTTCAACTCAACTTGAATTTATAAAAAATATTTTAACTTTTGATTAATATAATATCTTGATATTGAAACCCAACTTGAATTGAAATAATATTTAAACTCAACTTGAATTCGATCAAATTTGTAAGCTAATCCAACTTAATCAATTAAAAAATCAAAGTTGACTCAAGAAACTACTCACTATTGAGTGAAATTTAGTAGGTATTTAATTGAATTCTTAGCTCACAAGCAATATATCTCATTTATCCTAGAATAAATAATTTTCATATTTTCAGCCATAGTAATTATTCTGCTTATGCTAGTATAATACTTTTAATTGTATTGCTATTAAGAACAAGGAACATAAATGAGCCTTTGAAAATTTTCCCGTTTCCTCTTTCTTCATTTCCCCTAAAAGCTTATATGATGAAAATTTCCTCAAAAATATTGATGAGTGTAGGAGCTGGAAATCTATATTTTTATCATTTTCTATTTTCTTCAATTTAGATCTGTAAGATACTATGACTTATCAATAAGATTTAAAAAAAGAAGAAGAAGATAATATTGCAATGATAACATAAGGTATTTGAAAAACCTAGACAATCTAATTCATTAATTTAATATAAGGTTGCCACAACTTTATATTCAAAGGACGACTTTTCTTAAAAGTCATGATCTCCAAGATTTAATTAAACATCTAACCTTTACTTACAAATGGAAAAAACACTTAAACCCTTTAAAAACTAGTTGAAAAGATGCAACCCTATCAAGTATATTATAACACTATAGAAAACTTCATGATAAAGGCACGAAGAGTGTATGTACTATTATTTTTTGGTAATTTGATGCCCAATATTTGATTTTGGGTCAAATAGTACCCATACTTTCAAACTAATGGCATTTTAGTACTTCTGTACTTTTAGCATGTAACGGATATTGAGTACAAAATCAAACATTAGATTCCAAAATGCCATCAACTTGAAAGTACAGGTACTTTTTTACCAAAAATAAAATATTAGACACCAAATTATCAAAAATAATAGTACATGCACTTCTCGTGCCTTTATCATAGACTAATTTGATAGAAATTATAGTATGAACCTTTTTAAAATTATTTAGATTGTTTTACTCCTAAAAGTCGTCGTTTTTTTTTCTTTCGATCTTGGTAAAGATTAGTTTAAATCATTTAAAAAATGTGGTTAATGTGACGAATGGTACCTAAACTTTGACAAAATATGTAACTAGGTACCTGAACTTTGAAATTAATCAATTTAGTACGTCAACTTTGAATTTGATCAATTTAGTACCTACAAGAACTTTTATTGTACACTAATAGTACCTCCATCAAGTTATGTTAGGTACTAAATTGATCGTTTTCAAAGTATTTCAAATTCTAAATTCTAAATTGATCAATTTCAAAGTTTAGGTACTGAATTGATCAATTTTGAAGTTTAGGCATCTAATTACATGTTTTGCCAAAGTTCAGGTACTATTTGTAACATTATCCCTAAAAAATATCCAAACCCTTCTGATGATAGTGATGTCCAAACACTTAGTTTCATACTTTAGAACAACTAGTTTGCAACTTATTTTGATAAGGTAAAAACATCTATATTAGATAACAATATTCCATTCAACTATAGTACATATATAACATAGATTAACTATTTTTTGATATTGGCTAAAACCTTTAAATTCGTTTTTTCATCCCTTACCAATTTCTTAAAAAAGAAGAAAAAAAAAACCAAGAATCTATTGCTTCAATCCATTTAACTGCTAGAATACGAAGAAAAGTCAAATTCTTCATTTTTAGAGCACGTTTGCAATCAAGAATGGTCAAACTTCAAGAAGTGTTTTACCGTTCAAGATTCTACTATAGTTGAGATTTTGAAAGAGAAAGTTTGGTTGATGATGGTGCAAAATTTGTTAGGATGAAGAGACACATTGGATTTTAAAAAGAAATAGTTATTAGGAAAATGAAGATATCAACATTTTTAGGTAATTCAGTTAAAGGTAAATTGTAAAAACACCACTTAAACTTTAAGGGTAGTGTGAACTGACTCTCTTTTGAAAGTGTATTTTTTGACCCCTAATCTATAAATAATTAATGACGTTAAGGGTATTTGTACTCTGTTTAAAAAGTATAACATTTATATGTTTATGATGATACATTTTGTATGATATTTGTAGCGATTTGTATAGAAAAGAACAAAAATGTACAAATGACCTTAATAGTGCTAATTGTTTATACATTAGAGGGTCAAAAAATACGCTTTTAAAGCATAGGAGGTCAATCTGCACTACCCTCAAAGTTTACGGGGTGTTTTTGCAATTTCTCCTTCATTCAAAGTATCAATGTTTTAAGTAGTTAAAAAAAGGAATCAAAGTTTCACAAAATGAATCAAATGAGGTATCAACTTTTTGGAATGTTCATTTAAGGTATCAATGTTTGAGATAAGTTTTCAATTTAGTTTTCTTAATTTTTGTCAATGGTCAATTATTAACATCCTATTTGGTCCACTTCACGAAATGTTGATACTTAAAATGAATTTACTCTCAAACATTGATATATTTGAATATAACTTACCCAATATTTATTATATATTGAGTGTAAAATGACCACTTTACTCCCAATTTATTTATTTATTTAATTATTCAATGTTTTAACTATTCATTTAATTATTCACTTTTTTCTAGGTTATTTAAGATTTAATAAAACTAATGCAAAAATCATCAAATAATCATAATACCAATTAATTGATAATATTATAATAGCTAAGAGAAAATCAAACAATCAGAGTGGAGTAGACCCCACACTTCCCTCTTATCAAAATTTTTACAAAAGCAAAAACTGTCTGGTAAATCGTGGAATAGAAGATAACATACACTCACCATGCCGAAACTCAGGACAGCATCCACTAATTGGAACACAAAATAGTGGGTATAGACACCAAGAGTGTGGGTCCATCAAATTTTAGAAAATAATAAGATTAGTTCGTGATTCTTAGAAAATGAGTTATGAATTAGTTGGCCATATCCCTACTTTAAGGATGGTAAGCATCAAATCTTCAGGTATCCATAGTGCATAGATTGTTAACAGGTATAGCTGACAACTAGAAGTTGGGGCATTACATTTATAACTTTAGTTTCATACCATAATTCCAAAATGTTCCAAGGTAGTTGTTTATTAGCTCATCGAACCTTAACCTCAACCAACAACGCAATAACATATCTAAGTTCAAAATTTGATTGAACCTATTTCTAAAGCTAATAATATCAAAATGTCCACCTTCTATTATAACTCTAAATTTATTTTGCTAATTGTAGTATAATCATGCTTAAGATTTAGAAAGAATCTTCTGCAGTTTTCAAATAAGAAAAATAACTAAAAAGTACAGTGCAAGTTAGAATTAGAAGTAGAAATGAGAGTTAAAGTAATAAGTAACATGGGTAGTTATGTTGAAGTTTCAAGCAAATGAAATCAGTGATGCAAAATGATTGTTGTTTTGATGAATTTAATAACTAGAAGCTACCTTGGGATTAATTTGACTAATCATGATAAGACCAAAGCGAGTAGGTCATTATGACATGCTACATATATATAATTGTATGTATTGTAGAGTGATTCATGAGTTAGAGATCGAGTATGATCATTAATTCATGATATCTATTCATATTCATTTATATATTATAAACCTTCGATTTGTGAAGGACCTATTTAAGGTTATTTGAAAGAACTGGGTTTTTCAGTGTCATCTTTATCTAGCAACGAATGTTCAAATTATCCCCAATAGTGGTATGGATAGATCTATATATATCTGTAAAAGACAATAAATTTTTTCATATAGTTATACATGATAAATAAATAAGAGTTTAACAATTTATATACCATTATGACTAAGTATACCTTATTGTTGATAACTCAATGTCATTAATTGTTATCAAATAATCACCCATGATGTGTTTAGTCCCTTTAACTTACTCAATTAGGTGATTGCTTATATATCACTTGTGGATTGATCATATCTTCATTAATGTGATGATAAAGTATGGTGTTGATTGAAGCATAATTGTTTCAAATGTTTAATGAACTTCTACAATAAACACAAATTCAAATTAAGACTTATGGTTTGTTTGTTTATTGGTAGATTACAGATATAAACATTATTTTCAAACTTTTTTCTAGCAAATTATTTATAAAGAATTAGATACAAATAAAAAAAAGTTGGCAGTTCTCATTAAAATATAAAATAGGTCAAACATAGAAAAAAATATAAGTATTAATTAAATATAATTACACATATCATTTTGAAAAAGATATAGATACAGATAAAAAATAGACCATTCAAATAGACCCATTATTCAGAGGCGATTACTGGTATACAATAGATAAATGGAATCTATGTAACCTTGCTTCACCATTTATGAACAAAGTGATGCAGATATTGTTATGCCCTTGATAGGGCTAGTGGTCTACTGTATCATTTTGTGTCCAAACACACAAGCATTTAGCTAGAGGTGCTATGCGTATATCCTAAGTTGCTAGACTAGATAACACGCCAAAGAAAATGCTTAAAGACATCATGGGGTGTTTAGGTAATGATGTTATTTATTGGTGTTGGATGATTCGAGCAATAGTGGTATTAGAACAAGCCCTTAACTTGATCAGAGAGAAGTCTATATCCTAAACTTCACACTCATTACTAGAAGCTTGCTTATGATGTAACACATTTAGTTTACGATGCCGTAGACATGTTTGATAACTTTCTTTTTACTTTTATTTGTGTGTACGCATAGCTTCAAAAGATAAATTCCTCATTAAGTCATGATTTTGCCTACCTTATAGGGTTATTCATAATGCGAATCCATTTTGCTATATCACTACCAGCTGACTACCCTTGATGAGTTCCTTCACTGTATGTTAGGTTAAGATGTGAACATTGCATGATTAGATCAATTGGTCACCTCAAGTAGTTCACTTTCTTTTGGGTAGCTGTGCCTTTTTGTCATTATGATTATAACTTAGATGCTTCGTTGGTATTTGATGGAATTTATGCCATCACGGGTCGAGTCCTACCCTCCCAAAAGATATATGATAGGTTCTTGTGACTAGAAGTACTCTACGAGATGTGCCATATCCTAATTGTAGCTAGTAGCACTTAAATGATGGAAAGACAGTGTGTGAAAATGGGTTTATGATGCATACAGATGCATTTTGAGTTGATTTAATGGGGATTCATGCATGAAATTCTAGAGGAATTCACGAAACTGGCATAGAGAATGAAATTTTTAGAAAACCAAAAAGCATTATAATAATTTACATGCTTATTCAAAGATTACTCAAATAATGATTTCAAAATCCGTCTATAAATTACTAAATAAAAAATATTTCAACATGCTTTAGTGAACATTTACAACATTTGGCAAACCAATCAAACTAATACAACTTATTTGGTGGCTTTTTTATTGAGTTAGTTAGCATAATATATATATTGAATTTTATTCAAATAAACCTTACAATGGCTCACAAAACTCCAAACACCACAACTAGAATAATTAGTGATGGAAAACGAAATTGAAACTTCACATTGGATAGCACTTGCTTGAATAAAGTCGATAAAGACAAATTTAATCATATCAAGTCCTCTATTTTAAATCTAGCTATTCAATGACTTCATCAACTAAAATCAAACTTTATTTGGACAAAACTATAGAACGCTCCACTTAATTGAATCCATTTTCTTTTGGTATTTACATGACCCGAGATATTTGCGGCTTGCTTTGATCATGCTCAAACACTGCAATTAACATTAAAGATGAATGTGGAAACATATAATTAAAGGCTAGGTTTACCTTATTTAAGTCAATATTAAACTCAGCTAAGAAAAAATATCTCTTTTATTATAATTATATTGAATTCCATGGGAGCTTCTAAGGTCCCAACAAGACTGTCCAATCAACTATCTAACCATTAAAATAAATATAATAATTGAAATATTAATTATTTTAGTGATTCGATCATTGTTGGATATGATTTGAGCCATTAGATAATGATAGAATCGGTCCCATCAAAATTAACGATGAGACTATAGAATTTACCCACATTCTATATACATAAAAAAGAATTTTCTTAATAGAAGGGTATAACAACCATCTACAACTCTTTCTCGAGAGCTTTTACGGTCCTATCGATGTGATCGTTCCACAATTAATCTAACTGTTAAAATAAATGTAGTAAATAGAGTATTAACTATTTTAGTTATTCGATCACGGTTATGTATGACATAAGCCTTGGATGATGATGTGACCTGTCCTATCAAAATTAATGGTAGGATCGTAGAATTTCCTCCATTTCTAATACTAAGAGGAAACTTTAACTTTTTTGGAAAATAACTAATGGATATCTTTTTTCTTTACCTTTTCATTCTTGCATGTATGAATTGAGATTTTACTACCATTTTATAGAAAATTTTACGGTTAATATATAACACTCATTTATCCTTGTTATCAACAAAATGGATCACAAAAAAATATTTTCAAAAATGGAGCAAAAAGAATAACATAATACAAGTATAGGCATTCAAAAATTTTTCGATGCTTTAATTTACAATATTGTTTCGTTAGTAAACACATCTTAAAAGAATTTATTTAGATAACCATAATTTTTAATGAATGAAATTTAACATTATTAAGCTTTTTTCTTTTCAAAAAAATTAAAACATTAGAAAGTACAGATAAGGAAAAAAAATATTTTAATATAAATTTACAAAAATGTCGCAAGATAAAAAATATTCCTATATGTAGGCAAGGTAAGATCAATACAATTATACTAAGCTTGTCTTTTTAAGTGATGATTTCACTCTATAATTATACTAAATATAGATGAGCTTAACTTGTTTATTACAATAGTAAGTCAAACTCATCTCCTTCCTCCTCAACTAATGTGGACAAGATTAGTCTTGATCATATGGACTAATGCAACAAAAAAATACTAAAATTTAAACAAAAAACAAACCGGTTTCAAGTATCAAGTTAAATAGACATAATTTTTTTTTTTTTTATCTTAAAAGAGTTACAAAACCTATTGTACCATTTTCGAGGACTAATTTTCAAGTCCCATAATTGGGCAGCCAAGGGTTGCTCAGATGAGTTTATTTAAACTTAAAATACACTATTCAAGATCTATTATTATTATTATTATTATTATTATTATTATTATTATTATTAGAGTTTTAGTTTCAAATTTCCTTAAATTTTTCTTTCTTATTTTGGCTTGGGAGCCTGAAGGTTCATCACCGAAGATCACAGAGAAAAAGCATGAGTTTTGTATTGAAATTATCTTTATAAGAGACGAGTTCCATATAATTGGGTTAAGCTTGTTTTTTCAAGACACAACTTCAACATAATTATCTTGAAGAGGCAAGTATATTACAATATTCTTTTTTATTATTTTCAATTGAGTGGCATTTTTATGATTTTTATTAAAATATCATTATTATTTCCTCTATCCACAAAAAGTAAATGTCCTTCAAGCAACATAAGATAAATGCCTACTAAAAATGCAAAATGTAACATATTTATATCATTATTCAATGTTGAATACAATAAGTTTCTTTATTTTTCACTTGATTTGGGATATGCAAAAAGTGATATAGAGCGCAAGAGCCCGTTTAGCATTAACCTTGTTAAAGTTGCCTCATCGATATCAATCTAATAATAACTATAGTTAATGCAATATAGTGTTCAATTAATGATGAAAACATGTCTTAGACATAGACATGGATGGAAATAACATAATGATAACTCGATTCCATGATGGTGTATGTAACAACACTTATAAATGATCCCATGGAAACTTCAGTTAGTTCTAAATCCAACATAAGAATTGAGTTAATGTAAGATTAAAAACGCTTATATAATCTTTAACTTGCCTAGTTTAACCTCATTCTAATTTATGAACTCTATCTATATTCTCCAATATTTTCCAAGCACAAGCTCAACACCAAAGCATTCAAAACCCCTTCACCCCTAACCTAGGAAATACAAAATTCGTGATATTAACTAAAGATGGGAATGAAATCATGTGTGTGTTGCTCTTGACCTCGGCATCCATGGCAACACTAATCCAGACCGGTCGAGCCCAATTGATCATCGACCCAGGTTTTGCTTTAAGTTGTTGGACGGGTGTGTTTGATGTCAAAAATTGTGTACCGGAAGCGGTTGATTTCGTGCTCCATCGGAAGAATGCGTTTACACCGAAATGCTGCGAGGCCTTCATCAATGCTAAAGAAGATTGTTGGCCTAAAATGTTTCCATTCCGTCCAAACTTCCGTAAAACAATTCAGCCCATTTGTGACAAATTAGTTGACAAGAAAAATTATCATCAGTAGTTTTGGAGATGTTTCATGGAGTAATTTATGTAATAAAGCTTGAGCTGCGGATCTATTAGCAAAAAAAAAGTTAGTTATCAGTGAGGCTATTGATTTGGGTGGCTGCATTGTTGGTTGGATTTATGCTTCTTTTTTTTTTGTATAAATATATTCACTTGTTTAAAAAAAAAAAAAAAAATTCCGTATATGGACTTACTCCTTAAAATTAGTTCAATAGAACATACATTGATACATACATATTTTGGTTCGTAGATTTCTATTTGATTAGTTTATGAATTATATTGCTTAAATCTAATGGTAGATTGTAAATATACCCCTCATTTTTATTTCATATGTATTTAATTCTCTCTTTTTTTTTAAAAAAAAAAAGAGTGATTACACCAGCAAATTAGGGGGAAAAAGAATTTAAACTCCTAAATGATCATTTTCCCTTGATTTTTTGTGTTTATTTTAGTTTGAATTTCAAGATAATTTCTTGTTTAGGGATCCACATGGAAAAAAGCACACAACTACCAAGGATGAAATTAATTACACATACAATCATAGTATTGCATCTTAAAGAATGCAATATTTAGAAATCTAATAGTATCTCATGTTGAAGGTGCAACACTAATATAAACTATAATATCTATATCACACTTGCAACATGCAAATCTATATATTACACTCAGTACATGCAATACCTCTACTATAATGCAGTACATGCAATACCTCTACTATAATGCACTTGCAACATAGGATACCTTTGTAATATAATGTATTGGATTTTCAAGATGCAATATAATATTCATAATGTAGTAATTTTTTCTTATAAATTGTATTTTGGTAATTTTTAAAAAAACTAATGCTAGACATAAATGCTACCATTGAATTTCTTTTTTTGTCTTATTCTTGCACAATAAAATAAAATAAAACATACCTTTTTAATAATTTGAAAGTTTAAGCTTTCATATTAAAGAATAAAAAAGTAAAGTACATACCAATCAAATATAAAACATTGCGTTTATAATCTACCCCAAGTCTACTGCAAAGAAAAGACGTGAATACAAGAGACATTTTATTTGGGAAAAAAAGGCATTCAAAATGTCTTAGCTTTGTATTTTAGGTAAAATAGTATCCGAACTTTCATTCTTCGTATTTTTTGTGTCTATAGAGACGCTACAATAGCCAAAAAAATAAAAATAGAGATATTATGAACATAAAGACCGAAGGTTCAAACACTAATTTACCCAAATTATAAAGTATAAACACTTCCAATATCATTTTTTCTTTTACTTGCATGGACAGTATGTTTTAATATTTGAAAACAATTTCGTAGACAAAATGATCCTTGTCGGATGGATAGAGTGAACTAGCAATTTGTATTTAAATCATATCCAAGTTTTGTTTCATGGAGTTATTGTCCATATATAAATATTTAAAATTGATTATACCTCATAATTAATCAATTTATTTTACAAACATATCAATTCAAATTGCATCCATATCAACATGGGTTTTTTTTTTTCCCAACACATCAATACCATATTTTCTTTATATATTCATGTGTCATAAACTTGTTTCTATAAAACCATTTATTCACCTGTGAGGTAATGAATCTAATAGCAATATATAAATTTCTAATTAATTTGTAACAAGCCTTTTCAAATAATGTTAAATCACAAAAAACCAATCATGTGATTTTGGTTAATCTGGCTCTATGCCTATTGCTTTGGGTCAAGTCATATACATATATGGCCTAACTATCCACTAAAAGAATACAAATGGGAACAAAAATTTTACGTTCCTGTAGTGTGAAGACCAGCTAAATGAATATAAACATCATGGAGGTATAAAGAATTTGACAGATGAAGTTTCCTTCAACTAATTCTCCATTCAAGGTTGCTTACCAATGAGTCAATCTCCTTTGGAGAAGTTTTGAGGCTTACTACTGGCAAGCGCTAACCATACGACAGTACCAGTCAGATAGAAGAAGATTGATGGCACAAACAAGGACATCTGCAATATCATGATATGTATAGCTCATTAAAGTGAGGTTGACAACCTATGAAAAACCTGAAATTTGTCGTAGAGCTATGTTAATGTTAACTTACACTCCAGGAATGAGTAGAGTCAAGCAAATAACCAGTAAGTGCAACACCAACTATTCCAGGACAGCCCCAACCGTGTTTGTATACCCTGAAAAACAGGCTATAAAAAAACTGTCAAGTCTATCAAAATGTTGGAAAACATAACCATTGTTGGGGGTTCATGAGTCCGGCTTTAGGAAGTTTTATCTGCACTATTAGCAGCAGTGGCTAGAGAGAGACATAGGTTCTCAGGTTGTGAAAATAGACTCAATTATCCTCTTACGTCATAATATTTTTTAATAAAGCTAGTTAGAATTTTCCTTTACAAAAAGACAAACTTTCCCCCAGTGAGCAAAAATAATTTTTGAAAAATCAATTAATCCAAACATCAAGTTTATGACCAGATTAGATTTACATTACTCAGTTTACAAGCATCAGGTTCATATAGATGCAAACTAGACATTAAACGATAAATTTAAGATATAGGATGGGGAAAGGTAATGCATAGGCCATAAATACCGGCTATTTTAAATTACTATGTAGGAAACTCACCAGAAGTATACTTGCATATTCTGGGGACATGTCTTGATGAGTGCAGTAAAGTCCTGCACAATATCACTGCCATGAATCCGACTATTTGACAAAATCAATTCAGATGTGCTTTGAAATCACTCAATCCAGTGTACTATAAAAACGCAGTGATTACAGATTCTCACCTGACAATGCAAAGCTTGAAAGAGCTAGGCCACCAGTAAGAACTACCACCTCTTCCCATGGTGCCAATCCTAGATTTAGAGATGAAAGAGTCATGCAAAGTGCAGGAGACAAAAAGGCAACTGACTGGCATATCTTCCGCACCTGAAAGTAGAGAGCATAAATCTGAGCTAAGATTGACTGAGTATGGGTGCATATCCAATTGAAGCTAAGGGCTATATGGCAATGCGAAAATTAATTATAAAGAAAGATCTTTACAAAGCACAAATTAGAAGTATACAGGAGGACTCTGATGGGATTACTGATATTACCGTGGTTGTTTCTACTCCACTGGCGATCAAATTATCAGCAAGCTGTGATGCAACACTGGTAACAAAAATTGAAGCCAATGGGGAAGGATAGAGACCTAATAAACATAATATAAACCCATAAGTGTGTTTCTCAATTGCCAGATAATAAAAATGCAGTCAGCAAGACTAATATAATCTTCTAATGTTTCTAACAAGTTGAAAAATTAGTGAATTCCACTCATCAAGGAATAAAATTCAAAAACGATCCTAACGCACATCTTAAATATATTTTATGACATTGAGAAATTTGCAATAAAAGAGAAGAGGAGGTGTTACGAAAGGAAGTTGTTTATGCATTTCATCAGCAGCACTTAGACAAAGGCTTAAACCAAGATAATTATTAGGTCAAGTTGCGTACGGTTGCATACAGACGACTTGTACCCAAGTCGTAAAGTCCTAGGTTAGTGCATTTTGTGCTAGGGTTAGTGTATTTTTGTGCTAGGGTAAAACAGGTGCTAGGTTTAATATATTTTATCCTAAGTCAGTGTATTTATTCCAAGCGAAAAAAAGTGCTAGGTAAGTGTATTTGTCCTAGGTGCGACTTGACCTAATACCAACCCCTTAAACCATGTTGACAGTTTAATTTACCCAAAAAATATAACCCTGCTAATTAAGTTCACTTGTCTAGATCAATAATGGTGAAACAAGTACACGTCAGACATATAATTTCATTTGCACCAAAAAGCACTAATAAAAAATATGGAACTTCTTAGCTTACCTCAGCTGCTTCTGTCAAGTTCAACTTAAGCTCCTCACTGTAAAGACAGACCAAACTTAATGACTGCCCCTTAATCTGATTCCATTCTTTTAAAAAAATTCAGAATTCCATCATAAATAACTGATCCACTTGAGTTTTTATGGCGTAAAATCATGTTGCAAACATAAACAATCTCTCTCTCTCTATATATATATGTATATATATATTTCGTTTGTGGGGTGGGGGGGGTGGGGGTTGGGGTTGTAATATATGAAATGATAAGATTGCCGACCACATTATACCTGAAATATGTAGGTAGCCAAGACAGACAAGTATAATGGCCCCAACTTCCACAAAAATGAGCATATATCATTGCCCATACTGCTGGAGTCCGGAAAAATTCCTTCCATGGTACATCCTGTTAGAAAAAACAATAATATCATCAATTCTTCCATCAGCTCAACTAGATAAAATTCAGTTTCTCCCATGACCTAAAAGCCAGATGGAATTCAGCAACTGCAATATAATTGCTGACAACACACTCAGACACAGGGTGCTTGAATGGAATAACTTGAAATTTATTCCATTAAACATCGAAAAATTTAGTAATTTTGCACAGATTGTGCTTTTCTTCACCATATTCTACTATTTTGAATTTGCCGTAGCCTTTGTCCTTTACTATGGAAATTCCTAAGTTGCATATTCCAAATTGTGAACTTTTTATCAAACAGTATGATTCATGGTACAATGCAAACATATCATTTTAAAATTGCCTAGAAAGTTATGGATGATAGCTGGAAATTCCGGACCTCAAATCTTGGTAGTTATAGAAGTAAAAATGAATAACAAACCATTTATATAACTGATCAACACATAAAAAGAAGCATGATTGTATTATGTGATACCTTTAAGGTGCCACCCAATTCTTTCAATGAAATATTCAGTTTATCATCGGAATAATTGGACTGCAGCCCTGTTCAATAGAACAAACATGCTCATGTTTTTTATGAACAATAAGATAACTATCACAGTTTGAATAACACGATCATGTTAAAAATTTCCTAACACACTTTAGCATAACATGCATTGCCTATTTTCTGGATGATTACGTAAAAGGTAACAAAAGGAAAAGCAACAAAATGATCCATGAAAAACATATTATATGGGAATTAGGAATTCTGAACGTCAATAATCATACCAGCAATTGAAGTTTCGTCATCTTCTTTAATAAGTTGAAATGCCAAAAACCTTCAAAACATATTTATAAGCAAGCTTATGAAACTTCAGTCAGATCTTCACAAAATAAAAAGAAGGAAAGCAACTGAAAGTAAGGACTTAAATGTAAACCACAACGCAAAACCAGTTCATATCTTGCACAAGCATTCAAATGCAAAGAGCCGAGAAAATAGAATCTCAATGAAAGCTCAAACTTTCAACTGTGACAACTTACCATGCTATCCCTAAGAAGCCAAAGAAGTAAAATACTGATTCCCAACCAAAATTCTCTATCAAAGGAGGAGCCAAAAGAAGCCTGCATACTTTTGAATGTCAGGAATGACCAAGTGAAAAAGTAAAAGGCACCAACTTAAACAAAGCTACGAATTATATGAATGAGGATCTTAACAGTGGAATTTAATATGGAAATTCTAGCATCATCAAATTCTACAATGCAATGTAAATAGGTCTGCCAAGGATCAGTCATTAAAACTTACCCAGCGACACTTCCTACACTCAAACCACCAAATACAAATGACACTGCACGAGACCGTTCTTCCAGTGGTATTGATCTGCAGGCAATGTTCAAGAGAAAAAAAATAAAGCATTAACACAATATAAATCAATAAAGAATATCCCAACATCTATGATGTAACATTGGCAAACCAAACAGCTATCATATCGAGACACAGATCCCGCATTTATGTTTCACCATATATAAACCGATCAGCCACAAACAAACCTATTATACTTCATTTCACCAGAAAACACGGAACATGAACACACAAAGAGCATATGACCATATCATAAAGGTGTAGTCAGTTTACTCTTTCCAGTATATATGGTACTCCTAGAATGTATACACATGAAATTGCCACTTGAACAATTACTATTCAACTGCTCACTAAACAAATGACCTATGTTAGCAAAACTAGAGAAGTTTACTATAAATCACCTCTACATTACAAAACAAATAAATAGATCATACACATTACTCAATAATATAACAAGTTCTACACAAATGCGGCTAGTCATCCATGATTGATTGTAACAATAAAAAAAATTTAGATGTGTAAGAATTTGAAGCAAGATCTTAGTTACCTGGCAATAAGGTCAGTAGCAGCAGATGGAGAAACACCTTCTCCTATCCCAACCTAGATGAGGAAAGAGGCACAAAATAAGTTCAATGATGAATAAAGAATGTTTATCAGGCATAAGTAAGAAGTGAAAATTTCTATACCAAAAAATAAAATCTGGATGGGTAGAATGAACTTGCACCTACATGGAAATGTTATGAGACTGGAAACTATAAAGATAAAATTCCCCATTTCACTCATAGCTGCCAACTATAACGAAATAAATCACATCACAAATTACGTACCAAAACTCTTGACAGCACTAATCCTGGCATAAATCCTGCTACTAATGGAACAAGTGCTGTTGCCAATGACCAAGCCAAAACACCAGTCTTTAAAACTTCACTGCAGTTCATGTTAAAGGATGTGAAAAGCAATCAGGTGATGAATAATTACAAAAATTATCTTGCAATCTACATCTCTACGAGGGGGGAAAAAAATATTATTTGTAGTGGGCAATATTGCAAGAGAGCTTAATATAGTGTTGAATATGGGCAAATGCTGGTCAAAAGAATTTATAAACCAAAAATGAAATTCAAGTATAGATGATTTGAAGATGACATCCCTAATAATTAGGTATTTTACCTCAAAATTAAGATCGGTAGAAGCAATCTAACATTTTAATATCACATATCGATATGTTTATATTTCATGATATTTTCACACTATCACTATGGCCTTTTGCATGACAGGTTTTGCCAAAAATATAAGAGATTGCTCTTAGGCTTTGTCCAAAGCCCAAAGTCTATTTGCAAGGATGATTTCTGTTGGCATGTTACAAGGTCTGATGACATGCTTTAGACTTGACTGTAAATGCAGAAATTGTCAATCCCTCTCAATCTGCCGAAAACTCTTACTAGCTCCATAACTCTAGTGTGAAATTTTCAATATCTAGTACTGGGTCACTGATCATAGAGAATTTACTCAGAGAACAGATAATTAAGGTGGAAGCAACGTGGATAAATGTTAGAAATCAACAATAGATGGGGCACATTGGTCAGAAAAGTAGAACTTAGATTCTGCTTTCATTTCATCAATAGCTCAAAGTAGGATTTACGTCAGGAAAAATTTATGCATGAAACAGGCTGATCACAATTCTGATTTATGTAATAAACAATTAGAGTAGTCAATCACTGACCGGCCACCAAAATCTTGGCAAGCCAACCCCCTGGCAACTGGCTCAATGCATACCCGCAAAAGAACGATGACTGCACTAGCCCAGCAATCGAAGAATTCCACCCAAATTGGTGCGACATTGGTATTATAGCAATACTCAAATTCACCTGCCTCATCATAAAGCAAATCACTTCAATGTCATAACTTAGATCCAATATAAAATCACTAATCACATCCATGAGATTTTCTATAGATCATTACACTTCATACTTTCTGGGGTAACCCCTCCATAATTGATATCAGAAAGTTGGAGGGGCTCATAACCTAGGTTCTATCATAGAAGATTGCATAGAAAGGAATTTAAATCTACTATCTTGAGTCCTAGCAATTGAATCTTGCTTCAGATAAATTATTTCTTATAGTGACACATGTTGTTTGTCTATGCTTGTTTCTTTTAGGATTTAATTCTGTATCAGGGACTTGTAAGTCAAGTCTTATATGCTGTAATTTCATTCAATGATTACATGGTATGCATTACAGAATTAATAACGCACAAGATTTAAATCACAATACAGAGAACCCTATTCACAAAACCAAAAAAGTGAAAGAACCATAAACATGAACTTATGCTTTCAAGAAATGGGATAACTGCAATTTTAATAAGCCAGACATTTGACCAGTATTTATAACCCAAAAAATCTTTTGACCAATATTCACACTTCAATAAAAAATACTTCTAGCCTTTTTAATTTTTGTGACTTGTTCTAACTTGCACTCATGATTTTTTCTGAATGCACCAAAGTACTTTTAACAAATAAAATGACTGAATCACTAGCAATTAAGCATAAATAAAGTGACCAATATTCACACTTCAATAAAAAATACTTCTAGCCTTTTGAATTTTTGTGACTTGTTCTAACTTGCACTCATGATTTTTTTCTGAATGCACCAAAGTACTTGTAACAAATAAAGTGACTGAATCACTAGCAATTAAGCATAAATTACTCACTTACACTCTTTCTTAAATGGTTCCAACTAAAGAGTATTTAGGCACTTGTTGAGGACTGCATTACACAAGCTTACTCTTCTATAAACCTGCCAAAAATTATCATGTAAATCTACACGTGTTTGAAACTTTTTCAGAAACAGGCTCATAACAAGCTCCACGGGCACCAGTTATCCAAAATATTTATTTATACGATATAAGTCCAAACCAATTCCAGTTCGGATTCAATGCGAGAAGATAAGAGTAACCAAAATCACTCATAGCCATTGCCTCAAGAACTTTTTCAACCAAATAGCCACACATGCTTGACGAGGACACAGGCACTTAATAAGTATACTGTTCGTACATTTCAATAGACAAACAAGTAAATTAGAGATTGCAAATTTTCACACTAAATACACTTACTAAGTATTTGGGCACCTATTATCAATATCATTAAAAGAAAAAAAAAAAATCAACGGAAATGAGTTACCTTGTCCATGTTACAAATAACAAAAGCAAGTGAAGTAGTCCCAATAAGTTTATATATTTGAGGCAAATCTTTCCATGGTGGCCATTTCCAATCAAAACCCATTTCTCTAAACGCATTAATATCATCACCCTCATCTTCAATACCTTCATCAACCCGAATTTTCGTAACAACCCCATTTAACTTGTCAATTCCTTTCAAACTTTCCTTCTCTTTAATACTTTCAAAGGCTACGAACTTCCCATATTTCCTCACCGAAAGTAAGTAGCTTGAACGGTGTCTTTTAATGGATGTGTTAAAGGTTGAAGCTTGAGTGGTGTTTTTAGTGTTTGGAGGAAGAAGACAAAGGGTGTATGGTGTTCTAAGTGTAAATTTATACATGGGTCTTCGATGTTTAGGACAGGTAATGGATGGTTTTTTAAGGAAACTGAGAGTTTAAACATGGAAAGAAGAATTGTGTAGGAAAAAAAAATAAAAATTTGAAGTGAAGAGACAGGGAGAGAGGAAGGCTTTCCAAGGAGTTGAGGGTGGACACGGAAGACATTGGAATATTTGAGGCTCCAATCGATTGGGAAGCATTGGAATATTTCTCAAAGGTATGTCTGATTTACACGCAATTTCAGGGAGAGTAGAAGTTAATAGAAAAGAAATTAGACAAAATAGAATTTTTTGTTTTTTTCCTCATTTGAATCTACAAAATAGGAGTGGAAATGGGGGAAAGGAAATTGATATTGATATTTAAAAAAAAAAATTATAAAAATGTTATTAGGATGAATTATGATTATACTACGTTGAATTACTATTGTGATACTGTCATGAGTATGAACTAGGTGTAGGCCATCGTGAGACAGGTCAATTGTCACAATAGTAATTCAAACTAGTATGAGAGGGACTGTTAATTCGTATAATTAGATATCGCATTTGGTTGAAAAGAAAGCAGTAGTTCGAAACTACCATGCGCTGAATTATAACTGAATACCTCTAAGCTAGAATTTTGGCTAGAAACGACACACGTGCCCGCCACTCACTTGTCGACCTATAGTAGGGGCTTGGACCCCAAGGAAATGCATTGTTAGCCAAGCCCCCACGATGGAGGAGTCGCATGGGTCGTCTTGAATTATAATTTCTATCGAGCTACTAATAGAATCTTATGCAGATGACTTAAATACGCAACCAGGTATTGTAAGTGGCAAAGTAGCAATGCTGCCACGATCCACTCTTTAGCTAAGTTGAATTCATCTCTTGAAGAGATGAGGTCATAAGTGACAGACTTCGTCTTTTCATAGATGATTTTAACGTTGTAAAATCAATCCCATCTTTTGAAAGGATGAGGTTGATTTTGTTCTTACCTCTTCAAGAGACGAGTTTAGTATATTTATACTAAACCCATCTCTTGAAGAAACAAGGTTAGCAATTTACAATGTGATCTCTTCAAAAGACAAGTTCAAGTTGCCTATTTCTGGAATTATTTTTATTTAATAGAATTTGTGTAATTTTTTTTAAAAGTTGTTATTTCTTTCCTTAATCTGAGGAAATGAAAAAAAAAAATCTTTTCTCTTTCATATTATTTAGAAAGAAATATAATATACATGGACTAACACTGTGTGTAACGATTTTTAAAAAACCGAAACAGGCAACAACAAGTGGAAAAGGCGAAGGAAAACGAAAGAGTAGAAATGCAAGTGTAAGTTTTATTTTGTATTTATTAACTTCCGAAAGAAATGAAAAGAAAAGTATTTTTTTCATTATTTTATTTGTTTTTAGAAAAGAGAAGAGTGGAAATGGAGATAATAGTTTACTACTCCTATGGTATTTTATCAATAAACATTGATTAAAAAAAAAAAGAAAAAAGCAATTATGCAATTGCTTCTTATTTTCGTAAATTTTTCTATCTAATTTTTTTTTTGGAAAAAAATAGATCGATACCACAATGAAAATGTTTTCATCCATTTTTCTTCTTATTCTATTCATTTACATTTTAGACTTAAGTTTCTAAACACACATTTTTCTTCCACTTTTTCTTTTTCATCTCTTTTCATTTTCATATAGTTTCACTCATCGAAATTCAAACAAAGTGCAAATCTAATAATTCAATAATTCTACACCAATTCCATTTATTTCTATTCTTTTTCTCTCCAAAATAAGTAAAACATGATTAGAAATTGAAATGTTTCCACTGATTTCTCTCAATTTGCAACGTTATTACTTTTATTTTAAACATCTAAATAAAATACTTTTTATTGATTTCCTTGCATTTTATGGGTTTTTCAATCATTGTCAAACATAATGCATCTGGGAAAAGGAAATTAATATTTTTATTTTTTAAAAAAATTAAAAAAATTACCACTGAGATAAAAGTAATTTCAAATTTAGGCAAGTTGGTATAATCTCTTTAAGAGACTAGGTTCGTGTACTTACCCACCTAGCCCCAGCTGCATTTTGTTATTCATTCATGAATACATCAATAAAATTACACAATTATAACCTGTCAAACTCAATCCTTCACCATCAGCATAAATAAAAACTCATAAAACATGAAATATAAAATTGTCGGACCATTTTTCAACTCGTTACATTAAATACAATACAATGTTACATACAACCATCATAAAACAAAAGCAAAAGAAATGATGAAATCTTATTTACTCTTGGTTGCTCTGCCTCTCTCACCTCTACCTGACAAATGTACGATGGAAGGATCTGATCGAATCCAGAGCCTGTTGAGGCTGCTCCATAGATGGATCAACATGTATAAGTGTGGCATCCCCATCTCCACCATCAACACTATACTGGTGAAATGAGATCATATATGGACCCATCTGGGTGAAGCATTCCCCCATATCATCTAAATTTGACAGTCACCTCTAATATGGCATGGGGTGAGGGATGGACCTCTGGATATGAGCTGTCTAGTATCAGGTGTCTATTTGATGAGTATATGATGGACCAGGCTCATCATGCTAAACATATGAAGGACCAAGCTTATCATGATGTACATGTGGGGGTAAAAGCTCATCTCTAATATCTACAACTCTATATCGGCCTCACCCTTTCTCCTAACCCTGTCCTCACATATGTCTCCACCTATGTAGCCTGTGTCTTTGTGTTGGCTAAGGCTGTGGGGCATCCTCATCACCAATGATATCAAATACTAGTGTTGGTGCTAGTGATGGAGTTGCTACTAGATTGTTAATATTAAGCCCCATGAACTCGCCCATTACATGAATAATGTCTTATGTAGTGGCATGAGTATCCTTAAGTGGCATGTTTAGGACCTGGTAAATGAAATCGGCCTACAATTAACAGTAAACATCTAAATAAGGAGATAACAAATACAAGATACATCCATACATACCACATATAATCATTTAACTTATCATATAATGTATAATAGCCCCTGTATGATGATCCAACATCTGGTAATCAGATTATACCAATTGTAGTAATCTTCAGATGTACCGTCGAGGATGTTTAGCAAGTCCACAACTCGATTGCGCCTGTCATCCCACTCTGCAACCCACCCTGCATGCCCTGCTACTTAGTTCCACTCCGTACGCCCACATAAGTCGATCTCATGTAAAGCTCTCACATCAAAGGGGGGTACAGGGATTCCTTGAAAACCTTCAAACTGTCTGAGCTCCTTATTTGGATAGTATTGCTCAATAATGTGGAAGCACACTAGGGGAACCTGTGCTTGCCATACATCTCTAGCTAATCAGCAATACTCAGGTAGGCCATCCATGATCTCAAACTATGGGTCCCAACCAACTTGCACATGGAAAAAAAAGAAGAAAAGAAGCATTATATAAGCAAAATAATAAAAGTGTAAATAAAAAATCATACTTTGTGTTACAAGAAAACATACTTGTCTAGAGACATGTGATACAACTCAGCTTGATGTGTTAACCTATTTATCTTAAGTCTGCTACATATTATGTCTAGGATTTTTCATATAGTTCCTACACATACTAATCATAGCAATTGGCCGCCTATTATAGCCAAACCCATCATTCCCTTCAACAATGTTCCTCTGACCGTATAGTACAAACTTAACTTTATCCATTTCCAAGCTTACCCTGCCGACTTAGAAAAAAAAAAAACCAATATTTATGTTATATTAGCTCAATTCATTTCTAAAACAAATAAGTACCTTTGGGAATAAGGATGTCTCTAAATGAAAATCAACATCTTCTTTTTTTCCCCATTCACCATAAAGGATTTCTCATAAACAAATTTCTCACTAATATGCCAAATTGTAACCAACTAACATGATAGTTCAAACATGCAAATTTGAACTTACTAAGATAGTACAAATATCATAAAAGTTTTTTATACAATGGAACTAATTGTCATAGTTCAAACATACGAATAGACCAATTCAAAATCCGTAATGCAATACAAAAATACAAATGTAATAGTCTTAAAAAATCATAAAACTATTAAAAAATAGTAAAAATTGGTTCGAAATCAGCAAATTATCTCCATCCCATACAGAATTATGCATAATGTAGCATAAAAAAATATGAAAATTTCAACAAGATTGATGGAGCAAAATATCTTTCTCATATGGAATTGTACACAATGTAGCATAAAAAAAAAAAAACATGAAAAGATTCAAGGAGATTGATAAAGCCACTTATAGGATGTGACACCCTAACTTAAAGGCATTACAACCTGCCACGTGTCCTTCTCTTTAACAAAACAAGCCAAGACTAAGAAATTCTAAACTACAAATAAACGATAATATGAATCTTCAAAACTCAAATAAGGGGTACCTGTTTAAAGATACTATCAAAACTAAACCTTCAAATAACATCGTTGGCATAAATCATAGTCCATAATAATCCAATTTATAACATAAGAGAAAACTCTTAAAACATCTTTAAACTTATAAAAACATATAAATGATTAAGCCTTCATCTTATTCTAAATCCAATCCCTGTATCCTAGACATCAGTAGGGTAATTGGTCCACTATCGTCCTGCCCTTAATTTAGCATAGATATGATATCCAAAAAGATTATAAATCACTTGATCTTCTCCTATTCCTGAAAATTGAAAGGAATGAGCAAAAAGCCCAACGCTTCAAACCACATATAAATGCATATGCACACACAACATATATTATCACGTGCAACTATTTCTAATGCAACATATACAAATTATTATCTTTTAAATTAGCTAACAAACAACACGGTTTAGAACCATTTGCAGTCCAATTCTAAACCTAGAGTAACTCATGATTCCATAAAAACAAGCATATAGAAAAATAGGTAATTATACATATATTGGTGTTGGAGAATCATTCACACACCACGGTCTCTACCAAAACCTAATCTATTGGAATCATTTCTATGTACGAGTCTACTCGGGATAACCTCACACACAAATCATCATGATGCCTTGTTAGTATCACACTCTACGTGGTTTTTACTAACCAAAACCAAACACAAGCAGCAAATATAATTTCTTATTTTCGTATAGAATTAAGACAATTTAGAATTCTAAACCTACATCACATACAACAAATAAGGTAAGATCATACCTGAATCAATTTCTAAAGAACAAGACTTTAATTCATCAGATCTCCTTTATAACACAACTCTAATTCACCAAAACCTAATAATATGAACATAAACAATTTTAATAACATGCCCCATTGAATAAACCTAATTTTATATATCATCTAAGACCTTAATTTCAAAAGGAAACACAAATCCACACCTTCCTCCTTCTTTCAATCCAACAAAATCTCCAAAGGAAAAGATTTCCCCATAAATACAAATTTCTCCAAAGATCATATTCCCTTAACAGATCTTATAAACCTTAAAATTCCATTTAATGAAATTAGACCAAAAAAATCAACAAAATTCATCTTTATACTATCATAAGGATTAAGAATATACGAACTTACTTAAAAATGTGATTTTTAATCCTTCTTGATTACCAAAATCTAGATCTCCAAATCAAAATAGAGTTTTTCTTCAATTGCTCCTTCAAAACCAATAGAAAACCCTAAGGAAAAGATAGATCTTTGAAATAGTAGAGAAAAGGTTGATATGCGATTACCTTGATTGGATTTTCTGAATATCCTTGGATGTTAGGAACAAGAATAGAGAGGATTTTCTAGGTTTAGGAGATGTTTTGGAAAAAGAACAAAGGATAGATTATAAAGAGATTATGTGGAGACTTTTCATCTTCTGTAACGTATGTCGGCAGTTGTTAATCCTATGCCAGCAGTGTAAGGTTGAAGGTCGGTGGTGTAAATGTTAATGCTAGTGGCCTTGAACTCTCGAGTTGTTTTTTTTTTTTTTTTCATCTTTACATCGACCGTAAACCGGCAGTGTACAAGGCTACGCCGACGGTTTAGAAAGTTAGGCCGACAATGTTTAGCCAGCTTAGCCTTGTGCCTATTTGATTTTCCCTTCGTCTTTTCGTCTTCTCTCACGTATCAGATAATCGACAAAAGTAATTAATTTAAACATTAGAGTTGACCATAAAACCTACTTATTTGCCTTTCAATATAAAACATTTATTTGTATATTACACAGGAGTTAGATGTGAATTCGCATGCAAATTGGCTACAATTACCAAAAATGGTTGCTTGGATGATGTGATATCAACTAGGTTGATGAACAACTAGTGTCAATTTGATCCGATTGAAGAAGAAATTGCAACTTGGAGAAATAAATTAGGGTTTCAAAAATTGGGGATTTTTGGATCTGCGAATGAAGGAAGAAGAAGACTAAGGTGGGTATATTAGACCCAACTTTATCTTTTGAAGAGACGAGATCAACTTGCCTAAATCCAGATTCATCCCAGTAGTATTTTGGTAATTCAAAAAAAAAAATAAGAATATTAATTTCCTTTTCCCTAATGCAACTATTATTCATTTAGATTTATTTATTTATTTTCATATTTTTTGCTTTTTACTATGACATTTTTTTGCAGGGCATGTTATGCAACTAGAATATATTAAAATAAGCTTGTTTGGTTTAGTGCTTCATGATCATTTAGGGTTTGATTGTACAACTACAATATCTGAAGTAAATGTTAGTGGAAGTTGTATATGAGGTGGATGATACAGGTAAAGCTATTCCAAAGGAGAAGCAAAAAAACCTCTCCAAAAACTACATCAGGACAAGGAAACAGTTCAAGGGAAAGGAGGCATTAGGCCTTGGCATGCGCAGTCTCTGGTACATTTCCTCTATAGGTTGACTAAATGAATTCTCCTGTATGCAATTGATACATCACGGTCCTCCATGTCTTCTTAGTTCAATGATTTTCTGATGTTCGTGCGACCATCAAATAGATATGTTGAGAGAGTATCTTTTCTTGTGATTTTAAAGATATGAATCCACTTAAGCTTAGGACCTCAACTATCATATTTAGAGTTTAAACTTGTAGATTCGGTGTGTATTATAATATTATTACTTTACAGTCTCAGTCGAGCTTTTACTGGGTATGTCCTGTAGGTGCAGATATCAAAATTATAGGAAGGACATTAATGTAAAAGGGGACATGTTTAAGGTTCAATATTTTTATTGTATCATGTGACAGCGCAAGGACATATCAAAAGTTTGAAGCATTGACTTAGCCGATGGTTCATCACCAAGCTGTACTTTATATGGGGTTAAATATCTGCACAGCAAGCACGAAATTGAACATTTTTAGTGCAAGCACCCGGCTTGCTTGCTGTTGCAAAAGAGATTGATCTCATGTCATATTGATGGTGCAATATGAATCAAAAGCTGCGGAGAACCATAAAGAACTTCTCACTTACTCTCGGAATTAATGTATGAATAACAAGAAGATGGGAGGATCTTTCGATGATTAAAACAATGCAGCATATTTCTCACGAAAGTCCTGGAAAGTCAGATTTTAGTTTGAGGAGTGAAAGCTCAGGGAAATCTTTGTCTAACAAGTCTGATAAAGTTGCAAATGTCAAACTGTTCCCTAAGATTTTTAAACAGTTTAGAAATGGACTGGGCAATATCTTCCACAAGGTTGTTTGATTATACAATCCAGCTACCCAAATCATCATCTGAAGGGCATATGACCACAAACTTGATGGTGAAAGTGTTATCATCATGTCTAAGCATCCATGGAACACAGTTAGAAGTGATGGGAATCCTACCAGAGTTTAGTGAAGACAATCTAGTCAAACTCTCAAGAAACCACTCCTTTCAAGCAGACACAATTGCTAAGAGTCCAATTCAAGAGATTAGCAATGGAAGCAACAAGAAGCAACTGGATAGAAAGGAAGCGTAAGTGGTAGAAGATGAGTCGCTGCAAGGAAAGGTGGCTGAAATAACTCTTTTGCAACTAGGGGCACCAGTTAAGCGCTGCTTAAATGGGGAAAATCCGTCTAGATTTGTTCGTGATGGTCTTAAAACAATGGTGACTGAAGAACCTCTTTATATTCCTGGCAGCAAAAGCTGAACCCTTTAGAAATGTTGAAGAAGTACATAGATCATTCTTGGTGGTATTATAAAAAACAGGAAGATTAGAAGTTCAAGTTCCTTGCCTTATGATTTCATGCTCGTGGACTGCAAGGTTATTTTCATTTTCACTTTTGGAACACCTTTGTATCGTATTAATTTTCATGAGTAAATCTTAATCCCAAAATTAATGTTTTTAAATCATGCTCTTGCTGCACAGATGGGTGCTGTGAATGGTTACAAAGCAACTAGAAAAATAAGACAGCAGGAGAAAAATCAGGGTATCCATATCTCAGTAATAGCAAGTGACTGCACATGCTGCACGCATTGAAGCAAAAAATGCCATACAAGCTGGGATGGATTTGCACTAGGAAAAGCCTCTTAATGGCGATTGCCTCATGGAAGCTATGAGGAGGCATTCTCATTAAGATCAAGTAATGTCCAGCAAATAAATGTCAGCACAGAAAATGAGTGTTCTAGTTTCTTATTTAAAAACCCTCAATTGATAATTTCATAGAATAACCACTTTTCAACCTTTTAAAGAGGGGTTGGTACATTTAGTCGAAATAAAAATAAAAAAAAAATAATAAAGAAAATAGCAAGTTTAGTAAAAATGCTATGAAGAGAATCAGAAAGTATAGCTCAAAACCTTTCAAATTCAAGCTATTTCTGGACATTGAAGCCATTACAAATACAACGAGTCTCCATTGGCCCAAAATAACACTGTTGCCACTTCTGGATATCATCAGTCCTTCTTCATTAAATCTTCCCCTAAGTTTCTTTCACATTTTCACCAGCTTAAATAAACTTGACAAATTGTTATGCAGTGCCGCTTTTTGTCTCCAATTTGTTAGGGTCTTAGGCATTTATTGCAAATGACTCAAGGAAGGACTTGCAATGAATCAGCTTGTTGCGTACCTTTGTTTGCAAGAATTCAACTTTTGCTGTGCGATTTAACTTTGTTGAACATAAGCAGTACATAAGCTCTAAGCTAAGCTTTATTGCAGCCAAAAGCAAGAACTCCACTCAAGCGTTCCTTATTGAATGACTAAACAAGCTCTGGCTATTTCATTAGAGTGGCTTTGCGCTTGTTTTTTCTTTTTCTTGGGGAATTGGACATCACATTCCACATGAACTCCTATTGGTAGATCCGGCATTCGTTCCAGTGAAGTGCATCCAGTGATATCCAAGTACTTTAATAACTTCAAGCTTTGAAGCCCTGGAGTTCAATTAGTTTCTTGCAATCTGTTGCTACCAGATACTCTAAATTAAAAAATATGGACATATCTGGTAGCCTTTTCATTGACTTGCATCCTGAAATATCCAGATAGTTTAGTGATTTCATTTCCTCAAGTCTTGGAATCTCGAGAAGATCAATAAAATCCTTCACATATAGTTCCTCCAAATTTTTAAGCTTTGAAATATCCAAGAAATTTACCATGGATGTACACCCAGAAATATTCAACTTTTTCAATGATGTCAACTCATCCAAGCCTTCAACATAGCATAGCTTCTTACAGTTGTTGACATTCAAATCTTTCAACTCTTTTAAGTATGACAAGTCATCTAACCTCTCAATGGAGTTGCATTCACAAATGATCAAGCGTTCTAAGGACTCCATGTTGTCAAAACCTTGAAGTTCTACTAGATTCTCACACTCCATAATAAGTAATACTATCAGATTTTTCAAATTTGAGAGATCTGGTAACCTCTCAAGTGCTGCCAACTCTCTCAACCGCAAGTAATTCAAGGACTCTACAAATTCAAGGCCATTAAGATTAGATAATTGTCTGCATCCATATACTTCTAACTCCAGAAGGGAATCTAATCTTTCTAGGCCATTGATTTCTGCCAGCTCAGAGCAATCCTGAAGGGTTAGTTTGGACAAGCCTTTCAGGTTTGACAGATCTGGAAGTCCTTTCAACATTGGACAATATCCGATGTACAGTGTTATTAAACTGGAGGGTAGCTCTGGAAGGTACTTGAGTTTTTCACAGTTATCAATGCTAAGTTTCCTAAGCTGAGTAAGGGCATAAATATCTGTTGGCAGGTCAGTGATCCCCACGTTCAAAAACGATAGATTCTTCAAGCGGGATAAAATTTCCAGATTCTTGATAATGACATCTGAATCAGAAATTAATAGCGTCTCTAATTTGTCTAACTTTCCAATATACAGAATCCTAGTATCTGTATTGGAGAACTCGGATAATTCGAGATGCCTCAAATTGGTTAAGTTGGAAGTATTAGGGAAGTCCGTCAAGGAAGTACAGTCAAGTTCAAGAGATGTTAAACCACATGGGAGCTTCGGAACTGATTCTAGCTTCACACAGTTCGATAAATCAAGTGTTTGGAGGGCAGAAAGCTTGTTGATGGTGTTTGGCAAGCTAGAAATTTTAGTACTTCCTAGTAGGAGGCTTTGTAGTGAAGATAAATTACCAATGCCGTGAGGCAATACTCTTGCAAATCATCACAACAAGTAGCAACGATCTTTTCAAGCTTCCCCAACATCCCAATTGAACTAGGTATGCTTGTTATGCGACTTTTAGCCATTCGAAGCACTTTCAAATTACGCAAATGTCCAATAGAATCAGGTAATTGCCGAATCCCAGTGAAGGCTATGTTCAGCTCTGTCAATAGTTCCAAGTTACCAATTGATTCAGGAAGTTTTTCTAATGACTCGCATCCTTCTAGCCATAATCTACGGAGCATCACAAGTTGCCAAGGGATTCCGGAAGTTCCTTAACTTTGCACAATCAGTCAAGTCAAGAGTTGAAGGATGTAAGCTGAAAGTAAATTGGAAGTTTTGCAACATTGACAGTTGACAGCAGTGAGAGTCTCCAATTTTCTACAACGTTCTGAAACGGAATTTCCTTATTGAGGTTCCATCTGCACGAAGTTCTCAATCTTTTCATTCTGACTTCAACCGGTATCTTCTCAGTTTCTCACAGGTATTACATTAATAGTAATGAGAGTCTTGACGTCTTATAGAAGGATGAATCTGTTCCAAATTTTTGCACTTTTCAAGGATCAAACCTTAGTCGTGAGAAGCAGAGAAATTAGGAAGTAGCACTTAAAGTGATGCAGCCCGTGGATTTAGAACTTTTAAATTTTTGCGTTAGTAAACAAAATTTTAAGGTGTTAGAAAGAAATATTGATAAAGGAGGAACGAATGGTGGAAAAGAAGAACAGATAGGAGTGCAATTCATGGTACCTCCATTTGACTCCATCCTTCCCAGTATTCTGTAATTTCGCTATTGGATAAATCAAGAATGACTAAATTCTTCACATGAAAATTGTTGCCATAAAGTTGGAAGTGCATCCCTTCCATTCAAGCCATCTAAGTTTTGGAACAAGATCCCGAAAATCTCCAACAAAATTAGCATAATTCACTTGAAGAAAGCGCACCATTGTTAATTTCTCAAATTGCTCACTTGTGAAGCAGTAATTTTCTGATTTCTCAAAATTGTCAAGATGAAGTCCTTGTACCTTTTTAGTTCCCTGTAGGTCCGAAGCAGAATTGTAAATTAATGAGTCCAATTTTATACACACAACCATGACCGGGTAATCAAATAGCAATATGCAAATAATATAAAGTAGTCAGAGGGGAAAAAAATGTAGAACTTCCTACCTGCTTCCTTTCGACTACTTCCAAGGCTTCTTCTCGTTTCCACAATCTACTACGTTTTCCAAGATCATCATAGCTTTCTTCCCTAACAATTTCCCTTCCGAGATCTCTAAGTTGGTCATGCATCATTAGCTCATTGTTGTACCCAATTTTCACTAGTGACATGAGAGTAAGGACTTCAATCCCCTCATCTGGAAAAAAACCGCAGTCCTCCCACATGTATTGTGCAACTTCTTTGTCTGTTCCGATTAAAAGGCACGCAATGTCAAGAAATATTTGCTTTTGCTCATGCTCTAGGCTTCATAACTTATCCTCAACTTTGTTCGAACCTTATTGTTAGGTATTTCCTTTAACTTCTTCAACGTGCCTTCCCATACCACTTTCCGTTTACCAGACAAGAAGGAACGATGACCTCAATTGCCAATGGAAGACCACCAGTTGTGAATACAATATCTTTTGAGATAGCCACAAAGTCACCTGGTGGAGAATCTCTACGAAAGGGTGCCTGCTGAAAAGGGTGAGGGAATCATCGAATTCCATTTCTGTAAGCTCATAAGTCATTGACATTAGGCACATTAAGAGCTTCCTTGTTCCTTGTCGTAATAAGGACCCTACTTCCTAAACCAAACCAGTCATGCTTTCTTGCTAATGCATTCAATTGATAGCTATCATCCACGTCATCAAGCAGTATAAGAACTTTCTTTTCCCTAAATCTGCTCTTGAGTATATTGATTCCTTCATCGATATTCATAATTTTTGGAAATTCCTCCTTCATAATGCTCGATATTAGTTGCTTCTGCAAATAAAGAATGCCTTCATGTTGTGATGACGTTTCTCTAATGTCTGCTAAGAAGCTACAGGAATCGAAATGATTGGAAAGTTCATTATATATGAACTTTGCAAGAGTGGTCTTGCCAACACCGCCCACTCCATGGATTCCTAGAAACCTGACATCGTTGAAATTGACATCCAACATTTTGTTAACCTTCTCCACATGATCATCAATTCCAATCAAATATTCCGTTACATCAAGAAAGGCTTTCTTCAACTCGCTTAAAACTTTGTAACTACCAATCTTACAAGTTCACCTTCATGCCTGTCAAAAATTTCCGAACTCAATAATGATTCTCACCAGATACATGCTAAGCAAATGAGCAACACAGTGATTCTCACCATGGTATCAGAGCACTACATCCTATTTCAAACTGTGCTCATCTCGTCCCTATTCAATTTAGTAATCCACTTGATAAGCATCAATAAACCGTAGCGGATTAAACAAGTTTAAGCTAATGGATATAGTGTGTTATATTTATTAGGGTTAATGTCGTAAATTGTATGAGGTACCTCTAAACTTTGAAATTAATTAATTTAGTATCTGAACTTTAAAATTAATTAACTCGGTATCTATAAGAACTTTTTATGCACGCCAACAATACTCCCATGATATTGGTTAGCATATACGAAAAATTCTTTAAGGTATCTATTTGTATATATTTTATCAAAATTCAATTACCATTCACGAGATTTACCCTATTTATTACTCTTAACACCTAATACATGTAAACACGTTCTTACTATAAAGATTTAATTAGAACACAAAAACTAAATCAATTATTTCAGATACCTACTTGTGAATATTTTATCAAAGTTTAATTACCATTCACAAGATTTACCCAATTTATTGCTCTAACACCTAATACGTGCAAACATTTTCTTACCATAAAGATTTAATTAGAGCACAAAAACTAAATCAGTTATTTAGGAAAGATAAAAATGCTGCAAAAGGACTTTAAAGGAAAAGAATTACCCATTTGCAATTTTCTCTGATTCCCATCCTTTCAAGGACGCAAGTTCTCGGAGAGCATTTTTCCATTCCTGGAGAGTTTTGTCATCAATCTTTTTCTTGTGTGAACTAAAGGCCCTCCCAAAACTCCCTGTCAGATTCTTCACATCTGCTGGCTTGACCTTGTAAAATATTGGCAGAACTGCTTGACCTGCCATTTTCTTGCATTTCAGTATCTGTACAAGCTCAATCAGACACCATTTACTAGAAGCATAATCTTCGGACAGAATCGGGATCGTAATCCTAGAGCTTTGGATTGCCTTAAGCAACTCAGGTCCAATCTTTTCACCAACAGGAAGATTATTATCATCTCTAAACACCCATATACCTGCATCCACCAACCTGGTGTAGAGAAAATCAGTAAAACCTGTTCTAGTGTCCGTCCCTCGGAAATTCAGGAACACTTCGTAGTCATGTCCTAGAGGAGTTTTTGATGAAAAGGGTGTCCCTGGAGTTTGGTTTCCTGATCCAATATCTATTGCAATCTGCTTCTTCTTCTTCTTAATGCAAATGAACAATGCGAGTGCTGCGACCGCAGTGGAGATCAAGAAAACTTCACGGTAATACATTGGTTCTTTTGGTATTGATTTTCACTTGTGTTGTGTAATCAAGAAAGAAGTGTTAAAATCACACTAACGTTTATCTGACTTGGTATCATGTGCGGGAAAATCCAAGTCAACTGTTTCTGTTTGTTAATTTTTTAGTCGTTCCAATGATGGAAAATAAATGCGGTAAGCATCTTTTTCTTGTTTTTTGGCCGGCAGCATCTTTTTGCCGTGATATTTCGATTATTCTTACCTTAAAGCGGGGAAAAGGAATAAAATATTATGATTTTAAAAATAATTACAAAAATACCATTAGAATCAAAATAATCTCAATTTTAGATAAATTGGCCCCATCTCTTCAAAAAACGAGGTCGTTAGTTACGAGGTCTCACTACTGAAGTACCTTGTCTCTTCAAGAGACGAGGTTAGCGGAGATGACTTGAAACCCTATAGACTAAACATAGTTGAGAGAAAGATTTAAAGCATGATTTCTTCTTACATGGTTGAGAGAAAGATTTAAAGCATGATTTCTTCTTTTTTTCCCTTAAAAATTCAAAATTCAATTGCATGTAGGAGCTAAAAGTCCACAAAAATTTTATGGTCGTATGGTCTTGTAACAATTCCTTAACCCTTGACACGGAGGATATAAATCCGTTCTGTATATTGTTGCTGGATAATCATATATACTTGTGTGTTTATGTATTTGTTGCATAACATACATATCATTTGTTTAAAACTAAAATAACTTGCTTCTTTGTTTTTTTTTTTTTTATGGTACGTTTGAAGGAAATATCTCACTAAATTGGATGTAGCTTATATTCCACCCCTCCCTCTAAATAGTTTGATTTTGTAGGAAAAATCAAAATGTATGATTGGGATAGGATTTGAGCACATAGCATACTAAAAATCAAGTCAAGATAGTTAGAGGAATTGAAACCTTATAGACTAGACAGAGTTGAGAAAAAGATTTAAAACATCATTTCTTTTTTTTCCCCCCCTTAAACTTCCTTCTCCCTTTAGTAATTCCTAAGTAGCTAGAAGATAGACTCAAGATCATCTTATCTTATCTTTTGGTAGGATATCTGATTCTTTGCAGTCCTTGTGATTTGTGGAATTATCGGTATCCAAAGTATTTTCTCAATAAATGTATATATGTATAACATAGTAAGAGAATAAAAAATTAGAGTATCGCAAACTTTGACTTGTAAAGTGATTATCATATTATGGGTACTAATGTGCCTAAAACCTTAGGCACAGTAATCTTGAATAGGCATGTAGTAGATTTTAATATGAAATGCTCAAACAAAATAAAAATGATGTTTTTATGCGTTTTCGTATTTTGATAGAAAGGAAATAAAATGGATATGATCGACATTGATAATGATATGATGCACCAAATCAACTTGAAATACACTCACTCTCATTGATATTACGCATAACAAGAAAAAGTGGTTTGATTGCCACAATCTGTAAGAGATTGATGAGAGTAAACAAGAGAAAAATCTCCCAATAATATAATATCAAATGACGAAAAGCTAATGAGTCTCAATACAAAAGGGGTATTTATAATAGTTTCCCAAAAAACCTAATTAATGATAATAAATACTAAAAAGATAATAAAGACTAATAACTATGAAAATAAGAACTTTCTATATCTAATTAATAAATATGACATAAAGACTAATAAATATGAAATTAAAGACTAGACCTAATTAATGACAATAAAGACTAAAAAGATAATAAAAACTAATAACTATGAAAATAAGAACTTTCTATATATAATTAATAATCCATAAATAAAGCTCCTATAATATAAGAACTCTTCTTCATGCCATCTGAAATATTTAATAATGTTGACTGGGGAATTTGATTCCCATCAGGTACACACGTAATATGATGATTTTAAGGCAATTTTTTAGACCCCCTATTAGGGTCATGATAGTTATCATCTTCCGCAATGTTTGATGGAAGTAGGCATGTGAAATATTAAGACACTGTAGGAAATAAAGGATCAAGTATGGAAAGTAGTTACCAGTTTCTATTGTGTCGTTGATGAGCTATTGCTTTGAAAGCAAATTCCAACATGACCATAGTGTAAATTGACAAATGTTGTCTGCTCCCTAAGGTTAATGTAGTTAGCTTCTAACACGTGCACTTGTAGTAGAAGCTTGGAATGCTAAGGTATACAATTGTTTAGAAAGAAGAATGTAGATAATTCAAAAAGAATAACTAATTATCAAAAAAAACATACAACTCTTTTGAAAATAATAATCAAATTATTAACCGTTTTGGAGAAGATATTTCATTTTTTTTAAATACATTTTTCAGTTTCAAAATTAAAGGAATTTTCGGCTTCATAATAATAAAATATGTCAGCTTGGGTATGCAGTCTCGCGTGTGTGGTCTCATTTCCAAAACACTTACCAAACACACTTAAGCACATAGTGAGATACACTCCAATAAAAACATAAGATTCAATTTAAAAATATCCCATATGGGATACATATCATCGAAAGAGAGAAGAGAATAAAACTATCGAGTCATTTTCTCATAGATAGTATGTATGATTTATTGTTAGAAATTATATTAATCTTTATAATAGATTTAGAAAGGTTATGAAGTTATATATCAAACCAAAACAATTTTATAATGATGCAATAATTAACCAAACAAGCATAGCAAGCACAAAAGTGTAAAATAACTAAGTACACGAGGGAAATACTCAAGAGGGGGATGAATTGAGTATTAATGAAGTTTTATTCTAATTTGCAACTTCGTTAACAAATTGAAATGCCCCAAGTGAATAAATTATTATGGCAACAATTATAAAGTGTTGAAATGAAAAGAGAGTAGGGATAAGAAAATTAATCCCAGATTTTAACATGGAGTTTGGTATGTCTGCTACTCTTCGTGATCACCCAATGCCTCCAACGAGGTCTTCACGTATACTTTATTAATCAATATAAATTTTGCTCAGTTGGAGTTGCACACAAGTCACACAACTTCCTTCCAATATTCTCACTAAAGTAATACTCTTTTTACAAATTATAGATTACAAATTACAAACTACTAACACAAGAATACTACTAATTTCTTATTCTTAGATAAATGCAAATTTATGAACAAGAGACAAGAAATTTGATTTACAATATTACAAAGATGTTTAATAGCAATATGTAGGCTCAACTAACTTTTTTTCAATTGCCTCAAATCTTCTATGTATATGCTTCTTAAAACATTTGCCTTGTTGGTCTTTTTCCTACACAAATTCGGACAAGTATTAAATGCTCCAATAGCTAGTTTCCCAGAGCTAGCATCTGGACACCTTGCCCTGACATCTAGACGTCACTTAGTATTATAGCATCCACACTTAAGTACTTGAAAAGAAAACATTTGACAAATAGTCTGGTGCTCGAGCATTAAACCCTGGTGTTCGAATGCCACTTGAAAAGTTACAAGAATGAACATCTTATTCTCTTGTTAAACTTCTCTTGTTAAATAGGCTAGCATCCAAATGTTATCACCTAGCATCCAAACGTTAAAAACCAACACTATCTAGCCTAGTGTTTGGATGCTAAGTCCTATTTCAAGGCTAACATCTAAGCATCCAGAAGCTAGATGCTTTTACAACATATATAACTTTGAAACTAGAAGACCATAAGTCATCAGTTGATTTGATAATTTTGTTATCATTAAAAGATGGCTTGAACCTATTGGGTTCAATAGAAAGTTACAAGCATTTTATAATTTCTTTTGAATAAAATTGTAATATTACGAAGCAAGGTCAACTTAAAATTGTGTAATTTCCCTACAATAGAAAGATACTAAATTAGTAAATTAAAAGGATAATCTAGAGATAATTAAGGGTATAAGTGATACGGTTCAATCTAATTCGTTTTTTTTTTTTATTTGAAGTTTACATATGGCTAGGTTCATAATTTTTTCAACCCAAAAAAAAAGAACGGTTCAACAAAGTTCAATTTGTAGTTCAAACCATTTTTTATTCTTAAAATTAAAAAAAAAATTGTAGAAAATATCCAACTACATATTTCTTATTACCAACGCAAATATAAACAACAATATTTAAAATTAATTATTTACCTAAATAAATATGTAAAATTTATAGGGGGAAGGTATTTCACCCACATAATATTATAATCATACTAAACTATAATATTATACTAGTCTTGATAAAATAAGAATATGATATCCTAATATGAGTTGCAAATTTTAATTCTTTATATTCTATTAATTTACACATTATTAATTATATAAAACAATATGCAGTAAGTAATAAAAGTAAATTAATTAGTAAGAAAAAGAAAAAGAAACGAATGTTTAGAACACTAAATGTTAAAATCTAAAAATTACCTTATTAATAGACATATCATAATGATCGATATATGATCTAACCATTCTACATTCATTGTCATGAAAGATACATAGCTAAATAAAAAAAAATTAATATTTTCAATAAAACAATTAAAAGAAAAAATAACATGTCTGGATTTTTTTTAATACGTAAAACGATTCAAAATTCAAAAAAGTTTAGCATGGTAATATCTAAAACATCAAATGAATCAATATGGAAATTTAGAACATTTTTTAAGGCATTGTAGTATTTTCATAACTTTATCTAGAAAACCACTATTAAAGCACAAATTAAACTATAATGGCAAATTTCGGCCAAAAAAAAAAAATAGCTATAGTGGAAAAAATTATTAAAAATACAAATTCAATAATATAAATTCTAATAGAAGCATATTTTGAAGGGGTAAATAGGGAGTACTCATAGGTACGTGGACATGATCAAACAAAATAGCAATACTTTGGGAAATTATTAGGATAAGTCATCGTTTGAAAACTTAGGACTCAGTTGTATTGTGATAGGTGTAATCCAATTGTGATAGGTTTATTGTGGTAAATTCATGTAATTATAAGAGGTTGGTCTAATTGTGTTAAGTGATAGGTTTAGTCCAACTATAATAAATTTTATCGGATTAGGATAGGTTGCTATATGAGAAAACAAAAAAGAAATATATATATATATATATATATATGAGCTAGTGGCCAAAATATATACACATATATATCTAACTAGTCCGGCAACGACCCTACCCCCTAGACTCACTGCCACTAGCAGTATCTGGTCGGAGACTTCAAGCAACACCTCAAGGGTCCAGAGCCTCTAACTCAGACAGCTCCCCAGAATTAGCTCAGATGTGTTGTGGGCAATAATGACAAGCCTAGGCGGCATTTATTTACCATGATTGCTCTACCTTTTTACAAATCTACAATCACAATTTTAGATTTATCTAACAGTTGTATATACTTTAAATTTTTTTGGGCACATAACCCGACATTTATTAATTATTTAATTAATAGTTACAAATTCGTAAAATTTACCATGATTGCTCAAGGGGTGAGTAGGTGACCCTGATGTAATATTCATTATTTGGTTTGCAAGTTAAAATGCAAAGGATTTCAATGAGGATTAGTAATGTCGAGAAATGTAATACAGTCGGAAATACGTTGAGTTTTTGCTATTATTCCACGTCCTAATAAACAATCTATGTTCGACACTATCTATCCAAATTAAAAAAAAAAAGGAAAAAGAAAAAGAAAAACGAAATAGTAACAGAATAGGAGGAAGAAAAAAGGGGAAAATTTTATACACAGCACATTTAAACCGATCAGCTCAATTAGGATGTTTTGTATTAGAGTATGTTTAGAATGTCAATATCCATCTCTCTCTCTATATATATATATATATATCATTTATATCCGATTTGTTTGATATATTTATACGCAAAAATATCTATTTTTTTTTATCTATATCCGTTTTTAAACAATCTAAAATAAAATATTAAAACAAATTGAAAACGAAGAACCAAACAATCCCATATACATTTGGAGGATTAAGGTTTTTAGAGATTAAAATAATTGGAATGCTCGGTATAGAAATTTCCAATGCAATAATAATGAATCAAAACACCATCGGAAATACTCTTTGGAAAAAAGAAATGCAAGGACACATCCGCCATCCCTCCCACAGAGTGAACTGAAAATCAAAGATTGAAACTGCTCATGATAGCAAAAAGGTTTTCCCAAGTAACTTCTATTTAAGTTTTCAGCATTCTCTCTAATATGCTTTCTGTAGGAGCCAATTTCAGCTCCAAAAAATGAAACAAAAACAAAAATCGATTTAAGAGATAAGGATGCTCAGAACCTACACCTCCAAGCATTGCAAATTTTTAGAGGGTCCATGTCTAAAAATTGAATAAACCCACCAACAACACTTGAAAGAGCAAGAAAAAAAACAAGATGAAATGTTGGGAAAATCAGAAACCATTTTAGTGGCTCTACGCTTTCATTGATCAATGCTCTCGCATGCTAGAGCACCTTAAAAACTCGGGCTCGGTCTCGGTCTCGGTCTCGGTCTCGGTCTCTGTTCCAGCAGAGCAACATAAATTACTTCCCCAAGACCAGTTGGAGAGGAAAAACTGTTGCATGGCATTATACCACAAACAACAGCAATTTACTGAGATCTGCACTCAGCAGATATAAAATAAGCCTCGACACTCTTGTTTAATCGGTTGTGGCCCCAGCTGCTGGAGTTTAGATGGGCTTAACATCCCCATACTTCACAGCCAACAATAACCAATCGTCTGTCATCAAGCTGCTAATCTGAAGCACCAACCTTATCACTTGCTTTGTAATAAAGCATCTTTTGGACATAAAACATCATGTAACCCTGGGCAGCTCTCACAATATTCTCATTGACTTTAGTGATCCAAGCATCATCACACTTGTACCACTGATTACTCAGCCGCAAATAAGTCACATAGTGACCAGCATCTAGTTTGCCGCTGTGAGTGATTACAGCAAACAGCTCAAACTCTGAAGATGATTCATTTGAAGCATCAGATTCATCCCCATCAAAAGGGAAAATTCTGTTCCCAAATCTTCTTCTCAAAATGGAGGAAGAAAGATAAGGTGCCATGTCCAACGAAAATGGGAATTGCAAGTATCTATCAACCTTCCTCGACATTTTCCTAAAAGAAGAGTGTTCAAACCTTTTGATGTGAAAGCAAGAAACTAATGGCAGCTTTCGTATGGACATCTGTTTGAGAGATTCCTGATTAATTTGACACTGCTGGCAGAACAACTTTTGTTCAGAACCCAACTTCTCAGGTCTTGTAAATCGATCTAAGCACCCCATCAGGGTTGGCATTCCACAGTTTTGGCTTGGGTTCGTGCAGTCTGCCTCTCCATTGCAGGAATGATGGGATTTTCCAGAAGATGACTTGCTAGAACTCCATTGATTCGGCTCCAAATCCAAGGAAATATCTATGCATGGATCATATGTCGTTGATGTATAACCACAGGCCATACACATCACATCAGATCTTAAGATCCCAGAAAACACCCGGTGAGCGATACAACAATCTCCGCTGCCTGCACTGACACAGAAATGCAGTTACCACAAAAGGTAATAGGAGAAGGCCAGTAAGGTGAACTCTGTTTTTTCTTTTTTTTTTTTGAGGGGGGTTTGGGGGGTGGGGGCGGCGCTGTGGAGTGGGTGTTGTAAAAGCTATAATCAATGAAGATCAAAATTTAAAGCTAAAAAACATGGATGCACGGATAATCCATAATACCATAGCCTTCTTCACAAGTTAGCATAAAAGATGACTGATGACAAAGCAACAAGCCACTAAAAGGGGTAGGAAACTTTTGTAATCTTCAGAAACAATATCTGAGAGAACATTGTTTGATCAGAACAAAAACTGGGTAAAAATGGAGTTTCGGTAAATAATAAAAAAAAGGAAAACAAAAGTGAAAACTTGAATAATCCTTATCAAAATGTGGTCAGCATTTTTAACAAATATAAACAGTATCAAAACAAATTTCAGGTATTGCTTAAAAACAGCATAAGGTTGACTAACAAATTTACAGAAGCAAATCGAGACAAATAGTAACTGCAGATGTAAAAAAAAAAATACTATGATAAAAGCATCAATCTACCTTGACTCTGGGGCCGACCTCGATCTTTTTCCACCTTTTCATGGATTCCATCAAGCATGGATATGAAAAACTCATGAGCGTCCTGCTGCTCATAACTCGCCAAGTTTGATGCATGTTGCCACCAACTACAAGAGAACAGCTAATGAGTGGCAAATCCTAAAAGGAACTATCACATGGGTATAGGTTTAACACATGAAAACCGATGTCTATCAAAGAATTCAATGCATTGCAGGAAGAATTACTTTAGCACACGGAAATTCTTGATATTAAACTAACTAAACAAAAGTAAAAAGTTCCAAAATTAAGATTCATATTAACTTATCAAATGTAATCATTCCCATTGGAGTCCTTGATACCAAATAATCCCTCGTGAAATAATTGAACCACCATAAAGTCATTGAATTTATCAGACCCCGAAATTTAACAGTGCCATTCAAACCTGGACGTGTTCAAGAAATTTACATCACAAGAATCAAGATATGAATTATATAACATGATGACCCTGAATCACTTACAAAGACAAGAAATTTCCGCCTTAAGATGAACCAAAACACCTAAATATCCATTCAACATGCCCAAGATCCCATTTCTCAATTAGTTAAATCCCATATCATCTCTACTACAAATTTCAACATCAAAACCAAACCAAAAAGTGAAAAAATCGATCTTTTTCCTCTACCTGTGGTAACATCACAATAAAAAAAAAAAAAAGAACCATCTAATTACATCCACATTATCCAAGAAAAAGAAGCATACAAATATATACAGAATCAGGCACTTCGCCTCGATAGTGTTAAAAACTCTCAGATTGTAAAGCTTCAGAACACATCAAAATACATCTGAAATTACATCTCTCAATTACTTCAATATCACATTGTATCAAGCTAAAAAAGCAGTCTTTTTTGCCCCTACCTGTACAAGAACTTCGCGGGGCTATAAGGCGTCCGATCACCCGAAAACACAGCTGAGAAGATGGCATCCATATCACAGGCCAAACAAAACCTAGCAGCATTATTCTTATTACTATTATTATTATTTCCTAAACGCTCGACAACTCCGTTTTCGACATGATTCCGCTTAGTAACACCAATATTTCTCTGGCAAAAGTACCTATTGTGTCTATCACTCAAAAAATAGTTCCTCAATGGAGGAGTATGCAACAATGCCTGTAAAACCGAATTCATAAAGCAGGTATTTCCTAAATTGTTCAACCCTCGCAATCCCGAGGGAAATACAGTCCCCGAATTGGACGATATAGGGACCGAATTGCTCCCAATTAGGGTTTTTTCACGAGGATCGGGGGTCCAAGGGCGGTAATCGATGGTATCTACCCTCCGCCGTTTACGGAGATTCTCCGGAGAGGACCTAGAGATTGTGCCGTTAGAGGCGGCAGTCTGAGCGAGCACCACGGCGGCGTCGAATTCGCGATCGTAGACCTGATCGCGGCATATGCAGCAGAAGAGCTCAGCGCGGTCGACATCGACGGCGATCTCGTGGCCGGGAGGCATGGAAGATGCGTGAGCAGCGGCATGGGAGGATGCCGGTGGTGACGCGTGGCAGGACACGGCGGCGCACGCCATACAGGCGTAGAGACGGGGGACGGTCGACTCGCCGCACGCGCCGCAGCGAGGGAGCTCTCGCGCGTCGCGGCGGAGGGAGGCGCGGCCGGTGGCGGGGGTGACGCGGAGGCAGCCCTGGATGGCGCGGAACGGATCGGAGCAGTGGCGAAGACGAAAGTCGGTGAGGTGGGGACAAGGAGGAGAGAGGTTGTTAGAGGCGGCGGCAGCGGCAGCGGGGGCAGTAGAGGCGGTTGTGTTGGAGGTGTTGATCTCTCCGTTGAGTCTGTTGGGGCGGTTAGACATGACAAAGAGAAACAAAGAGGGGGTAAAGAGAGGTTCTTGGCGGCGGGCGTGGTGGTGAGAGGGAGAGAGAGAGAAACCCTAGATTGGACGGTGGTAAGGGTCATGGATCGTTGAGATTGGAAATCAACGGCTGAGATTAGACGACAGAGCTTGCAGCAGTACCATTGAGACTGAGTATGCGTTTATGCGTGTGGGTTGGGTGAGTTTATGTTTGGGTTTTGGCTTGTTTTGCTTTCCTTTGGTTTTTGGGTCTTTTTTAGATTCAGATCCTGTTCAGTATGTTCACTGTTCACTTGTCTCTCTCTTTTTACTTTTTTTTTTCTTTTTTATTTTGGGTTTTACAGTCCCTTTTAAATTAATAATAATTATATTTAATTACTTGCTGTTGGTTCTTGAATAATTAAAAATAAAAACTAAAAAGTAAAAAAAAAAAAAAAAACTTGGCATTGTATATTTTTGCATCGTCTTCTAGTCCTTGATGGAAATTAGTTGAAACACATGCCCATCAGCCATTTCTTTAATAAAAATTTATTGGATTGGATGATACAGTCATGTATCTAATTAAGATTTCACATGAAATAGGTCCCCACGTGTTTTTCTGTTTTTTTTTTTATTTTTGGCCATTCCACGTGTCTTTCAATTTCAAATCGCTTATTATGTATACAAATTAAAAATACAATAGGACTATATAAATGTACATATAAAATTAAATAATTAAGAAACATAGTGCTATCAAGTATGATATTTATTGATTAATGACACGTTCAAATTCTCCTAGCAATGATCTTGCTGATAATATTTTTATTGGCGGAAACAGCTCACTACTAATAATATTTATTGACATGTTCATATAAATAAATATTATTGATTTGATTGTTACAAATAGGGATTCAATGATTTTTTACTTGATATATAAAGGAGAAAATAATATGGTACGGGCTAGAATAATATAAAATCTACAAAGATCAGATAATAACAACCTTTTCTGTGTCCAACGAAGATAAATACATTTAATTAAAAGATAAATGATATATAATGACTTGTAATTTCATAATTATATAAATGAGAATTTTATTAATTAAGAATACATAAAACTACAAATAAAAGAGGAAATGATATAAGACATTGAGATAGATAGTGTTTCACTAGAATAAAATTTTTTTATTACATTGTTATCATTCTGAAACAATTATTCTCTTATTTGGTTTATGAGAATTTTTGTTCGATGGACCACAAAAGTTATTATAACATGGTAATACAGAAAATTAAATTTGGTATTTCAAGGATGAAAACCTAGATTAGATGTTAACAAGACTATTGGCATTTATGAGAAATTTTGCAATAAGGAATGTTTGTTCTATAACAAGGAAGAGATAAGGATTTTCTAATCCTTTTCTTTATTGAAGGAATTGCTATTACTCAAAAAAATTACAATTAAATATATAATCCCTTGGTTTTACAATAGAATTGTAATTTTCATTTTGTAATAACGGCAATTATATAGAATAATTATTTAGCTAACAAAAAACACCAATAAGTTTGTATAAAATAAATAACTATCATGTTATACCCTTATAAAATTAATTAAACGTGGCATATGAATTTATCTATCCTACTCTGTAATAAACATAGACTACGCCTAGAAGGTAAATCTTTTATTTTTCAAATAAAAAAAAACTTTGTTTAGACAAAATAAAATCCAAAACCTCAATTTTGTTTTCAATTTCCAAATTTTTCGAAGCAACGGACACCTTAGTTCTCCTTCCAAAATCCAAATTTTTCGAACCTAAATTTAAAATCTAGTTTTGATTTGAGAATACCTTGCTTTTAGCTCTAATCTCTTAACTTTGCCTCAAATTTCCAAAATCCAAGCCTTAAATTTTGTCTTGTTCCCCTAAATTTAATGTCTTAATTTTCTTATAGAATAAAATAGTAAGTTGTTACACTTTTAAAGAAATGAAAAACTCTATTCTTGTTCTTTACTGGTTGAAAATAAATCTTGTGACAAAATTTAATCCTAAAATTAAAGAAGATTTCTAAAAACTTATGAAAGCATTAATTTTGATATTGATTACGTCCTATATTCAAAATAAACTTCATGTAGTCAATAATAGCATAAAGAAGCATAAAATCTCCCACACATCAGCTGCAATGCAATCATCCTCCGGAAATAATGTTGTTTTTAAAGAAATTGTTTCTTAAGAATTTTTTATTTATAAATCAATTAAACAGGCTAAATATAAATAAAATATAAATATTGAAGAAATACAGATAAAGAATTCCTGCATACCCTAAGTTATAGTGAGATTGTACTTATACGATGGATGTATGGAATGTACAAAATGCAATTCAATATGACATGAGCATAGAACCAAAACCATACAACATTTTGCAACTATGACAGCAAGCGTATACCGCCTCTAATATCTTGCATTAGTTTTCTTTGTTTTTTTTTTTTTTAAATATTGTTCGAATCATTCATTTTCTTTTCCAAGCCGTAATTTACCTCGCAACTAATTATTTTTTCAATTTATCATAACATAGCTAAGTTTTCCGGTTCGATTTAGAATTACCGTGTTTACTTTTTATTTTAATTATCCTATTCCCGTGCATTCAATTATGATGTTGACTGTCAGATACATTGGCAGAAAAGTTCTGATTGGATGGTGGGATTTTTTTTTTACGTATTATATTTATATTATTTAATCGATTTATAAGTAAAATTATTAATTTTTATTTTTAATAAATATTTACTTATTTAAAATAATAAAAACATGATAAAAGGAATGACCACATCATGAAGCAAAGGAACCCTCAAAACAGTGGCTCAGGCTTTTATGCTTTAGGAAGGAACACTAGTTTATGTACTGATTACTCTCCGACATCGTGCCAACACGACACCGTTAAAAGCTGCATCTACTTTTTCCTTCGTATTTTCCGGATTACAGTATTAAATAATATTAATAGTGTTAATTTCTTCTTTCTGAGCGACATGGCAATATTGGGCCGTTTGGTGAGGAAAATGGGCTCGGCCCATATTTCAATTGGGCTAATATTGTACGACTTCTAACTTCTGTCTTCCCTAAAGTTTTCATGTTGACTAGGAATGCATTACCCAACATGTTGTGTTTCCGAGTTCTAGTACTACGCAAAATCTTTAAACGCAAGTGAGATCGTAAGTGAAAATAGGACGCGCAAAAAAAAATCGATGCCACCGGGAAAGCAAAATTTATGGAGAATAGCAATTCTTGAAGCAAAATATAGGCAAAACTACTTTTAGTAAAATCCTCGATAATGGAAACGACACCACAAATAAATAAGGTTTTCATGTACATCAGTACATAAAGCTGCTTTCTTATTTATTACACTTCAAAATAAAAATAGATTGGTAAAAAATCTATTGCGTACAATGTAAATAAATTAAATTGGTTTAGAAACTATTGAAGTGTGATTGAATTTTTATTTAAGCTCAAACTAAAACTAAAATAGTTTTTGAGTAGAGTTCAAATTTTACAATGTTTAGCTTGATCAATTTATAAGTCTATTTGAGTACCATATTGTTGGAAATTTAGGGATGAAAGGCAGCGAAAATAATTCTTTTTACGAATAAAACGAACTCTAAATTCCCAATTTCGAATCCATGTGATTCAATCAAATTAGAATGGATGGAATTACCTCTTGATGCTTTTAAAATTCGAAAATCCGAATGTAAGATATTGCAAACGCGAATACCCTCTACTGTATCCACACGAATGAATGTCCAATCTGATCTCTATATGTGTGCTAACACGTTGGAATAATTCTAAATTTTTGAGAATCTCTCTCAATAAGGTCTTTCACGTTTTGAGCTATAGAGTTTTTTTATAATTCTAATGTGACGGCAAGTGTTTGTAAACCCTAGAGGTGACCATCACATTCTATTTATAAGAAGATATGTATGTTGATTACTTACCCTAATCTTATTAGGGTTTTTTCTCCATTAAAACAACACGTATCTTATAAACTAATAATTTTATTTAATAATTATATATTATTCTTAAGTTTAGATGTTGATATTGTTTTATTAATGCAAAAACTATTTTTTAATAAATTAAATCTAAATCGTCTTAATTAGATTAAGTTTGAACGTGTTTAGTGCCACTGTAACTCTAAATAGGCTTAAAATCTTAAAGTTTGGCCGCTCACAAACTTTGAAATTTTAAGTCTAACCTAAACTTATGTTTAATGCTGTACTATATCTCAACTCAACAATTAGTATTAGCATGATGTTTGTGATGGTAATTCATTTCATTGTGGAGTTATTGTAGAAATTGGACTTTAATGAATGAAAACATAAGAAGGAAAAATTGCTACATTTATTTGTATCGAGGTCAACACCATTGCACCAATACTGTTACTATACGTATTACCATTACCATCATGGATGCTTCACTGGCAAGGATAGCCAAATAATGACGACCCCTGAGCATTAAGCTCCTAACCAATACCATTAAAATTTACTAAGTTTATAATATTAGTGTAATTATCAAATTTGGTACCTTAACTTTAAACAAAAATCCATACTATTTAAATTTTGAAGTGGTTAATTTAATAATAAATCGAGCTTTTTTATAATTACTTTTACTACCATATTACCATCATTTACTTTATTTGTTGACCTGGATGAGGCAACATATTATTGAACTTTTACCACTTCCCCTAACACCTTCTAGTACTAATAGAATGCTTCTTAATATTAGAAAGTAAAGCAAACGATGTCAGTAAGAGAATTAAAATAACTACAAAAAGGTTTGATTGGATACTAAATTAACTACTTTAAAATTTAGGTATCAAATTAAATTTTTGGGCAAAATTTAAGTACCAAGTTTGACATTTTCTTTTGGTAGGTAAATAATATTTATTGAAAATAAAGAGAATTAAGTATTCCAGCCATCTTGGTCACTACATGCAAGAAAATTTGGAATAATTGCCGTGATTGCAAAATTAGCTATTGTTGAACCATGTAGAGGTTATAATCTTGTTTTGATGAGAAAATGTATTACACAAATACTCCATAATTTAGTTAAGTTACATTTAATAAGTTAAACTTGTTGTAATATGTTTGAGCTATGTGTACATATATAGATTTGTGTTTTTTTGTTTGTGCTTGTTGTTATAGGTTGCTTCAAGCACGTTTTAGGCCTTGATTCTTTTTGAATCTTTTAAAGTTCCAAACATGAAATTTGTAAAGCTCTCTCTAAGTTTTTCATAGCATCTTGAATCACTTCAATCGGAATGGGATGAGATAGATATGGCCAAAATACAAAAACATGTCAAAGCTGCAGTGAGCGAATAAGCCTACTGGTTCAAAATGCACCAGCTTGCCAGTGCAAGTTGAGAAAACAACAGTTTCAATTGCATGAGAGACCACGGGTGCGAAAATGAATTGGCTAGCGAGTAAGATTTTGTATTGGCAAGCTAGTACATAAAAAAATAGTCATTAGAGCATCTGTCATCCGACCGTTGGTGGGCTTTTTGCTGGCAACGACTAACTTATTTTGAGATCCTATAAATAGAAGTGTTTGAGGTGTTTTTATGTAAGAGAGTGGAGCTTAATTTGCATAGATTATGTTAAAATACTTTCTCAATTTGTCTTTGAATTACTTAAGTGAAAATGTGATTAGTGCCATAGTGAGCTTTGTGAGCAAATATTGTAAGGCACTAATCACATATTTGTTTGTAATTTTGTTTGAGTGTTTTAGTGAAGTCCTCTCTTGTTTTGAGGCATAGGTGAAGTCTTCACATGTTGAGGCATTTGAGTGAAGTCCTCTTCGTGAGACAAATGTGAAGTCCTCTTAATTGGGACAATTTCTTTATGATTGAATGAAGTATGAAGTCCTTCTTGAGTGAGGCAATTTGTGGACTGTGGAGACTAGCGAACAGGCAAAACTCTATATTATGTTCCAATGTGATCTTCTCCTTTCCTTATCTCTTTATTATTATTGTTATAATTGCATAAATTGGGCATAAATGACAAAGGTGATAATTGTTGGTTAAGTGAATCTAAAATTGGTTTATAAACCTATCTTGTAACTTCCGCATGTGCGTGTAACAGTTTAGTCGCCATTTACTTTTTAATAGCCCAATATTAAAAAGGAACTAGGAAGGACATCCATTGAAGAAGAGAAAAGAAAAACAAGCATAAGCTTCTGACAGATGAGCATCTCCATTACTAGTTTGAGCCATCTAAGTCAAATTTATTTTCTTGCTATTCTATGGATGCTTCAGCATGAAAAGCCAATATTAGGTGCATAAAAAGTATTCAAACCATTAGTAGTAATCTATTCTATGGCTTCCTTGCAATCAAACTTTGTGATTATCTATTCATGGCATAGGTTATTTGCAAGGGCAAGGTTGGGGTAGATAACCTAATGCCTGGGTTTAAGTGGCATGTGAGTGGATAATTTCTTGATCGTGCCATGCTCAACTCAAGCAACAAGACCTACTCCAGCAAAGGGTTTGTCAAAATGGAACGAGCATCACAATTTATTTTTATCCATTCTCTAAAGGGACATTCCACTTATCTTCAAAGATAGTTAGAGCTATTTTCCACTTCTAGGAGCTCTAAAATTCATGAGCAACTGCACATGCATGACCAATCTAATTTACGTTATTGTTATTGATATTAAAACAATGCTTGTTTCTTTCAAACCATAAGCTTCAGAAGACAAAGGGAAACATACATTCGGGTGGGGGTGGGAGAGAGGGGTGCAAATGTTTGAACTGGTAATATCTTTATTCTAGTTCAAATTCTTCTTCAACCAAGCAATCAAGTTGATGTTCACAAAAATTGCTACACTTTTTGTTAAAGACTTTTTATAGCGTAAAATTACTAGCCAATGTACTAGGTGCATATGCAACAATAAAAACCAGTGAGCACCAAGTTGAATAAGGGTATTAGTCCTATTTATAGCTAGGCAATCCAATGAATTTAATTTTTGAGTTTATGAAGAAAAAGAAAAGTAAAACTACGTAATAAAGATTTTAGGATTTCCAACACTTAGAGCTAAATTTGGTTTAAAGCCAAAAGATTAGAGAATTAATTGATGAACATACCATCAGTTCATATTACACTTACAATTTACAAATTGATAATAGGTTTAGATTTCAACAATCAAGCATTAGGTAAAAACCCTTTTTCTCAAAGCAAGTGATTACCTTAGATTAACTAATTAATTTTTTCTATTTCCAGAAAAGTGATTAATTGAGTAGCTCTATTAATTCCTTAAACTGTAGTTGAATTAAAATCCATATCTCTGTGTGATTCTTAATCCAAGTTAGACATTCATAGATTTGATTAGAAGAGATTTTCTTAAAATTAATCTTAGATGACAGGCATTCCAAGATTAACCCAAAATGCATGCTCGGTGAATGAACATTGACAACCTAAATGCAATTATGAAATCAACTAATAGTAAGTAAACACCAACTAAATACTCTAAAACATCAACTCAAAACTTTAGTAATTGCATGAGAAACAAATTTTGAATAATATCTATAACATGAAATTCATAAAAAGAACATATCACCTTCTTTTGGAGATCTTGTACTTAAATCCATGTACAAATTTTGTTGCCCATTTGATCTAGTGTGGAATCCAAAAGAAAAGCTAAGAGATAGCAACTAATGTATTTTCTCTCTGAATGATCTGCTACTTAACCAAGAGACTTCTATTGGGACCCAAAAAGTATGATGATGGAATCCCCCTATATGATGGATATATAAAGGGAAATGTAAAAAGTATATTTGAGAATGGAATGTGTAGAATGTATGGTTAGATGTATGGAGGTATGGTGATATGGAACTTGGTGGAGTTTGGTGAAGAGTGATGTGAAAGATATAGAGATGGGTAGTTGTAAGAGTGGGTATATTTTGTAGAGTGGATCCTTGCATCTTCTAGAAAGTATAAAAGAAACATCCTAAGTAAGTACAAAAATGGGCAATAATAATTTGGCCCCAAAAATAAAGTTTCAAACAATAAACTTACATAAAAGTTGTTGATGCAAGTGGTCGATCAATTGGCGTTTCATGAAATGAGCCTTCCTCAAGTTCAGCTGAATGATGAGAGAAAAACTTACTCGAAAACAATTTGTTGCAACTTGTTACATAATTAGAATAATAAAAAGGATTTGAATTCTATTATTGTTTAAGTGGATCCTTTTTCAAAATTGCGAATGCTAAGTTTCTTAAGGATGTAGAATATGGTGAGAGCACACCAGTTGGGAATATTGAATTTGAGGATGAATTTATCATATTGTAGTTGCAATTGAAAATATGTTGGCATTTACACCTACTATTTTTGAATATGCAAATATGGATTTGCAATTCTAGATGAATATATCGTATATCTTCAAGAGCATGAGTTTGATATAGAATTGGAAGATGATGTTTCATTTGTCAGTCAAGCCACACAAAGTGCAAACTCCCATAAATGGATAAATGCCATCAAGGAAGACATGAAATCAATGGAAGACAATGGCGTTTAGGCTCTTGTTGAATTACTTGAAGGTGCGAAATTGATTGGTTGCAAATGGATTTTTAAGACCAATTGGGATTCCAAAGGTAATGTTGAAAGATATGAAACAAATCATGCCGCCAAGGGTTTCAGTTGAAAGGAAGGAATAATTATAAGGAGACTTCAGTGTCATTGAAAGACTCTTTTGAAGTTATTATGACACTTATAACTCCTTATGACTTAGAGCTCCATAAGACGGATATAAAGACTGCGTTTTTCAATAGGAAGACTGAGGAAATAATATATGTGGTACAACTAGAAAATTTTGAATTCAAGACATCATAAAATATTGTATGCAAATTAAAGAAATCAATTTATGGATTAAAGTAAGCATCCCATCAATAATATCAAAAGTTTGATCAATTGATTATGTCTTTTAGTTTTGCGGAAGACAATGTAGATCAATTTGTTTATCGCAAGATCAATTGGAGCAAACTTGGGTACAAAAAGCTCTAAGACCATACCCTTTATAATTTATACTACAGACTTTAGTGTAAATACAAGGTATAAGGATGGGTATAGATTACCTAGAACTACACTTGCTATACTTACTTTATGGAAGTTTGTTTTAGAAAATTATAATCTAATACCTAATTAAAACCTATTCAATCAAACAATCTAGTTTATATGGTATAGTGGGGTCATTTGCTTACTTCATGAATGTCGTAAAACTAGAAATAAAGGCAACGCAAGCTAATGTACCATTAACTTTGGGTAATTAATGTTTGAAATTTTAATTTTTGCATTTTGATGCTTCTATATAATAAAGTTCAGTTTAATGCCTAGACATTCAACATACACTATATTGAACTAAGATGAAGCGCACTTGTCAATTTTTTTTTATTTTTGGTGTCTCTTTTGAGAGGTTATTTTTATTTATTTATTACTAGGATGCATATATATACACACATATATCACATGCAAGTTTTCTTTCGGTTCAACATAACCTCAGTGAATGTGTCTATTTGATGGAAATGATAAAATGTGTCCATTTGATAGAAAAACTAACTTGAATTTTACTTCAAAGTAAGAATATTGAATTGCAAGGTTTTAATCTTCACAGATTAAATAGTCCAAATTTGTTGGTACGAATATTTGTATTACCTTCATCCCTACGCCCTACAAATACGTATAAACTTTTAATATAGAAGGAAAAATGAATGGAATTTAAATATTGAATTACATACCGAAAAAGAAAGGGAATGAAATTAAGCAATTGTCCAATGAGCTTCCTTTTACCATTTCTTTTTTCCTAAAGACATATATTTGGGATAATATGCTAAAAAGTAAAAAAGCTCAATACAGCATTTGATATAGAGGATTGAAAAAAGGAAAAAGGATTAAAAGCTCAATCACTTTTCCAGATTTAATAGAGATTATTTTTTACAATACGCCAGTAGAAGATCTTAGTGAAATATGGAGCTTATGGGATGGGGAATAAATGGTTATTATGGTTAATGCGGAATGATAGAATTTTTGAAATTGAGATCATTAATATTATATAAATATAATTAAAATTAAGTGCATTTTTAGGGATTAATGTGACCAATGATACTTGAATTTTGGCAAAATATAAAATTACATATATGAGTCTTAAAATTGATCAATTTTGTATTCGAAATAACTTTTCGTGCACATTAATAATATTTTTATTGAATTGACTAACATCGTCATCTTACGTGTGATGTTTCTAACCAATATGACATATATACTATGGCATATATGAATTTTTTAAGTATTAAATTGATCAATTTCAAAATTCAATATTAAAGTGATTAATTCAAAAATTTAAGTATATTTATTAATAAAAAAATAGGTGCGCTATTTTTAATCATATAACATATTAGGTGGTAATTATTATTATTATTATTTGCCAGAACTGAATTTCATTCATTGAAACACATCAGAATACAAATATATATAGTACTGACAAAATATATTAAAAGAAATAGGGATTTATATATCCAGTCCGAAAATGAACATAATTCTTAGATAAAAATGGGTTTCAATGACCAAAAAAAAATTTTAGCATAATCACGGAATGAAATCCAACACTTTGACTAGAAAAGATCCTATAATGGGATGATAAACAAACGTAAAAAATAAAACAAAAAATAAATGAAAAAAACCTAAATCTGAAAATGATCTAATACAACTTTTTATTCATTCGTGAATAACCAATTATAAATCTTTACGTTTGAATCAAATATTATTTTATTGAATGACCGCATTATAAAAATTATGGTTTTGGGCGAACCGCCAAAATATGATGGCCGTCCAAAAAAGAAAAGTGAGAGAGAAGTTATTATTAGTTGACTCCCTGACGGTTTATTATTTCTGAGAAGATTCGAATCTTCCGATGTGTAGATACCAAAAAGCAAACTTGGATCATCCAAGAATCATAAAATAACTTGTACGAAAAGATCTCCCCGAAACAGTCTCTACAGCATGATTGCACTACACTTTCCTTATTTATACAACATCACAACATTAACAAAATGATTCTGCCAGTTCACCATAACCTTAAATTCAACTAAAACCACCCATACAACGGAAAACATTCTTAGTTTCCACGTGGAACTTCTTCTTTCTTTCATTTCTCATATAAACAAAGTAAATACCAACCAACGAAACCTTTTTTCTTCTTCTCTTTTGTGTGTTTTTCCACAGGGAGAAGAGGGGAAGTTTTCTCCGTCGAGGGTGATGCCTCAGGGATCACCTTACATGGAGGAAAAGGAGAAGAAGGAAGAGATTGGAGAGGAAGCTGCAATTGTATAAAGAGGATTGATCAGGATGATGACCTGAAAGGGTGCTCTCACGCATGTGAAGATGATGATATTGGTGGTGAAGGAATGGAATTGGTGCAAATTGGTGCTGAGAGGACAAAGAATGTTTTGATTCTTATGAGTGATACTGGTGGTGGTCATAGAGCTTCCGCCGAGGCGATTACTGCTGCGTTTCAGTTGGAGTATGGAGATGAATACAATGTAAGACAAGAAGCCATGATCATGCGTTTCAATTTACTCAAGTTTATTGAATATCTCTCAAACTTTGATTAACTTTTTTCCAAATTAAGATTCAGATGCATCTAATTCTACGTACGATCCGTCATCATGTAGCCATATATAATGGTGTGTTCGATAAAATTAAGAAAACATGTTGTAGTCTAAGATTTTATATTTAGGCGTGGCTGGAACTATATATTTGGCTTTTTCTAGTTAAAGTTGAAAGATAATGACATAATTTCGGATTAATGTAAACGAGGGTTCTTCTTGATCTTGTTTCCAGATAATTGTGAAAGATATTGTGAAGGAACACACGGGTTGGCCATTGAATGACATGGAAAGACAATATAAATTCCTGGTGAAGCATGTGCAACTATGGAAGGTTGCTTTTCACAGCACCTGTCCGAAGTGGATTCACAGCGTTTATCTTGCTGCATTGGCTGCTTATTACGCCAAGTTTGTTCTTTACCTTGCTTCTTTCCAAACTTTACTTTAACTATAGGCACAAGTGACATGAATTTGGATGTTCCATTCCATGGGAACATGCAATTGTTCGCTAGTTGATTATTCAGGGAAAATTTTTAAGGTTAGATGAGCGGTGGTGAATTGCGTGTGATGAACTAATTTCCAAATAATTAAGTAGGAATTTTAATTTGGCCAGAAGAAAAAAAAAAAAAAAGAAGTAGGAATTTTAATAATTTTAAGAACCAAAGGAAACCTATGAACTATAACAAAATGGGTCCTTTTCATAGGTGCTTTTTATGGTCAATAAATGTACACTTGGTCTATTGAATAGAATAAGAAGAGAAATGAATAACAAATATTTTGAATTATAATTAGGGATATTTTTAAAAAAAAGATATACTTTCCATGAAAATTTACTATTTCTTTAGTAAATAAAAAATGAACAGAAATTCCTTATCTATTTTATGCTATATTTTTTATAGAATGAATATTTCTTATGCTAAAATTTGTATACAAATCAAATGCGGGGAGAGGATAAAAAAATGCTGGAATAGTTATTTTTCAGTAATAAAGACAGAATTTTAAATTTCATTTCAATAAAACTAAAGGCAGATGATTTATGGCACAGTTTAAAAAACGAGCACCAACAATTTTTTATATCCTTTAAGCACTCCTAACATTTTTTAAATTGTTCTATAAATTATGGGTCTTTCAGGAACGATACACGAAAGAAGAAGAAAGAAAAATTAAAGAAAAGTTATGAAATGACAGTGTTATCACAAAAGAATTTTGTCTAAAAATTTGTCAAAAGATGTCCAGGGGATCTTCTTAAGCAGTATTATGATTTAACAGTCATTGAAGCACTTTTGGATAAAATACCTTTTCTTGTTTGTCTTCAATTTCATCCTTAACATTTACTTCTTTTTCTATCACGCAACGCAGGAAGTAGGAACTAATCGTTATCCATAAAAGGGGGAAAAGGGTTGCTTGGAAGCGATGCTAATAAAAAGATATTGTCATTGAGTTTTGTTGCTTCATGTATCTTTCTAACATGTACTACATTGTGTCACTGAAGGGAAGTAGAGGCAGGTCTTATGGAGTACAAGCCAGACATCATTATCAGTGTCCATCCTCTAATGCAACACATTCCCCTTTGGGTTCTCAAATGGCAGGGACTTCAAAAGAAAGTGATTTTCGTTACCGTGATCACGGACCTTAATACATGCCACCCTACCTGGTTAGTCGATAAACAGCGGTTACTGCATTAAAATAGTCATTCTGCCTTTAATCCGTGGCTGATGGATTTCCCTTGAGTTACTGGATTCTCTCAGGTTTCACCCTGATGTTAACAGATGCTACTGTCCTTCACAAGAGGTGGCTAAAAGGGCTTTACAGGATGGTCTGGCAGAGTCTCAAATCAAGGTTTTTGGCTTGCCAATACGGCCCTCCTTTGCACGAGCAGTTATCTCAAAGGTGGATTGTTGTATATGAAAGGATGAGTGCTTTTGTTGCTCTTTAGGAAGGTTTTATTAGGATCTTATGAGTTTTTGTTTTTCTTTTCCTTTTTTATTTTCCTTTTCTAGGATGATCTGAGGAAAGAATTGGAAATGGATCCTGATTTGCCTGCAGTTTTGCTGATGGGAGGTGGTGAAGGGATGGGTCCAGTGAAGAAAACAGCAAAAGCTTTAGGAATCATTGTATGATAAAGAAAATAATAAACCAATTGGACAGTTGATCATTATATGTGGCCGAAACAAGAATTTAGCTACAACTCTGGAATCAGAGAAATGGAAAATCCCTGTCAAGGTAATTTGCATAACTATAAATTCTCCATAAAAAATTGTTAGGGTGGTATTTTCAGTTGTTTCTGATGGGCGTGGCATCTTACTTGCATAACAAATGGCTTTAAACTGGTGCAAGACAATACTAAAATGATATCGAATCGACAAACCAAACAGGTTAAGTCAATAATCAAGCCAATTTGTACTTGTAGGTGAGAGGATTTGAGAAACAGATGGAGAAATGGATGGGAGCTTGTGACTGCATAATTACGAAGGTAAGCTTGACATGAATTTGTTCACTTCCTTTAACCACAATTGGTGTTTGTCTTGAAACCTACATTAACTATGTAAATTGTCACTCTGAACAGGCTGGACCAGGCACAATCGCTGAGGCATTGATACGAGGACTTCCTATAATCCTCAATGACTATATTCCAGGCCAAGTTAGTTTTTTGCTGTATTGGACTTCTACAAATCTCATATCAGATAGGAAGATAGAGTCTCTTGCTAACTATGTTCCTTCACTTTTGGCGTTAACAGGAGAAGGGAAATGTCCCTTATGTTGTGGAAAATGGAGCCGGTGTGTTCACCAGGAGTTCTAGGGAAACAGCCAAGATCGTGGCAGGATGGTTTAGTACGAAAAAGGAGGATCTCAATAGGTTGTCCGAGAATGCACTCAAACTGGCACAACCAGAGGCAGTTTTTGACTTAGTTAAGGATATTCACGAGCTGACCAAACAGCGTGGTTCTATGGCAAGCATGCCCTATGAACTGACATCATCATTCTCAAGCCTGATTTGATTTTTAACATCCCCATAATTTATAAATGTTGCTCAAATTCTTTGACTAGCGTATTATGTATAGGTAGATACCGACTATCCTTCTTTCTACTAGGCAGTTTGGTGTTCAAGAAGGAGCAGCAAAGTCCTATGTAACAGCTGTGTTGTTTTTAAGGTGGATTCTTTACAATCTTTTACCAACAAGAATCTGTACTAGTGTATATTATTTGAAAGATCAAGCAGGCCTCCTTACTTACTACAAAACCTTTGTCAACCTTGCATCTGAACCTTGTCATGACATGCTTCACATCATCAAAGTACTTTTCAACGAGGCAGAGTATCAGATCAAATTCAAAATTCCTCTCTAGAGGTAAATGCTTAGAGAGTTTAACATTTTTCTGCATTACACATCGACACTGCAACAGGAAAGCATTTTTTGAATCTCTTTAACGTTACATTCCATCACATATTGCAAAAGGGTGACAAAAACAAAAGCCACACTTCTGCAAGCAGAGTTATAGCAAGAAAATTTGAGGAAACTATAATTTTACAGAATCTATAGGCCGTTTTCCGAGCTGGTAGTACTGGAAGAAGACTTCAGGATAATTTTTCACCTTCTTATACAATCTTGGTGTATTTTCATTGACCAAATCATCTAAGGGTCCAATCTCCTTGCTGAAATCCGGACAACAGAACATAGCAAGAGAGATCCTGGAACGTTCGGCATTAACAACTGCCCTATGAATGGGGCTTTTGAAAACCCCGTTGCTCATTATCTGCATCACATATCACATATCACATCTGTGTCGACTGCCATCATGTGATGTAAATTACATCGAAGAAAATAACTCAAGAGTGACATGAAATTTTTGCCCTTGCTCATAGGTATGTTAAAACATATGGAGTCATAGATATTAGGAACTTACCTCTAGTTGATCACCTATGTTTATTAGAAGGGCCTCTGGAATGATCGGGACTCTTACCCATTCATTATCTTTCAAGAATTGCAGACCTTCCACTTCTTTGTCTGGTAAAAGGATAGTCATCGCTGATCCATCAGCATGTGGTTTTACGCCAACAACAAGGTCGGGTCTAGGGCATGGGGGATAGTAGTTGAATCTTGCAATCATGGACCCTTTATCCCCATACTGGTCCAGGAAGCAATTCTCATCCAAATTAAGTGATAACGCCATGGCCTTCAAGATCAGGTCTACAATCCCCTTCAATTTTAAGGAATATTCATGTAATACTTCCCTGCAGTTATGAATAATGTTACAAAATTGCAATACAGCATCAACGATCAAGTTTTATTGCCTCCATATAGGATTGGATATAAGGATTAGGAGAATAACAATGAAAATTTGGAAATTGCTTTAAGTTCAATAATCATGCATGACATTAGTTTGTTTAGGTTAGTGCTACAGCTATCTTAATTTAAAAACTTAAGCTTATAGATATGGTGTTAATATTATATTTATTACATAATACCCCTCGTTTATGGGCCAACATTTTGACTAAGACTCATCAAGTGGATAATTTTACTTTAACAGGGCTTTGATACTATGTTAAGATTAGTATCATTTTTTAGATCAGATGGCTGTAGTGCTAACCTAAATATAGTCATGTTTTGTTGATCCAAACAATTCTTATACTTTCAGTCTCCTTTAGAATGTCAGGCAAACTCAAATGGGTAAACATGAAAAGAATCGTGATTGTCATATCTTCAAACAGTATTGAAGAGAGGATCTATCATTGAACTGATTTAAACTTACTGGTGTAGTAAAACAAAAAACTGACCTGAAACTTTCTGGTTTTTGTGGCCAAAACTTGAGCTTTCGATGTTCCTCAGGATATGTTTGTAGGTATAACCGGTCGGTCCAATCAAGGACTTGTTTCTCAAACAAAACCATATCAGTTCCATATCCTTCAATATCATTTTCTTGTCTAGCGTATTTATGCTTCTCTTCTGCCGGAAGATCAAAGAACTGCTTACCGATTTTGAGCACTTGATCCAGAAATGAACATGTCATGCCATGGTTTATCACCTGAAATGAATAAAAGAGGAAAACGTTAACATTTGCTACATGGTTAATATTTAAGAGGCTGTTTTAGAACCGGTTTGGATCGACCAATTTTCATCTATACCTGTATCTTATCTATATCCGATCTATTGAACTGTTTATGAATCAAAACTACGGCACACCAGTGAACACAATCACTGCCTAATACAGCTTTCTAAGTATTCCAAAAATTCTGACCTGGAAACAACCCCAAGAAGTGAGAGCAGAGTAGAGCTTATTCAATTCATTCCTAGAAGATGAAGATGAAAGAAGAGCAGCATCTATGATAGGAACATCCCCAAGTGGAACAGAAGCAACACTTGATCCAAAATCACCTTCTTTATGTACATATCTCTCAGGTATTGCTTCACCCCTTAGTACCAATTCCTGGACAGACATGGCTGGTTTATGTAAGTGACTTTCTACTTTCATAGTTTAGGCTTTTGATAATATCCTTTGTTTCTTGTTGGAGCACTTGGAGTTGGACCAAGTTTAGATAAATGATGTAACAGGTTCTGATTCAAACTTAGATTAGTTGGATGTCAAGAATAGTAGTTAGCTTGCTGGGTCATAGTCTTACTCAATTTGGTACCAATCTCTGGGATTATCTTTAAAAAATAATCATATATTAAATTATTAAATATATAAGATAATAAACTATCTTCATCAATATAATATACGGTTTAATTAATATAGAAAGTTTATTTATCTGTTATTTAAAATTTCTGACATATTATTAGAATTATGTAAAATTATCAATCGACTAGTTGGAAAATATGATGTGGCACTAAGTTATATTATTCTGATTTTCTTTTTTGCTTTTTTTTTTCTTTTTAAGTGGGGGCTCGTTATGCTGCTAATATATAAATAGATCTCTAATTTTATTAATTTTAAAATATCATCAGGCGAATTAAGATTATAAAAATAATTGATGTCCTAATAATATATATGTTACATTTTGAAAATCTATATAATAATATTTTTTTTTCTTTTTCCTCTTTTTTATCATGCATAAACTATAAACTATAAATTATATGGTCATGTGGCGTTACAGTGAGACTAATCTCATGACATTAAGAAACAGTTCAAGTTTTTTCTAATGGTAATCAAACCTCTTAAATATTTTATACTTATTTTTTTATAATCCATTTAATTTTAATATAAATAACAATATGATTCTGCCACCGGACCGTAAAAATTCCCAAACAAGCTATAAAGCCTTCTCGGCCAGTATTTGCTAAAAAGTGATAATGTTGGATCCAAATGCATGTTATTTATTAATAATGGGAAAAAGGAAGAAAATAAAAAATATTTATAAACTAATTTTAAGAATTCATCTTCTTGTTGATACTGTACTTCAAGGAGACAAAATGAAGTAAAATAAAATAAAAAAGTATTAGTTGAGATTATTTCATTGTTTAGCCGTCATTAAAAAAGAAAAAAAAACATGTAAATACAATTTGTACAAAATTAATTATCTAACTATCATCGTTATATCGCATGTTGGACATAAGGTATAACTTTTTTTGTGTATTACACTTCTAATGTGCAATACACGTATAGGCCTGTATTGCATGTTAACATGCAATACAAGGTTTGACAAAGGGTGGGAAAAAAAAAATGAACCGAACCAATCTGAATTGAAAAAATGGTCTTTTTAGTGGTTTGATTTGATTTGGTTTGGAAGGTAAATGTTGGACTCGGCCCACCGAAATAACCTAGCCCACTCGCGTTGCCCTAATATTTTCTCAAACGCTCACTCTGTCTTCCTCTTTACTCTCGAGTTCCCTCTCATTTCTCCCTTGGTAAGACTCAGAAACCCTAATTGCTATTTTGTTCTTACTTTACTCTTTCGCTCACTCTCTGTCCTTGTTACAATATGCAGGTAATATGATGTTATCTAAAAATGGTGGCTAGATTGATGCAATCTGTTATGAGATGTTCCTGAGTTCGAGCCTCAGAATGCTCCGCAACACAAACGTGTTTCACAAAAAGGGGGGAATACTCTTCCTTTTCCTTTGCTGTGTATTTATTCATATCTGTTCCTTTCTGTTACAACTGATCTGAGATCTGAGTTAGTTACATGCATAACAGATCTTGAACTGTATGAGCTGTATTCTAACTATTACACGCATGCTGCTAGTTGTATGAACTACTTATTAACTAATTACAACTGTAATCTATAAACTTTTGAGGACAACTTGTTATCCTCTTACTCTGTCGTGTAACAGATGACTCCCCTTCTGAAAATACAACCTTGTCCGCAAGGTTGTAATGAGAATAAATCTGACAGAATCTGTCATAGTCTTCCCAACTGGCATCTTCCAATGGTAATCCCCCCATTGAACTAAGATTTGCTTTATAGGGTTTCCTCGAACCACCAAAATTCTAGAATTAATAATACTTAGTGGTTCCAAAATGGGATGATTATCTATGGCTTCGTGAGGTAACTCCAAAGAAGCTGTAGAAGACCCAAAATACTTCTTTAAGGAAGATACATGAAAAACGTTATGAATTTTTGAATTTGGTGGAAGCTCAACCTTATAAGCACATTGTCCAATTTTCTGAAGCACCCGAAATGGCCCATAAAACCGTTTAGACAACTTATGAAAGTTGCTAGCAACTGAAAGTTGTTTATATGGCCTGAGCTTTACCATCACCAAATCTCCAATATCAAACGTGACATCAGTTCTATGAGCATCAGCAATTGTCTTCATCCGCTGTTGAGCCACCCTTAAATTGTCCTTCAAAGAGGACAAAAGTTGATCTCTAGTGGTTAATTCCTGATCAACCGCATCCAATTTGGATGTGCCCCTTATATAAGCTGGAATTGTTGGTGGAGGTCTTCCATAAACCACCTCAAATGGTGTACTCTTTGCCCCTTCATGATAAGAACAGTTATAGGCAAATTCAGCCCATGGAAGGAATTTAACCCACTTCTGAGGTTGTTCCATTACAAAGCACCTCAAATATTGTTGAATAGTTCTGTTCAAAACCTCCGTTTGGCCATCTGATTGTGGATGATAAGCGGAACTCATACACAATTTTGTACCACTTAAAGAAAATAATTCTTTCCAAAATTTACTCATAAAGACAGGATCTCTATCAGATACTATAGTCCGAGGGATACCATGTAATCTAATCACCATGTGCAAGAACAGCACTGCTACTTTAGAAGCAGTGAAATGTTCATCCAAAGCCCCCAAGTGACAATACTTGGACAATCTGTCCACCACAACCAGAATAACAGTATAATTCTGAGATTTAGGAAGACATGTGATGAAATCCATGCTCACATCTTCCCATACTCATTTTGGAATAGATAATGGAACTAAAAATCCAGCTGGTGATCTAGTAACATATTTCACCTGTTGACAAATCAAACAGTTCCTTACAAACTGCTCAACATCATTCCTCATACCTTCCCAGAAAAACTCTGCAGAAATCCGCTTAAAGGTTTTCAAAAATCCAAAATGACCAGCCATCGGGGTTGTATGAAATTCCTTTAAAACAAGAGGCACCATACTGGAGGATTTGACCAAAAATAACCTGGAATGGAAATACAAAAATCCATTTTTCCAAGTTAAAGGATATTTATGATACAACCCTGCAGCTAAGTCAGAAATAATAGCTTGGAATGCTGGGATAGTCTTATACTCTTGTTTAAGCACATTTAAACTTGAAAAACAAGGTGCAGACAATCCAAAATTCTGTCCCTCCTCTCCATGTTGTCTTGACAAAGCATCAGCTACTATATTCTCTTTGCCAGCCTTATAGGTAATGGAATAATCATAACCAAGTAATTTGGACAAATATTTCTGCTGATCAGGTGTTTGAATTACCTGAGTCAAAATTTCTTTCAAACTCCTATGGTCTGTGCGAATCAAAAAATGTGTCCCTAAAACATATTGTCGCCATTTCCGAACAGATTCCACAATGCCATACAGCTCCCTCACATAAGCAGATGCCTTGCGTAGATGAATAGGCAATTTCTTGCTAAAATAAGAAATTGGACATTCTTCCTGCAACAAAACAGCCCCCACAGCCATACCCGAAGCATCTGTTTCAATAACAAACTGTTTAGTGAAATCGGGTAATTTCAAAATTGGTGCCTGAACTAATGCATCCTTAAGTTTCACAAAAGCATCACTTGCTGCATCTGACCATGCAAAACGGTCTGTTTGCAATGAATCTGTCAATGGCCCAGCAATTTGAGCATATCCCTTAATAAATCTTCTATAATAGCCTGATAAACCCAAAAATGCTCTTAGTTGTTTAACTGACTTTGGAACTGGCCATTGCTGAACTCCTTGTACCTTCAATGGATCAGGACTCACACCTTGTTGAGAAACAATGTGTCCTAAATAGTCAATAGTATTTTGTCCAAAAAGACACTTACTAGCCTTCAAATAAAACTCATGGTGTTGTAATGTCTTCAAAACTAACTCCAAATGACTCAAATGATCAGTCATGTGCTTGCTATAAACCAATATGTCATCAAAAAATACAATGACAAATTTACGAAGATAAGGTTGAAAAATGCGATTCATGATTGATTGAAATGTAGCTGGAGCATTAGTTAAACCAAAGGGCATTACTAAGAATTCGTAATGACCCTGATGTGTCCTAAAAGCAGTCTTTTCCACATCACTAGAATGCATACGAATCTGGTGATAGCCTGATCGCAAGTCTAATTTTGAAAATACAGAAGCACCATGTAACTCATCCAACAATTCATCAATTGTTGGAATCGAAACACATCCTTTACTGTCACTTGATTCAAAGCCCTATAATCAACACAAAAACGCCATGTCCCATCTTTCTTTTTAACCAAAAGCACCGGGCTAGAAAAAGGACTATTACTATGCTGAATAATACCAAGTTCCAACATATCATGTACTTGTTTCTCAATTTCATTCTTCTGGAAATGTGGATATCTATATGGTTTCACATTTACAGTTTGTGCTCCTTCTACCAATTGAATTCTATGTTGAATAGTCCTTAATGGAGGCAATGATGAAGGTGCTTGAAAAACTGATGCATGGCTATCCAATAGATGATCTAAATCTCTATTGTTGGTGGTAATGCAACATGAGTTAGAAATTACCTCCTGAGCCACCAATTGAAAATAAGAAATGACAGCATCCTGTTGAATCAACTTACGAAGTTGATTGTGAGAAATTTGAGACAATAAATGCTGATCATCACCCTTGAGCACCACCATAGACCCTTTGTATACAAATTGCATAGTAAGTGTACTATAGTCAATTGTTACTGGTCCCAATTGTTGCAACCACTGCACCCAACACAAAGTCTGCTCCCTGTATAGGAAGGACATAAAATGTATCTTGGAAAAGCAATCCTTGTATATTCACATCCACATTCTCACACTTTCCTTCACATTCTTTGGATAATCCTGAAACTGAAATCACAAATCTAAAATTTAATGGAAAGAATTTTATGGCATGGAGTCGATCGATTAAACTAACTCTGGCAGCTAAATCAAAATTAGGATTTATCGAAGGAATTTGCATGAAACCGGAAAATGATGTAATTCAATTGGAGAAATGGATTCGTTGTGATAGTATGATTCGATGTTGGATATTAAATACTATTTCAACTGAATTGACTGAAAGTTTTATGTTCGCGAGTTCTTCGAAAGAACTATGGGATGAGATTGTTGATCGCTATGGACAAATGAATGCTCCTCTGCTTTATCAGATCCAATTTGAAATTGTAAATCTTAGACAAGGAGGTTATGATATTACAACATATTTTAATTGTTTGAAAAGGTTATGGGATGAACAAAACAGCTTGTCTCTCATCCCTGAATGTGTTTGTAATGCTGTAAGAAGTTGTACGTGCAATCTTGTTGGCAGATTTACTGAATTGAACAATAGGAATCAACTAATTCAGTTTCTTATGGGACTCAATGATTGTTATGAAATGTGAGAAGTCATATTCTCTCTATGGATCCTTTGCCAACAATAAGTAAAGCTTATTATTTGGTTCATCAAATTGAAAAACAAAAACAGATTTTTAGAATGTTTTCAACAAATGATGAAGTCTCTGCTTGTATGGCTAAAGGACAGATTAAATTTTTTGATAAAAAGGATTTTAAAAGGACTAAACCAGCTGAAAGAATGTTGTGTTCTTATTGTAAGAAGACAGGTCATTTGGTAGAGAATTGTTTTGAATTGATTGGATTTCCAGAATGGTACAAAGGAAATAAAGAGAAGAAACATACCAGATTTGCAGGACATGTTCTTCAAGATTCACCTCTTGATTTTGATAATAATGGTTCTTTATCTCAAGAATACAATAATAGTGGTGATAAAGATTTGATTGCTCGGGTTTGTCAAGAAGTAGTTAAAGTGCTTCAAGGACATGGAAAAAAACAAGTGGCTAGACAGTTTTCTTTAGCTAATTGTGTTGATACTATGCATCAACAAAATTTAGATGATTGTGCAGGTTATTCTTTTGTCTCTAATTCTTTTGCAGGATCTTCATTTGCTAATGATAATGCTATAGGAAAATGGATAATTGATACAGGTGCGTCCGATCATATGACACCCTTTAGTCATCTTTTAAACCATATACAAAATTTAACCCAACCAATACGTGTAAGACTACCAGATGGCAGTTTGAAACTTATGACACAATCTGGTATTGTACGTTTGAATAAGCATATTATCCTCTATAATGTGCTTCTCATACCAGGTTTTAAACACAATCTCATTTCAGTTTCCAAACTTTTAACCAATTGAATTTGATTGCTAACTTTACCTTAACTTCATGTTCTTTTCAGGACCATAATTCTAAGGAAGTACTTGCAAAGCTGGTGTTCAAGATGGACTTTATGTACTTAAGTTTGATGTTTCAGATAGGATGGTTTCTTATATTAGTCATTCTCATACTTCTAATGTTTTGTCCACTTCTTCTATTTCTTGTAATAGTTCTAAAACTCTTTCTTTACGAGTTTTACATGATCGTTTGGGTCATATTTCTTTCAATAAGCTCAAACACATTCATTTACATGATATATCACAAAATGATTCTTTTGTTTGTGATACTTGTCATTTGGCGAAGTCTCATCGTATACCTTTTCCTGTTAGTCATTCTATTTCTACTCACAATTTTGATCTTGTTCATGTGGATGTTTAGGGTCCCTATAGCATTCCTTCCATTTCAGGTGCACGGTATTTTCTTACTATAGTTGAAGATAAAAGTAGATGTACTTGGACTTATCTCATGCATAACAAGTATCAAGTACCAAGTTATCTTTTGAAATTCTTTGCTTATGTGGATACACATTTTCATGTTAAACCAAAGTATATCCGTAGTGATAATGGTGGAGAGTTTATTTCAAAAGAATGTCAACACATTTTTTCCAATAGAGGAATCATTCATCAAAGAACTATTACATACACACCACAACAAAATGGTGTTGTTGAACGGAAGCATAGACACTTGTTGGAGACAGCTCGTGCCATTCAAATACATGCCGATTTGCTAAAGAAATTTTGGGGTGAATGTGTTTTGGCTGCAACTACTTTAATAAATAGAATGCCTGTTGAAAGTTTTGGATGGGAATCACCATATCAGTGTTTATTTGGACGTCCCCATCTTATTCTGAGCTTTGAACAATTGGTTGTCTTTGTTTTGCTCCAATTTTGGACAAATCTATAGACAAATTGGATGCTAAGGGTCGAAAATGTGTTCTGCTAGGATATCCACATAATAAAAAAGGATATAAGATTTTTTATATCATTTCAAACAAATTTTTTGTGAGTGGAGATGTTGTTTTTGTTGAACATATTTTTCCTTTTAAACACACATCGTCTGATATATCTCAATCTTCTTCTGTTTTGTTTCCTTCTCTTCCTCATGTTTCCGATTCTAACTCTAGTGATCATAATTCTGATACTTCTGTCCTTCTGCTATACACAATGGTCCTGACACACATTCCATTGTTCCTTCTCTTGTGTCTCCAATCGTCTCAGAATACCACCTTCTTGGCTAGAGGATTATGTACATGCTGTTCATCAAGATTCATCGGTAAGCGCTTCTACTTCTTCCACTTTATATCCTCTTTTTCCCAATACACATTTACATACTTTTCCACCTGATTATATTAGTTCTTTAGCAAATGTATTAGTTGTTCATGAACCTACGCATTATCATGAAGCAAAGACAGATCCTCATTGGATTGAGGCCATGAATAGCGAATTATTAGCCTTAGCTTCTAATCATACATGGGATGTTGTTCCTTTACCTAAAGGCAAGAAGGCTATAGGTTCTAAATGGATTTACAAAATCAAATATAAACCCGATGGAACCATTGAAAGATATAAAGCACGGTTAGTAGCCAAGGGGTATAATCAAGAACTTGGAGTTGATTATACTATACTTTTTCTTCGGTTGCCAAATTATCTATTGTTCGTTTGGTTCTTGCAATTGTAGCTGTTCAAAATTGGTTTGTTCACCAATTGGATGTGAACAATGCCTTTTTACATGGTTATTTGGATGAGGATATCTACATGATTCCTCCTGATGGTTGTCATGATATTCCTTCTGGTCATGTATGCAAATTAGTTCGTTCTTTGTATGGTTTAAAGCAAGCTTCTCATCAATGGAATCAAGAATTTTCTCATTTATTACTTCACTTGGATTTATTCAATCATCACATGATCATACCTTGTTTACTCGCAAATGTGGTGATATTTTTACTGTGATGCTTGTCTATGTCGATGATGTATTATTAGCAGGAAATTCTTTGTCAGCTATTCAGGATGTTAAACGAGCGGTTGATCGTGCATACACGATTAAGGATTTGGGAGACATTCGTTTTTTCCTTGGAATTGAGATTTGTCGAACTCATCATGGTTTTATACTAAATCAACGAAAATTTTTACTCAACATTCTTGAAGACTCAGGATTAACAGCATCTAAACCTGTTAAAATTCCTTTTCCTTCAGGTACAAAGCTTACTACTACTTCAGGAGATATTCTTCCAAATCCTAGTCAGTACCGACGACTGGTTGGTCGGTTATTGTACTTAACCATGACGCGCCCCGATATTTCCTTTTGTGTGCAACGGCTCAGCTAATGTTGCTCAACCTCGTACTTCTCACCTTCAAGCTGCCTTACATTACTTCACTATCTTAAAGGCACTTTTGACAAAAGGATTGTTCTATTCTTCTTCTTCTTCTTGGCAGTTGCAAGGTTATTCCGATGCTGATTGGGGGGCTAATATTGATGACAGAAAATCACCCACTGGTTATTGTATTTTACTTGGGTCTTCTCTTATTTCTTGGAAGACAAAGAAGCAAGCTACCATATCTACTTCTTCTACTGAAGCTGAGTATTGGAGTCTTGCCTCTGCTACTAAGGAACTTCTTTGGTTGTCCTATCTCATGCGTGATTTGGATGTGACAGTTTTGCTTCCGGTTCCTTTACATTGTGATAGTCGATCTGCACTACTTATTGCCAAGAACCTTTATTTACATGGAAGAATAAAACATATAGATATCGATGTACATTTTCTCCGTGATCATATTGTTCGTGGATTTATTACAATTCTTCATGTTTCTTCTAAGTCTCAATTGGCTGATTTATTTACTAAATCAGTTCCTGTACCCCAACTTCTTTCTTCTTTAGACAAGTTGGGCTTGTTATCTAGTCCAACTTGAGGGGGGGATGTAGAAGTAATATACTTTTATTTATTGTTCTTCCAACCACGTGTCTTTCACGTGTCCTGTTTTGTACATATATAAATATATGACTTCACTTCAGAAATAAAACAACAAACCATTTTCTCTCATTCTGTTATTTTTCTGTTATGTTTGTTCTGTTCATACAAGGAGAATACTTGCTGGAAGCATCAATGATTCTTGATTAATTTTATGTTCTTGGATCATTTCAATTTCTTCACATCTATTGTCCTTAATATTTGGGCTTTACACTCTTTTAATTGGTGCATTTCTAGGGACAAGATTCCATATATATCATTAAAATGATTGATGTGTTTATCAATATAGTAGACATTACTATGACTACACTAGCGAGGACTTCATCTTTATACATCTAATTAAAGGTTAAATCAAATCAAGCTAATGTTACTTGTTAAGGTTGGCAAATCCTAACACAACTTAATAACACAAACATGAATATAACATAATCATTAAACAATTAGGTAAAGAGAACATAATTATATAAAGAAAACACAAAAAATATACAATTGTTTTATAGATAAGTTTCATTCATGGTACCTAATCTTTTTTGTTTCTAACAGAATAATATTTAAAAAAAAATTATATAACAATGGTATCCAAATTTTTCAAAAGTTTCACCTAAGATATCTTTGGTCGGAATTTGTCATTTCTCAAGTGAATTGTTGATGTAGAATTGGAACTTAATTGAAAAAATGATTTCTCTCTCCTAGTTAGCATGTTTATTTATTTACTTTAAATCCATAAACCCATTAAAAAATCTCTCTCTCTCCCCTCCACCACCACCATGTTTCTTCTTCTTTATTAACCTTTAAATAAAAAAAAAAACCCGAAATTCCAAAAACCATTAAAAATAACTCTCTCTCTCTCTCTCTCTCTTCTTTTTTACTTTCCTCTCTCTCTTTCTCTCTCTCCCTCTCTTCCTCTTCCTCTTTCTCTTTTGACCAATCAAGATATGGTTTTTGTGATTTGGGGATTTAGAGTTTTGATTTGATTATTTTTTTTCCTTTTGTCCTTTGATTTGAATTAATTCATAAAATTATGATTTTTTGGTTTTCTTCTACTGTGAAAGTCTTTGTGCACAATGAGTCTTTGACAGTAGAAGTCATAGTGGTATTCTTGTCTAGGAGAAGGGGAAGGGGTGAAGGGAAGATAAATGAGAAGAAACATAGGGGAGATAAAGAGAAAGGAAAGTAAAATAAATATATAAATAAACATGCTGACTAGGAGAGAGACATTTTTTAATCAAGTTCTGGCTCCTTGTCAGCGAGTTGCCTAAGAAATGGCCAGATTTTAGCTAAAGGTACCATGCATGGAGCTTTTAAAAAGTTTAGGTACTATCGTTGTACTTGTCATTTTGTTACAAACAAAAAAGCTTAGGTACCGTGAATAAAACTTTCCCATTATTTTATAAATAGATACAGTTTTTTGGTAGGGAAGAATATATATAGTTGATATTGAAGTTTACAATGCTTGTATTGCTTTAAGAAGTTTAAGATCAATAGTTTCACCAACTCGATATTCATTGTTATCTTGAAAAACCTAAACTCTAACAATGCTAGTTTACCATTATTCCAATATAACTTCTTTTACAATTAGATGATGATGATAACCATTAAAGATTTTCAACCATGGTTACCTCTAACAAAGGATATTTATAAATCATCTCAACCTAATGGGTTATCCTATTAGTCCAAACGGGTATGAATACTCATATATTATATCAGTAGAACCTCAACTGTTATTGTTAGGGCACGTATTATCATGAAATACTCTTGTTCTTCATCAACAATATTTCCATTTAACCTATTTGGATAGTCGGTTTGGTATTATGTTGATATTGTTTTCAATCTAAACCGATATTGAAATAATACAAATATGATACTAATAAAAAACTGACAATTTTACTCATAAACTAACCAAACTAAGCCGATACTAAGTCGATGCTAATCTAATACTAATAAGTTATAGATATAGATCCAATACAAATAAAAATCTAGCAATCAAAACAGGCCCTACTTAAATTATTTTTACCGATTATGGTCAACATTTAACCAAATTAGTTCATAATTATATCCACATAGCAAGTAAAGTATGTAGCTATTCATTTATAAATCCACAATACAATTATATATTAGTTTCGAGCCAAAATAGTTTATAATGTTGTCAATGTAATAGTTCACATGTACTGGTCATACAAATAGATTATGACACATAATAATACTACATATAGCTATTCATATAAAAAAAACTATAATATATTCGCAAAACATTTCCTAAAATTGTTCATGGCAAGAAGACTTTATAGAATTATTGTTTTAAAACTGATTACAAAAGATATAAAATTCATTAGGTTAATGCCGTGGTTTATACCTCAATTTTATACCTTTTTGTAATTATATATCTAAAGTCTTAAATTGTCAATTTATACATTTAATTAGATGTTTGGTTGCTACTATTTATATCTCGTCTATTTCTATTAACTGTTGTTTATATCTATTATCATGGGCATATGACACTTGCAATGTTTTATTTTGTATTATATACTAATATCAAATTATATTGCCACATAATCGAAAAATTCACAACATCAATACAAACTAGAAAGAGACAAAGAATAGATGATAGCGACTAAATATTTAATCAGGTGTACAAATTAACAATTTAAAATTTCAAGTGTGCAATGTTAGAAAGACGTAAAGTTGAGATATAAATTATGATATTGTCTCAAATTAATTTATAAGAGGAAAATGATAAGTTTAGAATTATATATATATATATATATATAAACTCCATGCACAATTTGGGATTTAAGAAATGAAAGAAAATCCCATTGACCATAATAAATTCTGCATGACTTAAAAAAAAAACTTGAAAAGTTGGCAAAAAATTAATAGATTGAAAAACATAAGCACATCACAAGTGTAACATGCTATGATGTACACATATCATTGACTAGCATTAAACATAGGGGGGAGGAAAAAAAAATAGAAGCAACTTTCCAAAGGGTTCAACAACAGAGAGAAAATTATTCAGGATCACGAAATACAACTTATATAATGTTGTTGTTGTTTAGGCTTGAGCCGTGTGTTAGGTGAGAGGTCTAGCAAATCCGATTCACTTATTAGAATAACTTGAGTCCAACCAAGAATTGTTGAATTGATCCATCCACATTCAACCTCTTTATTGAGTCGGAATAAGGATCGTTGAACTGGTCCCTTTGTATCCAATCTCTTTCTTGCATGCTCGTGTATATATAGGAGGATGTCCATTGGCCTTATCCATAATAAGCTCATTGCTTGCTTCATTTTGTCTGTCAATCACTAAAATGATCTAACAATTGTTATCTATTTCAAATGTTAATCATATCAAAATTTTTTTTAGCAATTTTAGTAAAGAGTGGAAATAAATAAAAAAATTCAAAATAAAATAAAGGTAATTTTATTTCACACTAACTTTATTTTCCTTTTTTTTTTTGTATTTAAGACAAATTAAACAATAAAAAAAAAACATATTTCTTCAAATTTTCTTCAATTTGTATATATTACCAATAACAGAATAAAAATTTCGTCACCTTCCACTCCAATTCATTTCTTTCTTTTTCTTTCCAAAAGTTGCCAGACACTGTACTTAGAATACCCCACCAGTGAGAAAAAGAAAAGAAACTGCGCCCACCATGTGCCGGCTTAGTGACTTACATTGGCCATTTTACCAACGCACGAAAGTCCAGAGTATGTCATGTAGCTGATTTAGACAGGACTGAGTCCATGTACCTTAGATATCCAATAAAGGACAAAAAGCTTATTTGGTGCCTAAATTCTGATTAATAAGATAATTAAATATTTAAATTTTTAAAAATTTTAATTTTAGACATGTCTATTTTGGATATATATAATTTTTATAAAAATTAATTTTATATCTAATTAAATATTTCATATCTTTTTTATTATTTTATTATTTTTAAGATAATTAGACATATGTCATATAATAATAAATGGAATAGTATTTAAGACCATAAAAGATCAATTAAATATAAAATTAGACTAATTAAAAATTAAAATATTCAATTATTTACTTCGTAAAATGAAAAAAAGACCTTTTCCCAGTTATAAATAATGCCAGTGGTTATCTTGTACTTATATATATGCATGTATGTATATCTGGACATGTGTAAAGTTCTCATTAGCTTTATTTATGGAATGTCGTAATGAGCACGGTAGACATCGTCACAGTCCGGTTCGGGTCTGGAACCGGACCCGAACTGCCGGTTCCCGGTTCCAAAAGTGGTGGAACCGGAACCGAACCCGTGGGAGCCAGTCCGGTTCCCGGTTCTTAGGAACCGCCGGTTCTCACGGTTCGGTTCTGGTTCTAGAGGTACCGGGAACCATGAAAAAAATAAAAAATCAATTAAATAATTTATTTAATTTAACTAAGAAAAAATACAAAATAAATTTTTAACTTGAAATAACATTGAGCCTGACAATAATTGTTCATGATATTAGTTAAAAGAAATTTTATAATTATGTATTTATTTATATACAATCACTTGATTTTTTTAGTTGTTATATTAGCAATGTGACACTATAAAATATTCAAAGATATAAATAATTCTCAATAACAAAAAATGAATCACACATTGTTAAGAAAGAAAGTCTATTTTGATTAGAAGTCTACATAATTTTAACAATATATGATTTCAAATGTAATTATTACTTATGTTGTTAATAATAACACATTAAATATTGTGAATAAGAAATAAATTTTTTATTATTTATGCAAAAATAGTTTTAAATATTTATTTTATAATTACAATTTTTTATAATTTTCTTTTCTTTTTTTCTTACTTTTTTTTATAATTTCTATGGTGTAGAACCGCCGGTTCTGCCTGTTCTTGAATCGACGGTTCCAAAACCGCCGGGTCATACGGTTTTTAGGGATGGAACCGTAAGGACCCGTCAGAACCGACGGGTCCTTTACCGGTTCAGACTCGCCATTGCCGGGCCGGTTCCCGGTTCAGGAACCGCCGGTGACGGGTCAGGTCGGTTCCCGGTTCGGAACCGACCATGATGATGTCTAGAGCACGGGACGAAACGAAGGAAGGTATTAAAATAAAAAAGTAGATGAAAAATTTATGTGGAAAATAATAAGAAAACTTCAAAGGAGGACAATGGAAAGAAATAGTGAAAATATTAAATAAGAATAGGAAAAGGAAGAAAAAAAATTATTTTCTTGTTTTACTCTTACATGTGAAACATTAGATTATAGTATTTGAAAGAAAAATGATCTCTCTCTTTTTTTTTTTTTTTTTTAATATACTAAAAACATGATTAAAGAGTATTAAAATACATCATAAGATAGATATCAACCTACATAAAAGTTTATAAAATCTCTCTTACATTATCTAAACAATCAATTTAAATTACGATTATGGTGGCTCATTTTACAGTCGAGAAACATAGATGAATTAGTCTTTATTAGATTTATTTATGATTTTACCTTTTTATGCTAGAATAATAATAATAATTACCACGATACTCAGCGGGATGTCGAACTGATAGATACCAATTTCGTGATAATTCACTTGATTTATATTTTTAAAGGGAAATCTCTTGCCAAGGGTTGAACTGCATTACAAATAAAAGGTGAAATGTTAATAAGAGTTTGGTAGACACTTTTTAGTCGAGACCAAGATGTGTGAACCTCATTAAAAATTGGAATAAACAAGATTAATAAAAAAATTAAAAAATTTGTCATAAAAAGTAAATAATTCAAAAAAGAAATTAGCTCTTTTTTTTTTTTTTGGTCAATAAACAAGATTTGAATTGTAATAAATCCATTTCTTAAAAGGATCATTTCAATGTAATTGTATATCTTAAATCCTCCATTTCAGAGATGAAGAAACTAGTGGAAGAAAACATAAAAGCTTAGTAATTTCAATGATTTATAAAAATTCTGATTTTAATGCACTGTTATCACCATATGCATGCACGGAAATATATCCTTTCTCTTATTAATTTAATCAAGTACAAAAGAATATTTATTAAAGAAATTAAAATGCATTTCTAACTAATATATTGTGACCATGCATTAGAACATTCTTAAAAACATTCTCATCATGTCAATATATCTTTTTTTTTTTTTGCCTAGTGTACAGTGGCTTAATGGTATAAACATTTAACGGAATAATTAGATTTCAAGTTGTTTTTACTTATAGCTTATATTATATAAAGTAATTCCTTAGGAGAAAAAAAAAAAAAAAAAACTCTTCCCTTTTCTAGCAATTTCAATATATCTAACCTTGTGGTAGCATTTCAAAATCATGCTTTTCTTCAAATATATTTATCAAATGTCCGAAAAACCTAAATTTTAAAAAGATAAAAGTATTGTTTGGGTTATTGGATTTTTGTCATTTTGACTTTTTTTTTATTATTTAAATTAAATAAATATTTATACTCATTAATTAATTAAATAAATCAGATACATATTAGATACAAATAAAATTAGACAATTAAAATGAATAAATTTGTTAATATCTTAAATAATAAAAATTCATAGTTTCATGTATGCTTATTTTTTCCCCGAGCTATGTAATTAATCTTAAAAAATATAAGTATTTTAAAATGCCATGGCATGTGGTAGCGTGCATGTACTGATAAGTGATGACACGAAAAGAATCGCATCATTATGATGGGTACAGGACTCCATATGACTTATGACTTTCTGGTCATGCGAGTTTAATAGAATAAGCAAGATAAAAAAAGGAAACTGGTTCTCCATTAACGCTTGGAAAGATGGATGACAACAGTTTCTGGGTTTCTCTTGCTGTGTCATCACTTGCCATTCTCATTTCTGGTTTTGTGTTTTACATTTTCCTTAAAAAGAAGGACAGGACTGTAAACGATGTTGTCTTGAAAGATCCTGTTTTAAGCAAATCCATTCCATCACAGGAAATTTCAGGACATGATTATGAAGTGTTCTTGAGTTTTCGAGGCAAGGATACCCGTAAAGGTTTCACCGATCATCTTTACAACGGACTTGTAGATGCAAGGATCTGGGTGTTTAGAGATGATGATGAACTTCCTGTTGGTGAGAAGATTGGTCCTGAACTTCTGAAAGCAATTACAAATCCAAGATTTCGATTCCAATACTCTGAGGATTATGCCTCAAGCAAATGGTGCCTAAATGAGCTTGTCCAAATCCTAGAATGCAAGAAAACCGAAGGACAGGTTGTTCTTCCTATATTTTACAAGGTTGAGCCTTCGGATGTTTCAAAATAACTGGACGTTTTGGTGAGGCCTTTGGTGTGCATGAGGAAAAAGTGGATGAAAAGCTTGTGGAAGAATGGAAGGAGGCTCTCAAAGAAGTTGGATCCTTGCAAGGATGGGAAACAGAGAAAACTGCCAGTGGGTGAGTTTGACTCGTGTAACTTGGAAAACTGTTTAGTGGTAGTCTTTTTAATCTGCATCTTCTACTTTTATGGAATCCCTTTTGAAGTGGCTTGAATTTTATATTTGTTATGATTATGAATATAAAGAGATTTGTCGATTTTATTTCTCTGTATTCCCCAATGCTTTGTTAATGCAAGGGAAATTTCGCAGGCATGAAGGGCGGCTAGTAGAACTGGTTGTGTCAAAGGTATTAAGAGAGCTAAAGAAAGCTTCTCTTGTTGTGACTGAGCACTTAGTTGGTGTTGATGAACATGTAGAGAAGATTATGGAACAATTAGATGCCAATTTTAATGATGTTCGTATAATTGGAATATATGGTATGGGGGGTGTTGGCAAGACTACTCTTGCCAAGGTCATTTTTAACGAATTATCCAATCAAATCGATCACTGCTGCTTCTTGCCAGACATTCGTGAAAAATCATTACTACCAAAGGGTATTGAAAGTTTACAAAGCCAGCTAATCTCTAGGATTCTAAAACAGAAGAGTGAAGACATATCACAAGTTGATGAAGGAATTACGGTAATTGGAAAGAGATTTAAGGATAAGAAGGTCCTCGTTCTTCTTGATGATGTAGATGATGAGATTCAGTTAAATGCATTAGCTGGAAGCAGTGATTGGTTTGGTTAGGAAGTCGGATTATCATTACAACAAGGAACAAAGATGTTCTTAACGCGCATGAGGTGGACTGGATGTATGAGCTCACAGAATTGGATTCGGAGCAGTCTCTTCTACTCTTTAGCAGGCATGCTTTCCGGAGAGATTTTCCACCAAATGAATATGCCACTCTCTCTAGGGATGTCATAGAAACTACTGGAGGGCTTCCTTTAGCTCTTCAAGTCATTGGTTCATTCCTATATGGAAAACGTAAAACAGTATGGCAGGGCACCTTGAAGAAGTTGAGAAAAATACCTGATCATAAAGTACGGCAGAAGTTAAGGATAAGCTATGAAGCATTGGATCATGGGGAAAAGCAGATATTTCTTGACATTGCATGCCTTTTTGTTGAAATGGATTGCAGTAATGCAACTTATATGTGGGATGATTGTAGCTATTTCCCAGAAAAGAGTATTGAGAACCTTATTCTCATGTCCCTTATAAAAATAGGAGAGAAAAATGAGCTATTGATGCATGATCAACTCAGAGACCTTGGCAGGGAAATTGTCCGTGAGGAAAATTACAATGAGCCTGGGAAGCGCAGTAGATTATGGATTCACAAAGAAGCTATAGAAGTCCTTGAGAGAAAACAGGTATAGAAGCTTAAAAGAGTGTTCTCATTATACATTTTATTGCTTTTGCAATTATATATTACGTTCTGCAAAGGTTGTAAATCCTTACAAGCAGACCATGTAATTTTGACCCACTAATTTTTAGCTTATCCTGGTAGGGAACACAAAAAGTTGAGGCCCTCCTTTGTGACTGCATTGACGGACAAGAAGGATGTTACTTTACAGATGAAAATTTTGCAAACCTAAAAATGCTAAGGTTCCTTCAAGTAAACCATGTTAATCTTGCTGGAGATTTCAAGTACCTTCTTCTGGAACTACGGTGGCTTAATGGAAGGGATGCCCGTCAAGTTTTAAGCCTACCAATTTTGATATGATAAATCTTGTAATTCTAGATCTATCAAATAGTAATATTACAGTACATTGGAAGGGTTGGAATGAAATTGAGGTATCACAAAACAAGTCATTTGTTATTTCTAATTTGTCTTCTCCATCTTTAAGTGGCTAACACTTCCAATACTTTCATTGTAGATGACAAAGAAGCTGAAAGTTCTAAACCTCACAAGTTGCAACCAATTAGTTACGACACCTAATTTATCAACATTTGCCAAACTGGAGATTCTAATTCTTGAGAAATGTGAAAACCTGGAAGAGATTGGTCCATCAATTGGAGACATGAAGTCTCTTCTCACCCTAAACATTAGGGACTGTGGTAAACTCAAGTTCTTACCAGAAGAACTGAGTGAACTGAGAGAATTGCGGCAGCTTCTTATAGATGGGACTGCAATCCAAGAAATTCCTGCGAGCATAAGTTCAATGAAGAAGCTTGAGATTCTTTCCGCTTCGAATTGTCAATCACTAGCTCAAATTCCCAGTTCAATAGGTGACCTAACATCCTTGACAAATCTCAACTTTTGGAATTGTAAGCTTACTGAACTCCCAAAGTCCATAGGCTCACTTGTGAGATTAGTTAACTTGTCATTGTGGGGATGTCAATCCTTGAAGGAAATTCCGGAGTTAATAGGAAAGCTTGAGTTACTAACAGAGCTTGAGTTATCATGCACGAAAATTGTGGAATTGCCTGATGCCATCAGAAACTTATGTAATTTGAAAGTGCTGCGAATGGAAAATAGCTACATAACAAGGTTACCTGGTGCTATTGGGATGCTCAAGAAGCTTGAGAAAATAGATGCTACAAACTGTGTGTTCCTTGAAGGTGAAGTTCCTGATGAACTAGGGGAACTGTCTTCACTTCAATTCTTGCGATTAGATCGCACTGGAATCTGTAACTTGCCAAAAAGCATTTGGAAACTTTTCAAACTTAAATTGCTTGATATGTGGAACAGCCGAAAGCTTAAGTCGTTGCCAGACCTCCCAACTGGTTTAACCACTTACGTTTTACTGGTACTTCAATGGAGGAATTCCCAGATACTTCTAAATTAACAAATTTAAAGTATCTTTCTGTTTCTGACTTCTTTGAGAGAGATCATAAAGTCTTGTGTTTAGGGAACTTAACTAAGCTGGAGACCTTGATAATCTTTGAATCAAACATCTTTCCATCGGATCTTGGGAAGTTGTCTCGATTGAGGATGTTGTCATTGCATAAAGCAGAGATAGGTAGCCTTCCTACAGAGATCTTTGGCCTTTCACAGCTGAAGGAACTTGATATTGATCGCTGCCAGAAACTTGGAAACCTCCCAGATCTTCCTTCAAGTCTGGTGAGGCTTCATGTCAGAACATGTATGATGCTGAAATCGCTGCCAAATTTATCTACTTGAAGCACTTATCAAGTTTAAAGCTCAATGAGTGCGCCGAGCTGGGGGAGCTCAAGGGTCTAGCCAGCTTGGAATCACTGAGAGTCCTGGGTGTATCGGGTTGCAAGAAGTTATCCAATCTTGATGGTGTTGAAAATTTGAAGTCCTTGAGGGAGCTACTAATGGCTTGGTGTGAAGCCATTGAGAGGTTACCGGACTTGTCAAATTTGAAGCAGTTAAAAGAATTTTTTGCTCCATCCTGCAAGAATCTATCAGAGATTCAGGGACTTGATGAAATGGAGAACTTACAACATCTGCATGAGTGGTGGCTGCACATCCCTTGAAACACTAGGTGACTTGTCATATTTGAAAAAGTTAAAAGATCTTAGTATCAAAAACTGTGAGAAGCTGCGAGGTGTAGAAGGTCTTGATGAATTGACATCCTTAACAAAGTTAGATGTTTCAGGATGCAAGTCCTTTGAAAAATTTCCAGATTTATCAAAGCTTGGCAATCTAGAGGAGTTATGGGTGAAAGGTCATGTTGAACTTTCGGAAATTCCGGGGCTTGAGAACTTGAAGTTGTTGAAATATATAGATATCTCCGAGTGCAAGTCATTGAAACACTTACCGGATTTATCTAAATTTACAAATCTGCAGCAGCTGATATTACAAGACTGCGAGAAGCTAGTGGACCTACAAGGCATTGAAAACCTGAAGCTCTTACGCTGTTTGGATATTTCAGGATGCAAGTCACTTGAAAATGTACCAGTCTTGTCCAGCAAAACATATGTGGAGCGTTCCTAGAAACTGCTTGGCATTGATCAGCTGCAGGAAAGCTGTATTTTATAAACTATTAGCTGCTGATTTCATGGCAATCATCATTCTCAAACAAGATAAGACAAAATAGGTATGTCACGGTCTCATACACTAGGATTTTCCCAGGTAGCTAGCTACCATGTTTTGTTTTCTGCTTTAGCTTAACCTGTTCCCAAATTGACAAAGCCGATGCTGTGTTTGATAATGACAGGGATTGCCAAGACGTGTGCTCTAGTAATCTTCTTAAGTGTATAGTTTGGTTATCAACCTATTATGATGATGGCTATATGAAGCAAACCAGGGCAATTGGAAGATCAAAAGGTCCTGTTTGTACTCTTATTAATGTGTTTTGTAAAGCTAAACGGGCTAGGAAAAGAAGCTGAGCTCCTTAACGACAGATCTAAATAACTCTGGCGGATTTTTTCATCAATTTAGCCTCTTTCTCTAAAATAATTTGTAAAATAGTCTTAGTTTTAACTTAATTACCGAATGCTACAGGGAATTTAATTATCAAAATGACCTTGTAAACTCGCATGTGCATGTGATATACATACAATTTTAATAAATAGAAATTACATGCACAACATTTAATTTTCATAACATGCAATTTTCATAAATAAAAGAATTTTTCATAAATAGAATTTGCATGTTGAAGATTTGATTTCATCAGCCATCTAGGTTATTTTAATAATTAGTTTGCATGCTATCCTATTTTACTAATTTTATTTTTTAAATAGCTCAAACTTATCATAAACTCTAATCGTAACTAAATATGATAATATTAGGTGTTTAAGTATTATCGGTCTTATAATCTTATAGCATTAATATTAATTTTCATTTTTCAAAGACTCGAGAGATGAAAGAAAACCACAATTATATTCGATTTTTTTCTTCCTATTTTATTAGTAGGGAAAATTTCAACCTGATATGTCTTATTGAAAGACTAATATTAATGCTATAAGATCGTAAGACCGATAATATTTATATTCAGTCTTCGATTAACGAGGCTCAGGCTTTCCTCTTCTTCTTTGGGACATTTCTTTATTATATCTAATGTAAAATGAATTAAATTTTTTCATTTATATTTTCTTTTCAATTTGTTGGTTATTGCGTAATGTCTGCTATACATCCACCAAAAAAATTAGGTAATTAATTAGCAAAAAGAATGGAAAAAGGTAAAGAGATAGATAAACTGTTGAGCTGATAACTGAATTTGTTTTTTGGCCCAAAAAAAAAAAAAAAAACTGAATTTGTTCTGACTATTTATTTTTTTTATTTTTTATTTTTTAAATTTGCCGTGTGTTCGATCAGTGTATTAGATATCCATTATCATTACCAATATATTAATAATTTTAATGATTTTATCTCAAATTTACTGATATTTTATGTTATCACGAATTACATGTATAACTTCAAAAGTTACGATTTTTTTTTTTCGTTTTGGTTCTTTTACTATTTTTTCTTTTTTGCCACTATAACGAGATGGAAAATTGAACCGAGATCCCTCACATAAAAGACCAGTGAAAATACAACTAGACCAAAAGGTCATTGGCGTTACTTTTACTACTAGATCATGATGTATTCCCACAAAAGCTCTATGACAAAAGGAGATAATGTCATAAAATAATACTTTATTTTTTGTGTTGGTAATATGACACTTGATACTTGGATTTCGGCCAATTTTTCAATTAAAATTTTGTATTTTTGAATTGTCCATTTTAGTACTTAGTTGTACTATTTAATATTAACTCCAAAGTTAATGGTCTATTTGGTTTCCACAATCATTTATGGATTGCCATATGTACCAAGCAATTATTTAAATAAAGATATTTTACTCAAAATATATATTTATTCAACACCTATGGACAATGTTAGCTTTGTCTTATAAGACAACTTTTTTACTACAAACACAGTATTTTAGACAGAGATAATACAAGTTAGATAGCTAACCTCAAAAAATTAAATTGGATATTGAAATCACTAATCTCAAAGTTCAACTAACTAATTGAAAAAACAATTAAAATTAAAATTTAAATATTAAATGCAACATTTCCCCTTGTTTCAAGTAGATTTTTCATGTGTCAATATACGAGAGGGTTTGATCTTCAATAAATGGGCTCTATAAATCCTAGAATTCTCAATAATTTAGCATGCAAGACAAGATGCAACTAGTGTGTCTGACATGATCATTTCGATATTTAAGGTAGAGAATGTGCAAGTAAATAACCCAAAAGCAAGATGGCTAATAAGTTATGAGAGAGTTCATTTTGTTACCTAAATGAGACTTGAAGGTATTTATGGGGGTAGATCTAAGCTAGTTAGCAAGTGGATAAACTCATATGAGGAAAATTTCTCTCGATTATTTAGGAAAACAAATCTATATATCATTTAGATTAGGAAATCTTTTATATTTTCCCATGCTAATCGAAAACAACTGAAAAATCAATTTACTTGTCTAAAACATATAGACGGCCTTAGCTAACAAGCAAGAAATTGGCAAGGGGCAATTGAGTTGTTGTCAAATAAGGTAGCTTGGCACAACCTTGCAAGGCTTGTCATGAGTCGTTTTCAGGTGATCATGAGCATGGATCCTAACTATTTGGCCTATAGTCTAACAAGTTGGCTAGTGGCTAAAAGAGGTTGATTTGAACCTGAAGGGTTGATGAACAAAATTGCCTATTAACACCTTTTGTCCTTTATTTATTTATTTATTTATTTTTATTACCACTTATTATTATCCAAATATTAATGTATTCATATCCATCATTCATCTTATTAATATTAATTATTAAGTACATCAAATGTAAAATTTTTGTATTTTTATATTCTTGGAGGAGCATATTAGTGAAAATAATATAATTACTTTCATAATAAGATGCCATAGTGAAAACCTAAAAAAGAGCTAAAATAATTTTTGAGTGTATCACCATAAATACTAGATATTTTTATATTTTAAATGTTCAATATTTTCTTTCTGTTTACTCATTGGGTAAGCTCTCAACTAGTTGAGATCAATAAGATAATTTTATTTTTATAATAAAGATAACAATGACAAATATTATTGGCGAGTTGTTTGTTTTCAAGTCCTTGAGTTTCCAAAATGATTTCACAACAAATGATTTCCATTTTGGATTTGTTTAAATGCACAATCATTTTACCATATATACCCATGATAATATCGCTTACCGAAGACTCTCAATACTTGCAATCATTAATATGATTGTCTGATTTCTCATAACCACACAAGAGTAACTCTATAATAAGCCCTTATCCCTAAGAGGGTAGGCAAAAAATAATAATATTTCAATAAAAAATTATAAAAACATCATCCGATGAACAATAATGTTATGAAAATTTTTTATTTTTTTCTTTATAAGTGACATAAACGCTAGTCTTTCAATGAGATTAGATTAGTTCGATACTATGCTCCTGAAAAGTTGTAAATGTTAATAGGGGAAAAAAAAAGTCCTTCATTTCCAAGACCTTAAAGCACTAAAACATTCTTTTTCGTTTCAAATTCGAGTGCAAAGTAATTTTGTTTTAAATAAATCCTTAATGCATTTTCAGGTGGCTGTGCCACAAGGGGGCAAACCCCATCTCCCAGTCGCACCAAAAGTCAGTCAATCCAAGGAGCATATGCCAATGCAACTTTATTTTATAGCTGCTTCAAGCAATTACTTGCACATGAAGGGACTTGCCGTAGCAAGAAAGGAGGGTATCTTCAAGTCTGCCCGTCCCAAATTTTGCCCCTGCCCGGGAAATAAAGCCTTCACACAGCACCAAAATCTTGTCATGCCAGTCAACAAAAGCATGCCCTGATATTGAGATGGGTGAAATCGTGTCTATTAATTTTGTAGAAAAAAATTACATATAAAATAAATTATGTAAAAATAATTACATAGATATCAATGCAAAATTACATATTAATTAAATGTTTCACAAATTTATACATAAAACACCTTTTAAAGAAGCGATTTAACAAAAAGTCATATAGTATTGAATCATATTTTCAAAAGGTGTTTCATGTTTTTTGAGATGAAACACATTCTAAAAAGGCTATTCACTTATTTTCTACATGAATCACATCTTTAACAAGCAATTCATATTTGTCTATAAATCACATCTCTAAGATGCATTCACACATAAATTTATGAACCATCTGTAGAAGATGCGATTTTGCATCAGTATTTTGGTAATTAATTTTATATAATTAGTATTTAAATAATTTTTATTTGAGGCGTCGATAATCATACAATTTTCTCCTAATATTATTTATGTACATTATCTTTAACAAGTAATTCATATCTATTTATGAATCGCATCTCTAAAATGCGATTCACACAAATTCGTGAATCGCCCGTTGAAAATGAGATTTTGCATCAGTATTTTGATAATTAATTTTATATAATTAGTATTTAAGTAATTTTTATTTGAGGGTCGGTAATCATACCATTTTCTTCTGATATTGTTTGGTAACTTCTCTTTTGGGGTGACTTCCATTTTTCATCTTTCCTGCAGCGATGAGATCAAAAGCAACAACGCTTATGACCAGAACAAGGTTCATCCATGTAAATAGTAGCAGAACTCATCAAAAGCCAATTATTGAACTGTAGAAAATGAAGTTGAAATAACAGTAGGAGATTAACTAAGACGAAATATGCATGGAAAGACAGCAAGATAATCAAGTAGACAACAGACTATCTAGAACAAGGAACTGGCTAGATAGTTGTTTGTAACAAACCTTCCAATGGGTAACTCAGATTTGTAACAAGCATGGCATATACCAGACGATGTGGAAAGTTAAACGAACCAAAGACTGAAGAATCCTATGAAGTTTCGAAGATCTTGTAGAGGCTAAGCAAAGAGGATTTGTGCGTGTGATATCAATCTCTAACAAAAATCTTCCAGGTTTACAAAATGTTGACAAAAATTCTGCTATCATAATTGAGCAGAAAAATGGCTTACATAGTGGTGTACTCCAGCTAAATAATACATAGTTAACACATTTTTGTTGGAAAGTGCATAGTAGTATTACAATATGACCATTGTAGTTGCACAAAGTTTACTACATTTTTCCCCGTTTCTTTTTACCGAAACAGCTATAAGACATAACTTCAGCCTCATTTAAATAGTTCATCAAGGAAACCAGGAAAATTGCCAGTAACAGTCCAGACTTTTTGGAGAGAGGTTGCAAGAGAAGCCCCATTTGGCAAAAACGATAACAAAGTTACATGACACCAAAAGAAGGGTGGTTTGAAAGTAGTAGGAGGACGCATTTGCTTATTTAAATAATTTGATTTTGATCATTAAATTATAGAAATTATGCTAGCATGTAAAATCACAGTACACCTTGTCATCTGAAAACAAACCACTATCATGAATTTAAAAAAAATAAATAAAAAAGAAGAAGAAACACCAACTAGAGAAACATCCACTTAAGGCGGCGCAAAAGTTCATATCCATACTGTGTACCTTGAGCATACTTTACTGCTCATTTCAAAGCTGCTTCAAGCCAAATGAAGTTTCTGTCCTCTGTCAAAACTAGGAAAGCAGTTCTTACATAGTAAGCAAACTTTGACTGAATGCAAAAGGACATAAGCTGATAAAATCACTATACACATTAGTAATCGCAAAACAACAAGCATTACAGACAAATGGAGGTTTTCTTTATTCTGAAAAACCTCACTTTTTACATGAGGGTTAACAGGCAGCTTTGGCACTTTCTTCAGGGAATTACATCCCGAAATATCCAAGAAGCTTAAGAACTTCAAACTTTCAAGACCCTGAAGCTCAGATATTTTCTTGCAGTCTTGTAAAGCAAGATGCTGCAGATCCATAAAGATTGAGAAGTCTGGTAAACATTCCATTGACTTACAACCAGAGATCTCTAGATGCCTCAGTGCTTTTAACTGCTCAAGCTGTGGTACTTCCTTAAGTTCATCAAATTCTTTCATCCTCAAGTCATACAAAGTCCGAGCTTTGATAAATCAGGAAATTTTACAAGAGACTTGCATCCAGAGATATTCAATTTTCCTAGGGAGGTCAGTTTGTCCAAGCCTTCAACATCACGCATCTTTTTACAGTTGCTTATATCCAATTCTTTCAACATGTTCAGGTAAGTTAAGTCAGCCAATGCCTCAATGGATATACAATCACTGATAACCAAATGTTGCAAGTACTCCATATTGTCCAGGCCTTTAATCTCGACTAGATTCTTACAGTTGCAGACTGATAGCACTATAAGTTTCTTCAAGTTTGAGAGATCTGGAAACCTCTCTAGTGTTTCGCAATCAGCCAACGCAAGAAACTCAAGTATTCTAAGTTTTCTATGCCATCAAGTTTGGATAGTTTTCTGCATCCTGAGATTGTCAACATTGCCAGTGATTCCAATCCTTCGAGACCTTCAACTGCATAATCAGAGCATCTCAAAGACCTCTAATTCTGATAGGAATTCAAATTTGACATAGCAGGAAATGTCTTCAACCTTTGACATACTTCAAGGCGAACCTTCAGCAGACTTGAGGGAAGCTCTGGGAGTAGTTCAAGCTGTTGACAATGACTTATCTTAAGTACCCTAAGCTTAGAAAGGGCACATATCTCACTTGGTAGGTAGCTGATGCCTACATTAGTCAGTGTCAACAGCTTCAGCTGAGATAAAGCTTGCAATCATTTGGAAGAACATTTGAGTTGGTAATGTTTAAAGTCTCCAATTTGATTAACTTTCCAGAGTTCAAGAGGGTCTTTCCTTTTGCTACGAAGTCTGAGATGTCAAGTCCTTCAAATTGGATAAGTTGGAAGTATTTGGGAGTGCATCATTGAAGTTCCATCAAACTGTAGAGATGTTAAACCAGAGGGGACCTCTATCAGTGATTGCAGACTTTGCAATTCCATAATTCAAGTCTTTCAAGACAAGATAGCTGAAATAGTTCTAGGCAAGCTGAGATGCTTGTATCATTAAGTCGCAAGATTGTCAGGAAGACAATCCACCATATCTTCAGGAATCTCTCCTTGCAAATAAATGCAACCTGATGCGTCCAACTCTTCAAGTTTCCTTAAGAATCCAACAGCATGAGGCAAATTCGATATATGACACCTTATCATTCGGAGTATTTTAAATTCTGTAAATTCACAATGGATTTGGGTAATTCCACTATACTTGTGTTAGATAAATTCAGCTCGACTAAAGATTCTAACTTGCCAATAGATTCAGGAAGTTTTCTCAAGATTCGCATTCCCTAACACAAGTGACGTAGTTTTAAAGCAAGCTATGGAATCAGGAAGTTCAAACAAGTTTTGCACATTTCCTCAAGTCAAGAGTAGACAAGAAGGCCATGTAACAATCGAATAGGAATCGTGGCCAATGATCGACATTCAGTGACACTGAGAGTCTTAAGCCTCTTCATGCTGCTTGGCTATTGGAATTTGCTGTATAGAAGTTCCATCTAAAAGAAGATTCGTAATTTTTGCAGTTTACCACTTCGCTGGAATTTTAGCTTCCCACAGTACCTGAGATTCAAAGTTACAAGAGCCTTGATGTCCCAATGGATGAATCAATGTGTTAAATGCTCACAGGATTCAAGAATTAAAATCTCCAGCTCTTTAAAGGCAGAAAACAGGAGTAATGATCAAGCGAGAGCAACACTAAGATTCAGAACTTTCAGCTTTTTCGCCATCTATAATGAAGAAAAAAAGAAGAGGATTACACAATGAAACCTTGATGAAGAAAAGTAAAGTGAAAGTATCTATGGTACCTCATGATCCAACCATTCCAATTCTCAGTAATTTCACTGTTTGCAAATCAAGGACAACTAAATTCTTTGGATGAAAATTGATAGGCAAGAATCTGAAGGGCAACCATGCCATTCAAGCCAACGTAATTCAGAAATAAGGTGATGAAATCCCAGAAAGATTTGCATTTTAAGAAACCTTAATCTTGCGAGGTTTTTGAATTGCTCATTAGTGAAGCAATATCTTAGTGATTTCTCATCAGAGATCAGACGAAGAGCCTGAATTTTTTTGCTTCCCTGCCAGCAGAAAGCTAGGAATTAGAGGTTACACAATCATGAATCAAGTAATGTTCTGTATTTGTAGAATTTAATTTATTTCCACAACTGGAAGGCAACTTTAGTTGGTGCAAAATAATCAAAATATGCAAAAGAAAGTAAATAAAACATCCAATTAGGGAAGGAGGAAAAAAAATTCACCTTCATGCCGTCTAGTACTTCTAAAGCTTCCTTTGGAAACCATAATCTGCTCCTCTTCCCAGGCTCATAGTAGTTTTCCTGGCGGACAATCTCTCGGCCAAGATCTCTAAGTTGATCATGCATCCTCAGCTCATTGTTGTCTCCAATTTTTATGAAGGACATAAGAATGAGGACTTCTATCCCCATCTCAGGAAAAAAGTCGCAGTCATCCCACATATAGACTGCAATTTTCTTGTTTGTTCCAATCAGCATACATGCAATGTCAAGAAATATTTGTTTCTCCTCATGCTCCAGTGCCTCATAACTTATCATTAACTTCTCTTGGACTTTATTGTGGGGAATCTTGCTTAACTTCTTTATTGTGTCTTTCCACACTGCTTTGCGTTTGCTGAAAAGGAACGAACCTATAATCTCAAGAGCCAATGGAAGCCCTCCAGTGGTTTGGACGACATTTCTAGAGATACTCAAACTCACGAGGTGGAGAGTCTCTTCGAAAAGCATGCTTGCTAAAAAGTTGCAGAGAGTGGTTGGAATTCAGTTTCTCAAGTTCATATATCCAATCCAAATCAAATGAATCAACAACTTCTTTATATCTCGTTGTAATAATGATTCTGCTTCCCATACCAAACCAGTCGCGTTTTCCTGCAAGTACTTTCAGCTGAGTCCTATCATCCACATCATCAAGAAGAATGAGGACCTTCTTTCCTCTAAACCTATTTTTGATTATACTAATCCCTTCATCAACATGTGATAGATCTTGATATTCTCGGTTCAATATATTAGAAATCAGTTGCTTTTGCATGTGTTCCATTCCCCTTTGTTGAGATGATGTTTCCCGAATATCGGCTAAGAAGCAGCAATGTTCAAAGTGGCTGGAAAGATTGTTGTACATGAATTTCGCTAGAGTTGTTTTACCAACACCTGCAAGTCCATAAATTGCAACAACTCGTGTGTCATTGGATTTGGGATCTAATACTCTCATTATTCTATCCACATGATCAGACACTCCAACCAAGTCCTCTGTTACATTCAGATAAGCTTTCTTCAACTCAGTCAAAACTTTTTTGACAACTAATTTCACTAGTTCACCCTCATGCCTGCAAAATTTTGTAATTCAACATATGGAAGAATAAGCATATGTCTCAGTTGAACACATATCAGAGAATAACCTGGCTGATACAATTTTGGAAAATAAGAACTGAAAAAACATGATACTCATAAAATGAATACAATAAAAATTGGTATAATTATAAACCAATTGATTATTTGGGGGTTAAGTGGAATGCTGCATCATATACTCCCACAAAAGCTCAAAGTAAGTTCCACCAGACAGACATAACAATGGTGATACTTTATCCATCTGGATGTTGGATAGGGAACTAGGTTGATAAATAAGAGGTTAAGGAAGAATGTTAAGGTTTGTACGTGGACATAAAGAATGTATTAGGACAAAAGTTGAAGTAATGTGAAAGTGAGGAAAGCACGATTTAGATGGTTGGACTTGGCCATGTAAAAAGGTAACTTCCGGGGCACTTGTTTGTTGTTGTGACACTTTGGATAACTAATTTAAGAAACAAAGGGGGTATGGTGGAAAATAAAAGTAAAAATGGTTTGATGGGATTAGATTTTAAGCATCTAAGCTAATAAGGTTTGCAAGATAGCACAATAACAAAATAGGATCTTTGTAGCCAACCCCACCAATGCTTTAATTGAAGCTGTTTACTCAGTTTAAAATTGTTATTCTAAGTAATTCAAGTCTTATGATATAATTGAAGATCTTACCAAAACTAAACAACCCATTTGTGGCTTCAATGACTTGAACGTACATCTTCAGCCGTACAAGACCCACAATTGGATTTTACATTTCTAACACTAATATTAATTGATCACAAAATAAAACTCAATTGTCATCAGAGATTAGAGAACAAGAACTCCCTAACCAAACAATTCACTTTTTCCCCTTTCCAATATCAGGATTGATTGCAAATTCAACATGAACACAGCCTAAACAATCCAAATAGAATAGCTTCTATATATATATAATAAATAGCAATTCAATAAAAACAAGCACTAGTCAAGCTCACCCATTAGCAATCTTCTCAGATTCCCATCCTTTCAAAGACCCAACTGCTTTAAGAGCTTCTTTCCACTCTTCCACCACTTTCTCCTCATACTTCCTCTCATGTGCAGCAAAAGCCTTACCAAAACTCCCACTTACATGCCTCACGTTCCCTGGCTCAACACAAAAAAAGATAGGCAAAACCACTTGCTTTGACGTTTTCTTACACTCCAGGATCTGAACAAGCTCTTGAAGACACCACTTGCTCGAAGCATAATCTTCAGATAAAATTGGTATTGAAATTTTGGATCTTTTGATTGCCTTGAGAAGCTGAGGACCAATGGTTTCACCAACAGGAAGTTCGTCATCATCTCTAAAAACCCAGATGCCAGCTACTAGGGACTTGTAGAGATGGTCGGTGAAGCCTTTCCGTGTGTCTTTGCCTCTGAAACTTAGGAATACTTCGAAGTCTTGTCCTGGAGGCAGATTTTGCGAAATGGGTTGTTGTCTTTGTTGTTGTTGTTGTTGTTCTTCAAGGACCCCTGAATCTGTAACAGTAATGGTTGGATTTAGATTATCTTTCTCTTCCTGTTTCTTACTTTTCTTGTTTTTGCCATGCTTCAGGAAGTTATAAAAATATGCAAAACTGGAAATTAGGATTATGACTAATGCAAGTGAAAGTGAGAACCAGAAGTGTTCAGCAAGCATGTTTTGTTTGAAGTGGTGTACGTGTTGTCGGATTGAAGAAGGTAGAAAAGAAACTAAAATGACATCAAAAGACGGTCAGGTAGGAAATCGGAATGAGCAGTAATAGCCAAAGAGGTGTACTGTATATACATGTAACGATAGGTAGAATAACATTTTATGTAAAAAGTAGTGTACACACTTCCATTTTTAAGATATGTTTACTTTCCTATTGCAGTCACAATTTTTTTTATTTCTTTTATTTGATTTTCCCCATTTTTTTCCCCGTTACTGGAATTTGAATATAGACTAATTAAATTCTTATAAAAGTAGAATTTGCATTAAATATAATAAATTTTCAAGCAATTTGTATTAATTTCCTTTTGCCTTGTACTAGCAGGCCAAGTAGCTAGGCTCAATTTTTTGGGAAAAGGAATATAATATTATTAATTTTGAAAATAAATACGAAAATATAACTGGGATGAAATTAATCCCAACTTTAGACAACTTGACTTCGTCTCTTCAAAAGATGAGATTGTTAGTGCCTGATTTCGTCTCTTGAAGAGATGAGATCAAAAACACGAAGCTACCTTGTCTCTTGAAGAAACGAGGTTCCTAGTGCCTGACCTCGTCTCTTGGGGAGACGAGATCAAAAACACAGAACTACCTCGTCTCTTAAAGAGACGAGGTTCCTAGTGCCTGACCTCATCTCTTGGAGATACGGATCAAAAACACGGAGCTATCTCGACTCTTGAAGAGACGGGATTTCTCTTGCTACGGAACATCTTTTCAAGAGACAAGACCTAAAGTTACTGACCTCGTCTCTTAAAGAGACGAGGCCTTCGAAGTTTAAACTCACCCCAATCTTCTTCTTCCTCAGTCTGCGTCGGAGAGAAAAGCCCCAAATTGAAAAATTCGAAACCTTAACCCCCAATTTCTTATTTCCAACCCGATTTCCAAGCAATTGCCTCTGTATTTTGCATTATTTGGATCACTAGGCATTGTAAAAGTGTTAATTTGGTAGAGAAGAGAAGTGATTCGTGTGAGAAGATAATTTTTTTTTTTTTTTTTGTGTTGCTATTTTGTTCTCCGATTTTATCCAAATTTTTTGTCGTTTTTGATGTTGCATTGCTATATATTGGGTGTTATGGGTGTTATTTTGTTGAAATTGTTAAGTGCATTTGATATTACATTGTTGTATATTGTTAAATTGTTAAGTGCTATTAAGTTTGATTTTTTTTTTCGTAATCCGATTTTGTACAAAGTTTTTATTGTTTTTGATGTTGCATTGCTATATATTAGGTGTTGTTGGTGTTACTTTATTGAAATTGTTAAGTGCATCAAGTGATGACTACGACGATGGTGGAAATGATAATGTAGAAGCTTGTCCCAAACAAGATACTTTTCCAGAAGTGCAACTAAGGAGAGATGACTAGCGCCGGTTTGTTGCTTCCATTGATGTTGAGGCAGTAGGAAGCTCGTTGTCAGTACCACTTTTTACTATTGAAGTTGGCAGTGGTTATGCTGCATATGGTGATGAGCATGAAATGATCACTGGGAATGGAGTTTCAGTGATGAATTTAAGGTTGGGATGCGGTTTGAGACTAAAGATCATCTGATACGGGTAGTTAAAATGTGGCACATATCAAATCATTACAATTTCAAGGTGGTGGACTCGGACCCAAGATCATGGGCAGTTAAATGCATTGATACTTATAAGAGAGATTATAAGTGGAGATTCAGAGGTAGTTACAAGAAACATGATGAGTAGTTTCACATCACTAAATATGAAGGTCCCCACACTTTCTTGGATGAAATAACTGGACAGGATCACTCCCAGCTGGACTCCATGAGCATGTCCAGGTGATCATATTAGAGATCCGTAACTCACCAGATGTGAGGGTGAAAGACCTACAATTGACCATCCTAAAGGAGTTTGGGTACAATGTTCATATAAAGAGAATTCATGAGGTGAAGAGAAAAGCTATTGAGTAGGTACATAGAAGTTGGGAAGATTCATATGTGGAGCTCCCACATTTACTGAATGCAATAACAAAGGCTAATATGGGAACAAAATATGAGTGGAGAATCATTGATCTACATACCACTGGACACGTTTTTTTAGACAAGCTATTTTGGGCTTTTGGGCCTTGCATTGAAACATTCCAGTATTGCAAGTATGTTCTCCACATATGATCAAATTTAGTTAAAATAATAACATCTATGAACTAAATTTCATCTTTTAATTCTTTGCAGACCTGTAATCACAGTGGATGGAACCTTCTTGTATGGCAAGTATAAGCACAAATTGCTTATTGTAGTAGCAGTTGATGGAGCAAATCATATTGTTCCACTAGTGTATGCTGTTGTTGACAAGGAAAGCGTGGAAACTTGGAGTTGGTTCCTTACGAAAGTGTTAGAACATGTTATCATGGACCGATCAAATATATGCTTGATATTGGATCGACATGTCGGCATTAAGAGTGCGGTTGAGGGTGAGAATGCTGTGTGGCCTAGAGGTAGCCTTGGCATTAGTGTATCCGACACATTACTAGCAATTTCAATTCCAAGGCTAAAAGTAAGAAATGTAAGGAAATAGTTAAAAGAGCTGCATACCAAACCTAGAGAAGAAAGTTCCATGGCTACTTCAATGCAGCACTACAAAGCAGTCATTGGACATTGCGATATTTTTGCGAGTTGCCTCAATATATGTGGACTTTATGTTACGATGAAGGGGTGAGGTTTGGGATAGGTAAAACAAATATGGCTGAAAGTTACAATTCAGTCATAAAAGATGCTTAGTGCTTACCCGTTACAGCATTAGTTAAAAAAAACATTTTACAATTACAACTCAATCTTCAATAGGCAAAGGATGGAGGCAGCTGAGGCAATGAGTATAGGGAAGTTGCTCACAGGATTTGCTGTGAATAAGACTGAGAGATGGAACAACATCTTAAGTGCCCATAAGGTAACTTGTTTCGACTACCAAGAACGAATATTTAAAGTTATAACTGCTCCGCGCCCTACGATGTATGGTCAGAAGGGGGACCACATACAAAAAGTACAGTTGAGGGCAGGCAAATGTACCTGTAATAAGTGGTAGACATATAGAATTCCATGCTCACATGCAATGGCTGTCATGGGAACATTGCACATGGATTGTGTTGCCCAAGTAGGACTATGGTACAGGAGGGACACCCAGCTTAAGGTGTACGGCCGTTCATTCATACCAGCAGCCGATTAATGTAATTGGACTTCTCTGGATATTGCGAAATGGCATCCCCACCCAAGTCTTATAAGGAAAAAGGGTAGACCTAGGGAGAAGCACTATTAGAACAAGATGGATATTTGAGAAGGCCCACGAGGTTACTCATCCGATTCCTGTGGGCAGTCAGGGTATAACATTCGAAGTTGTCCTAATAAGGGGTCGGTTAGTAGAACAATGACGAGTCATTTGAATCGTAGTGGTAAATTTTTGTATGCTTTGTTTTATTGAACTTGTCTATCAAACTTTTAGATTTTAGTTAGTTCTTTACTTTCATCACTAATAATGTTCATTACGTTTTCTATTACAAATGGATCTAGGACCTAGCGATGACTTTGTACTTTATAGATAGCCTGTGCATAGATCGAGGCTGGCATGGGAGGGGCAGGTAACCTTTTGTCCTTAGACAATTGCTTTCAACATATCAAGATTGTTTCTAATAAGTTTGACGACTTTTCTACAGGAGTACGTTATCTTACACTGTCGCCATAGGGAGGCAAGGCTGAGGTGGCAGGATGACATACATGCATATCTAGATGATCGGTTGGTGCCATTCCTATCTTAGGCCGGTTTCATAGGGGTGGCCCAGATTCCATTTATACAGCTTGATTAGCATCTGATCATGGCGCTGGTAGAGCGGTAGTGCCCCGGAAAATGCTTTCCACATGACTACGGGGGAGTGGTCTGTTACGCTACAGGATGTTGCTATCTTGACTGGCCTTCCTATAGATGGTGATGTAGTTACGAGTATGAGGAGCTCCTTGGCCTTTAACTTATTGTGGGGACTCATATGGATGGTGGTTGTCTAAATATGTTGTGGTTAGACGTCCACTTCAGTGTGCTACTCGACTATGCTGATGATCAGACGCCATGCCAGGGCGTACATCTTACTATTGCTTAGAGGATTCATTGTTACGGACAATTCGTCCAACCATGTCTACCTTATGTACTTACATCAGCTTTAGGATTTTGAGAGAGTCGAGCAGTACGCTTGGGGAACGGCCTCTTTGGCATGGTTGTACAAGTAGCTTTGCTTGGCATCACATGTTGACACAGAGGACATTGTTGGACCGTTAGTTATCCTCCAGATATGGGCCTGGGAGCACTTCCCCTACATTGCCCCAATGCGGCGGCAAATTACTGCAATCACAGAGGGCCGCCTACTCCTCAGTCATTGGGGTGCTTCTTTTGACGTGACTTGGATAGCTACCCACTCACTCATTGAGTATCGGGGATACTTTGATAGGTAGATTGATCGACAGGTATGATTTCCACTATATTCTTTCCTACCGATTGCAGCTTTTACACAATTCATACTGTACTTTTTGTCTTGAACAGGTTGTGTGGGAACCATATAGGGCTATCGTAGACTCCCTGCATCCATACTGCCATGCGGGCAGCGAAATTTAGCATGCATGGGTCCCCCCAATCTGCTTCTATCTTATAGAGCACTATTACCTAAATAGAGTGATCAAATAGTTCGGAGGATTCCAGGGGATCCCACACCTATCTACCAGCATGAGAGCCTTGAATGAGATTGACATGCGAGAGCGTTTTGAGTGGAATTGGTAGGCAGAGCACGCCAGATGGATAGCTGAGTGGGATGATCAGCGTGATCGGATTGTGGAAGTGATCCATATGGACACCAGCACCTCTGATGATTACTTTGATTGGTTCCATTTGATCACCCGGCGCTGGATCGGTCGCACAAGGGCTGTCATACGCTACATGGTAAGCTTACTGACTATATAAGATGTATATGGACATACACTGTGTTTTTTCCATTCCCTGATACACCTATTTTCTTTTGCTTACAGGCAGATTTCATTCATCGCGTCCCTCACATGCCTGTAGAGAACACTCATCCACTTCACTAGAGGTCATTCGTGTAATGGATGAGTTCATGGGAATCAACTTAAATGATTCAACACCACCAGCATCAGGACCTGATGACACACACCTCAGCCAGTATAGAGGCGGCGTCTACATAGAGAGAGGCGTGTGCGGGGACAGGCTGGCCGACCATGACATGTTCACATCACAGACGAGCCTAAGCCGTCCGATGTACCTGTATTTGATGAGCCCGCTTCTCCCCAGCTTGTTCATGATGAGCCTGGCCCGTCTTCTTCATATACTTTGGGGGATACTCCTATGCTGGACCCATCATACAGTGAGTTCTACACACTCTTAGCTTCACAAAAGAGGCAACCATTGCCTTCACATGATATGGGGGAGGGACTCACATAGGTGGAGCCAAACCCTTTTTTCATTTCATTGTTACAGTCCTATTGGTGGAGATGATGAGGGCACACTCACACAAATTGACCCATCCACGCAGCATCCCCATCAACACACACCATTCGCTCGCACGTTTGTCAGACAGGGACGAGCAAGGCGGGGCAGACAGCAGCAGCAGCAGTAGTTATGCCTGGATTTTTTCCTTTTTGATTACTTTATACAGCTTCTGTGACGATTGGGATTGGAACTATGTTTGAATGAATTTGGTTGGAGCTGTATTTGGATGGATTGGGGTATAATTTGCAAGTGGTTTAGCCATGGTAGATGAGGGCTAATTTTTATGTTGTCTGATAGTTATTTACATGTGATTTTCACAGGTTTTATTATTAATGTGAAAAAAAGGCAAAATTTTCTCAAAAAAGTTGGGTTTGTGGAGAAATAACTTAACCTCGTCTCTTCAAGAGATGAGATAAACTTTAGCCTAACCTTGTCTCTTGAGGAGACGACGATCGGCTAAGTACAGACCTCGTCTCTTCAAGAGACGAGGTTAGGGTAAGTATTAACCTCATCTCTTCAAGAGACAAAGCAGCTCCGTGTTTTTGGCCTCGTCTCCTCAAGAGACGAGGTCAGGCACTAACGACCTCGTTTTTTCAAGAGACGATGTTAAGTTGCCTAAAATTAGGATTAATTTCATCTCAGTGGCATTTTTATAATTATTTTTAAAAATAATAATATTATATTCCTTTTCCCCAAATTTTTCAGCCATTTTTTATATTTTTTAATTTTTTTTGTTTTTATTAATTTTTTATTATATTATTAAATAGAGTTAATACTATTTTTTATTATATTATGTAAATTAACATACTTGATATTATTATTTTCTTCAATTAATTACTATTGTCGTAGGTACTAAGTTCGCTGGTAAAGTTTTTCTTTTCCTTAAGCAAAAGATGGAGGGGTGTGAAAGCATCTAGGAACTAAGCGCACACAGAGAACTTGGTTAGTGATACATTGAGGAATTGTCTGGTATTGCTAATCTGATGCTTAAGTTAATCGTGGGTCCGTGTAAGGGCAAAAAACACTAACTCTCCACTTAATAGAGTTGAGGACATTAGAGCTTGATGACTTTTTTTGAAGATTCAGATGATTCCTTATAAAAGGTGGCCATAGCAGACTTCAAGGGAATCATAAGACATTCTTTACACGTATTGGGGTTTTTTTTAGGCTATTAGTGCAATTTGTGTCTAAACCAGTATTGTGGCGTGAATACACTAGATATGGAGGGCGGCTAGACAAGGTGCACAGTGCTAAGGGGATTCAATTGTTAGGGGTCGTAGGCCTCCATTGAGGTCGAAAGTTACGATTAATGAGACCTTATTGATCTTGACCTCCATGTGTGAGGTTGAGATTGAGGTTACGGATGCATATTGGTGGGGTAACTCGAGGTCACTTAGGAGTCCTTTTTTAATGTTGGGTTACAGTTTGCTTCTATGGCGTTCATAGAGTAATCTCTATTAGTGCTGGGATTGAGCTTTGTAGTCCATTAGTTATGGGTTTTGACCCAATAAGCCTTAGCTAAAAGTCTACTATCAACAACTATAAACTAATTTAAAGTTGATAATGTCATGTACTTGAAAATTAAGTAGGATTAAGTCTTGTAGTCATAAGAGTTTAAAAATGTTTGGATTCAAATTGAAAAAGGAAAAAAAAAAGTTGATAATTTAAATGGAAAATAGGTAAACATTAAGAACTAAAAATTTACTTTTGTAAAAAAAAAAATCCTTATTAGCCATAAATTATTGCACTATATCAAAATATATGATTGGCATTCATCAAAAAGTCACAATAGTATATTATTATGCCTAGTGTGTATTAGCGAGATTATTTCCTTTTTACTATTGCACTTAAAAAATTATTACACAAATACTAATTATATAAAATTAATTATACAAATATCAAGAAAATACCCCGTAACAAATTTGTTAGTATGTTGCGGTTGCTATATGTGACACCAATAGACTGGAGTTGACAAGTGAGAAATGATCCTCGGTTTAAACAATGGTGTTGTTTAGTGGGTGTTTAAGGGTTTCAAATGGTAAAGAGTGGTGGCTTGGACTATTTGGGGGTGTAGAAGTTATCTGGTTTTATGGGTCAGGAAGAGGTAATGTAAGATTAAAAGTTAGAGAAATGATGGTTTTTTGACAAGCATTCTAGTGGGAGAAAGCGTGATTTACGGGTTTTTTGGTGAGAGTTCAGCTATTCAAAATTTGTCAAATCAATTTAGAGAATGCTTCTTATAAGAATTTTGTGTTTTGCATGTTTAGAAAGGTATGAAGCCAAAAGATCAGAGCTTTCTATATTTATAAACATATTAGTCAAGCTTTTCATCTCCTTCCATGGCTATCGATCCAAGGTTGAAGAAGAGTAAGATGAAGTTGCATCTGTTTGAGCGTCTATGAACAAGAAACAATTCAACCAAGTAGACGCATGAAGATGCAATATAAGTTGAGCAGCATTTTCCTATATCATAAGTTTTGGATGTGGTAATTTAGTAAAATTTTGTGTTATAGATGAGATATTGGATCAATATTTAGGTAGACGTGTGTTACAACCATGTATTATCTACCCAATCATTCTTGCAAGATGGTGTTAGCACTTTTATTATTGTTTATCAAAAAAATTACATCAGATGAATCAATGTTTTGGGTACTATAAATAAACGATCATCGTGCAAAATGATAAAAATATCAGCATTATAAAAAGTAGCACAAATAGAAGATTAATTAAAAATAGTAAATTTGAATATTTTTATCTACAATTCATGCTGTCCACCACTTTATCCACACACCAGCAATTGTAATAATAAGGTCATCCATTAAAGGTGAAGAAAATATTTTAAGCTATTGTACCAAGTAAGATATCACGAAGATCTTTTATTTATACTACCTAGTATTACACAAGCCCTTTATTCCTAATCATTAAAACATCATTCTTTTATTAAAACTTAACCTTATTGATTGTCAAATATAATTTTTCCCATTATGTTTATTTCACTTTCTCTTTATTTTATTTTTTTGCTTTGAAATTCCACCTCCCCTTCAATGAGTCTTTGCCTAATTTGTTTCATTGCTAAGAAAGTTCCAAGTGACTCGACGGAAATGAAAAAGTCTTCACGGTCAACCACATAATATTTTAACGAAAGGCTAGCAAACTTGTTATTGGGAATCTAAAACTTAATCAACTCTTTGTACGAGTATCTTCCTTTGCTAAGAAAGTTGCAAGCTATAACTCGAAAGAAAATTCTTCGCGGTCAACAATATCATGGCTTAGTTGAGGCCAACACAATCGTAATTGATTGTCGGAAATTAATCAAAATTTTTTAATCATCTTACAGTAATCATCGGATGCTCCGATGCTGCACTGACTATCAATTCACCAGTTATCGAAATCTTTAGAGCAGTAAAACACAAGCTAAAATCTTTTTTGTTTTCACTATAATTATCCATCTTTGATTGTTTGAATTTTTAAATTTTTCTTTTTGTTATATGACAAATATAATAACTCACACTATATCGATAAATTTAAAAGAAGATCATGAGTTCAAATCTCTACATACTCGTTATAACATCATTTAATTAAGTTGTCCACTTAATAAATCTTAATCAAGGTCTTAATATACAAATGAGAAGAAATGTTATAAAATAAATTATAATCCACATCATATCTATAAACTTATAACAACTCTAAATATGTAAATACATATTACAAATTCAGTACTTGATTGGAATTATGATCATTTGCCTAATTTCCATGTCCTTGAGAATCACGTCTAAAGATCTTCCTCAAAGAAAATGGTGGTTAATTGATTCATTCTCTTAAGATTATATTAGTCACCATTAGCAGTTATTATAACACGTTATATCCACGGAATCACTGTGTTTTTGCAAATTTCCATTTGTAGGGAGACCATAAACCAAACATATTAATAACTTTATTGAAGGAAATGGTTATTCTATTCTATTTTTACGGATTTAAGTAAAACACATTTTTGGTATATTATTCTCATCTTTAAACTTTTAGATGAGATGATAGTGATGTTAATCTTAGCAATTCCAAATATGTAACACATGATTACAAATTCGGTACATAACTGGAATTATAATTATTAGCCTAGTTTCCATGTCCTTACGAATCACGCCTAAAGGTTTTACTCAAAGAAAATGGTGGTAAATTAGATTTATCCCATCTCATGAACTATATCATGTAATAGGGCTTTACTTGTTGGAAGATAAAACACGAGTGGGAGACATCTCATATGTTATACGATGATTATGTGCGATCTGAAAAGAAGTCTTCTAGAGAACTTGGAAATGGAGAAATGCTAGATTTAGGCGGGGCTCAAAAGCTAATTAGAAAGAGCAAGGCCTGCGAAGCCACGACAAAGGAATCAGCGGAGTTTCAAGAAGACCATGCGACAGATTACGGGGCTTCGGTCCAAGATAAGATAAATATTGATGTAATGAGCCCAACTCGGTAGGATTATGGTAATAGTAATAGTTGCTAGAATAGTATTATCATGCTGTTAGAATCTTGTCGTAAATAACTTATGAAGCTGGCAGCACTACCCATGCCCTCATTAATATTGCTTTTCGTATGGAAGCATCATCTAGGTGTATTTACATCAACCAGTGTAATGAAAAAAATCATGGGAAAACCAGATACGAGAATTGTGCTTCCAAAACAAGCTTCCATTCGGGCTTAGTCTGCCATATTTTTCTTGCTGTGTAATTTCTTGCCTCTTTTCCTTGCTTGAGTTTCCATCGCGCTTCAACTGATATCAGAATCTTGAAGGGTGCTGATGGCTGAAACTCGAGAGTATAAGCGGATGGAAGACGCCATTAGGACCATAATCAAAGAACAATTAGAAAGGCAACATAGATGGATTAAGATGTTCTCTGAAACATTGCAAAACACAGCAATTTGTGTTAGAAAAACAATCACAGTCTATTGAAGAATTAAGGCAACAGTTAAAGAACGAATAAGCCATGTTGAATTCTCTAGCTATTGTACAACAGGCTGTTAGAAGTTCTAGCACAACATATAATAATGTGGGGAGTGGGTTACTAGTTGATGGTGTGAAGGTTGAAACTAGGTATCAACTTCCTATGCATAGTACTAAAATGGACTTTTCAATTTTTTATGGGGAAGGGTTTAAGGCTTAGGTTGTTAAGCCGAACAATTCCTTTTGCTGGATGAAACATCAGAGCAACTAAAGATTAAAGTTGTTGTGATGCACTTGGGGGAATGACCATATGAATTGTGTATTGCCTATTCAAAGATAAGGACTAATACAACACTGTTATAGAATAAATATAATTGCCTACACGATATCTATAACTTTAAGCTTTTAGATGAGATGGTTGTAGTGCTAACTTTAGCATGGATCATGGCAAGGTTGACCATAATCCACCACCATATCTACTGGAATATACCACCACCACCACTTCAAACGTTGCTCCCACCATTAACCACTACACACAAACCTAAACTCTAGCAATCGATTCCTAATATTCAAAATGAAACCCTAAATCCCCAAAATCGAAACCCTAAACCTCGTTCATAGCCTCTTGTTATATTTGTTTAAGCATAATCCCTAAGTTGTTGTTTAGATAAGTCGTACGTTTTACCGGTCGAAACCTTAAGTGTGGATTCAATCAAACCCAAAGCTGAGAATACCAAACAATTACCTCACTCGATTAACCACATGAGCCTTGATTCCTTATTGGATTAAGAGCTCCCTTTTTAACCTAATCTACTTTTGCTAGAGTACCAACAACATCTTGAATCGTAGTGTACCCATAGGATCTCCTAGATATATTCAAATTTGTTGATGAAGGGGCACGAACATGGCTAGTACAAAAGCAAGGTTTAATTAACAAGGAAGAGTTTCAAGTGGTGTTGTTCAAAACAAATAAAAAAGGGGAGTTTTTTTGTTGATCGGTATTTGACCTCTTGATACAAAGCACAATGGGATCTTGGTTCTTCCTTCAGATTCAACTCATGCAATGCCTAATCCAAATTTCCATGGGAATGAGATGCAGTCATGTATGGTTACCATATCAAGGGAAGAATATGATAGACTCATATGGTTTAAATGTGTTTCGCAAATATCTACTTCTCTATCTTTAGTCTAGTCAGGAAATCCTATTATTTGTCTTATTCAAAGTTCTCCATAGTCTTTGGTAGTTGATTCAAGCACCATCAATCATATTTCAAGTACACTTAATTGTTTTTCCCAAATTACACACTATTCCACTTTGCCGAATGTCGCTCTTGCCAATGGATCAACGTCACCTATAAGCAGGATTAGCACAACCACACCGTCATTTTCCTTAAAATTAGTTTTATACATACCCCAATTGCCTTTTAACTTAGTTTCCGTTAGTAAACTCACCACCTACCATAATTGCTCCATCAAAATCTTTCCTTCTTTTTTTGTGATTAGAGCTGTGTAGATGGGTCATGCAGGTCAACCTCGCCCTACCCTACCTCGCCCTACTTCAGCCCATAGGTTATGCAGGCCAGCCCGCTTTGGCACACATTACTTTATAAGCTAAAATTTTTAGCCCAACCTGCCCCACGTAGGTTGATGGGTTATGCGAGCTAGCCCATGAACCCGCTAGTATAGTATTTTTTTTTTTTATGAAATATTTATAAGAAAATTTAAATTTTAGTAATTTAAGTAAATAATATATTTCTTTTTATCTCACCAATTACCTACATACTTACCTAAATAGCAATCGTGTATGAAAAAATTATGGACTTCATCTTTTAAAATTTTCTATCTCAACATAAAATGATTTATTTTAATTAATAGAAATTAGAATCATTCCAATTTTTTTTCTTTGGCGTGAAAAGGAAAAATATATCATGGAAATTATCAATTGATATTGTGTTGCTTATTTTAAATAAAAGCATCTAAATATCTAATAATATAAAAGAAAAAGTATTGATAGAAGGCCAAGGATATAATAAGTATAAAAGTTAAGTTTAAAACATAACACCATAAAAATTACATAATCAACATTCAATAACAAAATAATAGAAAAAGTGAAGTGAAGGAAAAATAAAGAAGGTAATGTACTAAGAAATTTTTTTATAAGATTTATATTTCTTTCTTTTTTTTTTTATGTTTTTTAAGTACAGGTTCATGGGCCAACCCAACTTACAGTGAGTTAACCCACTTCAACTTGCGGGTTATGTAGGGCGAGTCATTTTGGCCCGCACATTAAACATGCTAAAATATTAGCCCAACCCGCATTTTTTTATGGGTTATGCAGGCTGGCCCATGTAACTCGCTCCGCATGTGCAACTCTATTTGTGATATAGGAGTTGTGAATGGGGAAGATGATTGGTGGAGGACATGAGTAAGGTGGGCTATACCATATGGATTCAGCACTTGACCTTCTACTCTGATACCATGTTAGTATAGCCCACAAGTGAGGGAGAGTGTTATAGAATAATTATAATAGCCTACACCATATCTATAAGGTTAAGCTTTTAGATGAGATAGTTATGATGTTAACCTTAACAAAGATCAATGACATGGAAAGAACTTACTAAGGCATTGCAGGTGCAATTCAGTGAACACGTGTATGAAGATCCAATGGCTAAAACTAAAGGAATTATACCAAATAGAAGCATTGTAGGATTATATTGATCAATTTATGCAAATTTTTCTTTTCAACTACAATTAGCTGAGCAATAACTTATCAGCTGTTTTCTTAATGCATTAAGACCCGAAATACAATTCCTGTTCCATATGTTTTAAGCTAATACCCTAGATCAAGCTTATATACTTGCCAAACTACTAGAGGCAACCCTTACTTCTTCTAAAACAACTCTTAAATCCATCCAAGTAACCCCATATACTACAAACAATTCCTACCAATCTCTAAATTATTCTATCTCAACTTCATACCCAAATTCACAACCAGTAACAAAAAAACTACCCAAAACATCCATTCCTAGTTCTCAAACACACAACCCGACCAATTTACTCAACTGAAATACTAGCCAATTGATCCTTGAAGAGTTAGAGGGAAAGAGAAGAAAAAGGCAATTCTTTTGCTGTGATAAGCCACAAGTTCTGAAGGAGATGGAGGCGAGAATAAGTTAGACAAAGTAACCGTGGATGAGCTAGAACAAAGCATGGTTAACCTGACCTAATTAATATCTGGCCTTCCGCTTGTACAATTCTATATCTAGACATCATTGCTGTTCCAGATCGAACCAGTTCGGGCCTTGAAATTGAAGAACCGGAACCAAACAGTCTCACATGATTCCGGTCCGGTTTCGGTTCCGTTTTGGAACCATGGAACCATCTTTTTAAAAAATATAAAAAATAAATTTTAATTTTTAATAAAATAAAATTTAAAGTCAAAATAATTATTGATCTAAAAGTATTAAATTGTTTAACTAAAATTTAAAAAAAGTTTATTTAGAATGCACATTTATATATATATACAAACACATTCCATATCAATTATAGTTAGTATTATGATATTGTAAAATTCTCTAGAAGATAAAAGGAAAACTACAATGCAAAAAATAGTCTCACATTATTAAGAAAATGAATTTTGCTTTTAGAAGAAGTTTATTTAAACTAATTATATATGATTTTAAGTTATGTTTATTTGTATTATTGATAATAACATATTAAATATTGTGAATAAGTAATAAATTTTACTATTTGTATGAAATAATTTAAATATTAATATTATATATTTAATATTATTTTTTATCTTTATCAATAGAACCGGTGGAAGCGTCGGTTCCATCGATTCTAGGCAAAAGAACAGCCTAGGAACCGTGAAATCGGCGATTCCATAGTCAGTTTTGGAACCACCAGTGAAAGTTCCAGTTCGGTTTCTGATTCGAAACCGAATCATACCTATGACTACTATATCCATCCCAGTATATGATGTTGTAGTCTTAATGCAAAAAGACTAGTTTAGTTTTAATCCCCAGATTAGAACAAATAATTATTAGGAAAAAGAAAAAAAAATCTTTAAAGTGCGACAATAAACTTTTATAAGAAGAACGAGCGACGAAAACACACTTTATCACCATTTGGATCGAATGACCACGGTAAGCTAATTGAAGTCAATATGCAAGGATTAGAATCACTGTACCAGCCGGAAATATCCGAATATAAAGTGTTATTCCAATTAAGAGGTATGGGTAATCGATGTTACTGTACATATTTTCATGGTTTCGAGCTAAATAATATATAGTCCACAAATTCTTTATTTGTTTGTTTGTTTTAGGAAGTGCATATTGCAATATGACCATTGTAGTTGCACAATGTTTACAAGAAATTTGATCATCCGATTTGCAGATTTTTTCCCATATTTATTTTTATTTCTTTTCCTGTGAGACATAACTACAACCATATTATGATTTGTTTGTTTCATCATATTCTAATCATTTTGACATCATATTTTTATTATTTTCTGAAATACTATAAACCCTTACCTAATTAATTTAGAAATAATTTAATTGAATAATATAATAGATAGTTAATTTTAAACATAATTAGATAATTTAGATAAATAAAATAAGCACATAATAAAGAAAGAAATAGATAAATTGATATAATTAAATTAGTAAATACGTTAAATGGAGATTTGAGATTTTTAATATTCTTTTTAAAATATCTATTTCTTCTTCTATCGATTTTTAAATCAAATTATCCAACTTTTACTCAACCTTTCATTTTGTATAAACTCTTTTTATTTCAAAATCAAATTCCTAAATATCAAAATAAACATTTAGTAGGTTCCTAAGCATTTAAACTTTGGTTAACTTTCATTTTGTAAAATCTTATTAATTTTTTAAATCAATTAGTTGTTTAAAAATATCAGTCTTAAGCCCAAACTCGAATCAAATATCAGATTTTCACAAATTAAACTTTTATTTTTGTTTTTTTATATCGTCATAAATTTTTAATATATATGTTCTCAAATTATTTTCTAATTAGTTACAATACTAAAGATAATTATCAGAAAAGTTTAAACTTAATACCCTACCTAAAAATATCCTTAATCTTCATCTTATATTTCCTTTTTGCCTTTATACTTTTGGCTGCCTTAGTTCTTCTCTTCTTCTTCTTTTTCTTTTCACCGATGCTTCTCCTTTCTTCTTCTTCTTCTTCTCCTCCTCCTCATTTCCTTTTCTTTCTCAAATTTTAACCACAAAATCTCAAATCCAACAAGATAAAGGAAAATAAAGATCGAAAACATGAAAGAAGATGGAGACAACGAACATGGAAGCTTCAAGAGCTTGGAAAAAGTAGGGATAAAGAAGAATCAAGAGGTTTAAGATGTTTAAAAGAGATAAGTTGTTATTTGCCTTGTTTTAGTTGCTGTTTATGTTTGTATATATAAGTTTGATTCTTGATACATGATGGGTTGATGATGAAGACGATGGATAGTAAATTTAGAGTTTGATGAAATGGTTGAGAAGTGTTTAATGTTGTTGAATGAGTGTAGAAGTTTTAGAAGTGATGAAAACTAGTTTTTATGATACTTTGATGATGTTTTTATTGAAGTGTGGTGTTATAAGTTGATAAAATTAAGGTAAAAGACTAGGAAAATGCGCAGCTTGGATCCTTGTTCATCACGAAGTGACGACCTGTGATCTTCTTGGAACATGAATTTTCAAATGACAGATCTCAGATCACAGCCGTGATGAAGGGGGTTATCTCCTTGGATCAAAATTTTCTAGGGCAACACTATTTTGTAATTTAATCATAACGTGTTCATCCGAACTGGACTAAGGTCATTCAAAGTGCTTTGGAAAGCTTAAAAAGTGATCTCCAACTTTCATGTTTTGAGTTTTTGTGAATTCTAAAAATATCAAGGGTTAAATTTTGATTGATTCTACTACTATATTTTCCAAACAAAGTTGAATAGTATAATATGAATCTTTTTGAGCTAAAATGAAATAGATAAATGATAGTTAATGTGTTATGTTTGTTGAATGATATAATTTAGCATAAGTTTAGTGAATTTAAAGATTTAATAAATAATTTGATTAATTATAGAGTTAAATATAAAATGAACTTAGTTAATAAACTTAAGTCCAACTTGACTAAATGAGTTATAATTGATTATTTAATCAACTTGGCTTAGTAATTGAATTAAATGATGAACTCCAATCAATTCGGCTAAGTTAGGTCACATAGGCTTAATAGTCAATATTTGGCTTTAGTTAATGAATTAGGATAAGCCTTAATATAATATGGGGAATATGTTGTTTCAAATGTGTGTTTGCTTAAGAATTGAATGTTTTTAAACATGTATGATTTAATGATGCTTTTGTAATAAAAGATAAAAAATAAAGAGAAAAAGAAATAATTTTACAAATAAAGGAGAATTGTCCATATTTTGGTGGAGCGATTTTCGCAGCCATAACGGAGTTCTTAATTAGAGTATGATCAAATAGGTTCTAAAATGAACTTGAAGTAAATAGATAATTAATTTAGTTTCTTATAGATTTTAATTCTCTTAAATAGATGTTGGAGTTTGGATTCTAAATTTTCTGGATTATTTCTAAGAGGCATCTGAGCCTTTATTTGGATTACAAATATAAGGTACATAGTAACTTGTGTAGTGATTGTTAAAATAGACATCCTAAAAATGAATTAAAACTTACACTCGACTTAATAATTGACAAGTGATGGTTGTACGTGTGCCGTTGAAGCTAGGCTGGGGAGCGACAATCTTGTCTGAGTGGACACGGTAGTTTAAGTGCTTAGACCAACCGTCATGATGTAATGACTTCCAATAGGTGGCTTGGTGGGTAATTGATAGGGTGTATGGTATCGGTGTAACATTTGTTTATTCTTAACATGATATAATATGATTTAGTTCAAATTTTATGAAGACGATTGAACTAGGTGATATTATGGATTCAGTTAAGTGAAGTTGAGTAACGACTGTAAACCCTATATGAGATTACTTTTCTTGTAAAGATATATCGGAGATATAAGTATTCAAGCTGCTTATATCAATCTTCTAAGCAACTACGGTTACTCAGGACCCCAAGATTCCTGTCCTGGGGTAATTGCCTACAAGGGCTATTGGCACACTTCCCACTGTTGCAGTGGTGGGCCAGGGATGGTAACTCATTCCTACAATTATTTCGGAATGTGAGTACTCTAGTGTTGATTTGTTTAACTTAAAATAAATATAATAACTTATTGTTGCCGCATTGCATTTTGTTAAGCTCGTGTGTCACTCCATGTGCACCTGTGTTACTGTATACCGGGCTTTGGCTCATTATTGTTGCTGTTGTCTTTTTACAAGTATTGTATACTAGATGGTGATGATGGTGTTGTTGTTAATGAGTTGTTGATGATGATGATATTATTGATGATGTTGATCTTGATGATGAATGACTCAGGTTACGGCATTTCTAAAGATCCTAGAGGTTTTGAGAGGAGAAGGAGAATGTTGGAGCTAGGACCACAAATTCATTTGTATTCATTTTTGTTTTGTTAAAGAGCTAGATTTATCTTTAAAGTATGTGTTTCTTTAAGGGCTTAGTTTAGAGCCCATGTTTAGTATTTAAAGTTTAAAGCTTCGTTTACCATCATGAAATGTATAAGTGATACCTGATGGTATGAATTAGTTTTTTAAAGCTTATCTACTCATGGGAGTAGAATATAAAGATTTTTATAAAGTTTGTTTTTAAATCATTAAATCCAGTTGTTAAAAGAATATAATTATATGATTTCAGAATTCTAAAATCGGTTAGCAAATGCTCATGAAAAATATCATTCTAGGAAGCTGAGCATGTAATACAATAAGTATTATACGTGGCGGTGATGCCTTAATTGAAAGTTAGGGCATTACATTTTTAAATAAATGTTTGTCAAGAAATTGATACCAATAAAAAACTTTACAGCTTTATTCATATACTAACCAAACGGATATGATACAGATATAATATAGATAATTTACAATGTAGATCAGATATAAATACCATATAAATAAAAATCCAACAATCTAAATAGATGCTTAATAGGTCATCAAGGAAACCAACAAATTACCAGTAATAGTCCAGACATTTTGTACAGGAATTGCGAGACAAACCCCATTCATACATGACACCAAAAAGGGCAGAGAGATTCATTTGCTCATTCTAATTATCTGATTTTGATCGCTAAATTATAGAAATTATGCTAGCGTGTAGGAATCACAGTATAATTGCTCATCTGAAAATAAAGACATTAGTAATCCAAAAACAACAGCCACTTACAGACAATCGGAGTTCCCCCCCTCGTTCTTTTCTTTACTTTGCAAACTGAACCTCACTTTTTACACTGAGTGTTAGCAGGCAGCTTTGGCCCTTTTTGCAGGGATTTACATCCAGATATATCCAAGAAGCTAAAGAACTTCAAGCTTTCAAGACCCTGAAGCTTGGATATTTTCTCACAATCTTGTAAAGCAAGATGCTTCAAACCCGTAAAGATTGAGAAGTCTGGTAGATGTTCCATTGACTTACAACCAGAGATATCTAGGTGCTTCAGTGCTTTTAACTCCTCAAGCTGTGGAACTTCCTTAAGTTCATCAAATTCTTGCATTCTCAAGTCATATAAATCCCCAAGCTTTGAAAAATCAGGAAATTTTACCAGAGACTTGCATCCAGATATATTCAATATTCCTAGGGAGGTCAATTGGTCCAGGCCTTCAACATCACGTAGCTTCTTACAGTTGCTTATATCCAATTCTTTCAACATGTTCAAGTATGTTAAGTCAGCTAATGCTTCAATGGATATACACTCAATGATAATCAGATGTTGCAAATACTCCATATTGTCCAGGCCTTTAATCTCGACTATATTTATGCAGTTGCGAACTGATAGCACATTAATCTTCTTCAAGTTCGAGAGATCTGGAAGCTTCTCTAGCTTTTCACAACCAGCCAGACGCAAGAAACTCAAGTGATCCAAGTTTTCAAAGCCATCAAGTTTGGATAGTTTTCTGCAACGAAGCACTGTCAACATTGCCAGTGATTCCAATCCTTCAAGACCATCAATTGCAGTAAGATCGGAGCAGTCATGCATCTCTAATTCGAATAAATATTTCAAATTTGACATAGCAGGTAATGTCGTCAATCTGCCACATTCTACAAGACGAAACTTCTGTAGACTAGACGGAAGTTCTGGGAGATGTTCGAGCTGTCGACACTGATTTATCATAAGTCCCTTAGCTTAGAAAGGGCACATATCTCACTCGGTAGGTAGCTGATGCCTACATTAGTCAGTGTCAACTGTATCAGCTGAGATAAAGTTCTCCAATCATTTGGAAGAACATTAGAGTTGGTGATGTTTAAAGTCTTCAATTTGCTTAGTTTTCCAGAGTCCAAGAGGGTCTTTTCTTTTGCTCAAAGTCTGAGAATGACAAGTCCGTCAAATTGGATAAGTTGGAAGTATTCGGGAGTGCATCCATTGAAGTTCCATGAAACTGTAGAAATGTTAAACCAGGGAACCTCTACCGGTGATTGCAGACATTTGCAGTTCCATAATTCAAGTCGTTCAAGACTAAAAAGCTCAGAAATACTTCCGGGCAAGCCTGAGATGCCTGTATCATTAAGTTTGGTTGTCAGAGAAGACAATCCACCAAATTCTTCAGGAATCTCTCCTCGCAGAGAAATGCAGCTCGATGCATTTATGTTTTCAAGTTTCCTCAGGAATCCAACTGCACGAGGCAAATTTGATATGTGACACCTCATCATTTCAAGTGATTTTAAATTCTGTAAATTCCCAATGGATTCAGGTAATGCCACTATACTTGTGTCAGACAAGTCCAGCTCAACTAAAGACTCTAACTTGCCAATTGATTCTGGAAGCTTTGTCAAAGACTCACATTCCACTAATAGCAAGTGACGTAGTTTAATGAGTGAGCCTATGGAATCAGGAAGTTCAACAACTTTTACACATTTCCTCAAGTTAAGAGTAGACAAGAAGGCCAGAAACCAATTGAACTAGGAATTGTGGCCAGTGATCGACATTCAGTGACACTGAGAGTCTCAAGCTTCTGCAGACAGCCTCTGGCTATTGGAATTTGCTGTATAGAAGTTCCATCTATAAAGATTCTGTAAATTTTGCAGTTTACCCACTTCGCTGGTATCTCCTTTAGCTTCTTACAGTACCTGAGATTCAAAGTTACGAGAGCCTCAATGTCTCCAATGGATGAATCGATGTGTTCCAAACGTTCACAAGATTCAAGAATCAAAATCTCCAGCTCTTTAAATGCAGAGAAAACAGGAGTAGTTATCAAGCAAGAGCACCAACTAAGGTTCAGAACTTTCAGCTTCTTTGCCATCTATAAATGGAAAAAAAAAAAAAAAAGAAAAGATTACCACGATGCAATATCAATGAAGAAAAAGTAGAATGAGATGTATCTTATGGTACCTCAATTTGACTCCAACCATTCCAACTCTCAGTAATTTCACTGCTTGATAATTCAAGAACAACTAAATTCTTTGGACAAAAATTGGTAGGCAAGAAATTTGAAGGGCACCCATGCCATTCAAGCCATCGTAGTTCAGAAAGAAGGTGCTGAAAATCCCCAGAAAGATTTGCATGGTTCATACTAAGGAACCTTAATCTCTTGAGTTTTCTAAACTGTCTGCTAGTGAAGCAATGTCTTAGTGATTTGTTATAGAAATTCAGACAGAGAGCCTGAATTTTTTTGCTTCCCTGCCAGCAGAAAGCAAGAAATTAGAGGTCACACAATTACCAAAGAAGCAATGCTCTGTACTTGTGGAATTCTTTTATTTCTTCAAACACAAGGAAAATTTAGGTGGCACAAAATAATCAAAATGCAATAGAAAGTAAACTTAACATCCATTTAGGGAGGAGAAAAAAATTCACCTGCATCTCTTCCAGTACTTCTAAAGCTTCCTTTGCAATCCATAATCTGCTCCTCTTCCCAGGCTCATAGTAGTTTTCCTGACGGACGATCTCCCGGCCGAGATCTCTAAGCAGATCGTGCATCCTTAGCTCATTATCGTCTTCAATTTTTATGAAGGACATGAGACTAAGGACTTGTATCCCCATCTCAGGAAAAAAATTGCAGTCATCCCACATGTAGACTGCATTTTTCTTGTTTGTTCCAATCAACATACACGCAATGTCAAGAAATATTTGTTTTTCCTCATTCTCCAATGATTCATAACTTATCCTTAGCTTCTCTTGGACTTTATTGTGAGGAATCTTGCTTAACTTCTTTATTGTGTCTTTCCACACTGCTTTGCGTTTGCTGAACAGGAATGAACCTATGATCTCAAGAGCCAACGGAAGCCCTCCAGTAGTGGATACGGCTCTCCCAGCGAGATGCTTAAACTCACGAGGAGGAGAGTCTCTTCGAAAAGCATGCTTGCTAAAAAGTTGCAGAGACTGATGGAAACTCAGTTCCCCAAGTTCATATGCCCAATCCAAATCGTAGGAATCAACAACTTCTTTATATCTCGTTGTAATAATGATTCTACTTCCAATGCCAAACCAATCACGTTTCCTGCAAGCACTTTCAGCTGGGTCCTGTCATCTACGTCATCAAGAAGAATAAGGACTTTCTTTCCTCTAAACCTATTTTTGATTATACTGATCCCTTCATCAACAAGTGATAGATCTTGATATTCTTGGTGCAAAATATTAGAAATCAGTTGCTTTTGCATGTGTTCCATTCCCTCGTGTTGAGATGATGTTTCCCGAATATCAGCTAAGAAGCAGCAGTGTTCAAAGTGGCTGGAAAGATTATTGTACATGAATTTAGCTAGAGTTGTTTTACCAACACCCGCAAGTCCATAGATTGCAACAACCCGTGTATCACTGGATTTGGGATCTAATACTCTCATTATTCTATCCACATGATCAGACATTCCGACCAAGTCTTCCGTTACATTCAGATAAGCTTTCTTAAACTCGGTCAAAACTTTTTTGACAACTATTTTCACTAGTTCACCTTCGTGCCTGCAAAATTTTGTAATTTAACATATAGAAAATAAGCACGCTCTCAGATGAACATATATCAGAGAATAACCTGGCTGACATCTTGGACTTCAGTACGGCAATTCATACAACATTGCTTAAACCATCATGGACTGAAATACAATTTTGAAAAATAAAAAGAGACAAAAATGATACTTGTAAACTGAAGACAATATGAATTGGTATAATTGTAAATCGATTGATTATTTGGTGGTTTCAAGTGGAAAGCTGCATCACGTATTCCCACAAAAGCTCAAGGTAAGTTCCACCAGACAGTCGTAAGAATAGTGATGCTATGTGAACCATGTTGATAAATAAGAGGCTGAAGAATGTTAAGATAGGTGTGTGGACATAAAGAACGTATTAGGACAAAAGTTGGAGTAATGTCCATTGATGTGTGTTATTTTGGTAGAAAGATATTGGAGTTTTCAAATCCCATCATGATATTTTATTATATATTATTAATATGAAAATACAAAAACACTTATACTAATATCGTTAATTATTCTAACATTCCCCCTCAAATTAATTCACTCAAATTCCTCGAAAAGACTTAGTATATAGATCGGCAAGTTGATCTTCTAATCTCCCATAGGTTGTATCAATCTCCTTATTCAACAACTTTTCACGAGCAAAGTGACAATTGATTTCAATATGCTTTATACGTTCATGACACATTGGATTTGATGCTATGTGTAAGCAGCCTAGTTATCATATTAGTTTCATTGGTTGTGACTGTGGAAAACCAAGTTCTTCTAGCACTGCTTAAACCGGAGTAATTCACATGTTGTGGATGCCATTGCTCTATATTCAGCTGCTACACTTGATCTTACCACTATAGTTTGCTTCTTACATTTCCATGAGATAAGATTACTACCAACAAAGATACAATAGCTCGTGGTTGTTCTTTTATCTAATGGTGAACTTGCCTAATCAGTATCTATATATTCAACAACATGTACATGACCATGATCTTTGTACAAACTATCTCAACTTGGTCATCCTTTAAGATAATGCATAATATAAATGATAGCATTCCAATGACTAGTGCGAGATGAGCCTATGAATTGGCTCACTATACTGACTGTAAATGATATATTAGGTCATGTTACTGTGAGATAATTAAGTTTATCAACTAACCTTCTATACCTCTTTGGGTTATCTAAGACATCTCCTTCATTAGGTAAGAGCTTAACATTAGGATCCATGGATGAATCAATTGGCTTTACTCCAGTTCAACCAATTTCAGATAGTAAGTTAAGGACATACTTCCACTTAGACAAATATATACCTTATTTAGATCGGACAACTTCAATTCCAAGAAAATACTTCAAATTGCCCATATCTTTAGTTTGGAGTTTTTGGTATAGGAAATCCTTCAATTTCTCAATCCCATTATGGTCATCTCCTAAAATCATGATGTTATCAACATATACAACCATTATAATTTTCTTACCATCACACAGTCGATAAAAGGTAAAATGATCTGAATTACATCTGGAAAGACCAAATTCCATCACAACTGAACTAAATCTACCAAACTAAGCATGTGGAGATTGTTTAAGCCCATATAAAGATTTCTTCAAGTGACAAATTAACTCATTCTCCCCTAGAACAACAAAGCTTAATGGTTGTTCCATATATACTTTTTCTTCAAGATCACCATAGAGAAAAGCATTTTTAGTATCTAGTTGATGCAGAGGCCAATGATGATGTAGCAAGAGAAATCAGAAGACGCATTGAGGTTATCTTAGCTACCAATGAAAAGGTATCCCAATAGTCAACACCATATATTAGGGTATAGCTTTTAGCAACTAAATGGGCCTTCAATCGATCAATAGTACCATTAGGTAATACTTTCACCGAGAATACTGATCGACATCCAACTGTGGATTTACTATTAAGAAGAGGCATAAAATCCCACTTTTTCATTATGATAAAGAGCAAACATTTCTTCTTGCATAGCAGCAAGCAAGCCAGGATGAGCTAAAGCTTTTAAAACAGAGTTTGGAACAGAAATAGTAGATAATGATGCAATAAAGGAAGCATAAGAAGGTAAAAGAAAGAATATGTAATGATATTTGAAAGTGGATGGCGAATGGAAGGACGGATATCTCACTTACCTTTTCTCATTGCAATAGGAAGATCAAGATCAATAAAGAGAAAATTTGAGTTTGATGGAGGACTTAGAGATGTAGAGTCTTGTAGGCTAGTGAGTTGTCAAAAATAAACCCACAAACACTACCCCTGCAGCATGGTAGTGTGATGCTAGAGACACTGCCCCCAGTCTAAAGCCCCCTAAGGCGACTTGTTCAAGGCACTACTCTGGTATTGTTCTATACGGCCGTAATTGACTTGCTGCAGTGTGCAAAGTGAGTCGAACCCGGACATAGCCTTTTGTCTCCCCCATCTACTTTTAGTAGGGAGTGCCTTTCATAATCGAGTTGAGAATAATACCCGAGTAATGCCTTGAACGAGTTGCCTTAGGAGCTCTGGATGGGAGCCAGTGTCCCTAGCATCACAACGTCGTGTTGCGGGCGGGGTGTGGCATAAAAAAGGAGCTCAACTGGTGAAAGATGCACCTTACTAAAAGTAGATGGGGAGACAAAAGGCTACGTCCCTGGTTCGACTTGCTCTGAGTGCTACAACGAGAGTCAATTACGGCTGTAGAGACAATACCTAAGTAGTACCTTGAATGAGTTACCCTAAGGGGGCTCTGGATGGGGGCCAATGTCCCTAACATCTCGATTAAGATATGGGAATCCCTGTGAAGGTAGCAAAGTTATAGAAGTGACCTGATCAATTAAAAGTGAATCATGGAAAGATGACAAGGGTAGCAAAGGTGACTCATCTCTAGAAGATGGAGATGGTATGGAAAAATATGAAGTTGACTCGAAGATAGACACATTTGGACAAACATAAAACTTATTAAGTTTAGGTGAATAACAACGATACTCTTTTTGACTTCAAGAGTAGCCAAGGAATATGCAATGAATCGATCGAGGATCAAACTTATTGGTACCTGGAGATAATTGACGGACAAAACACAAACAACTAAAAACACGAGGATGCAAAGGGAAAAGCGGTTGATTTAGGAAAAGAAGATGCAAAGGGACTTTGTCATACACTGTAGATGGCATTTTGTTTATGAGAAAGCATGTAGTAAGAATGGCATCAGCCTAAAATTGATTAGGCATGTTCATATGAATCAATAATGTCCTAGCAATTTAAATTAGATGACGGTTTTTACGCTCAGCAACTCCATTTTGTTGTGAAGTATAAGCACATGAGGTTTGATGAACAATACCATGCTTCTTCATATATAACCGGAATAAATTATACACATATTCCTTGGCAATATCAGTTCGAAACACATGAATAGAGGAATTAAACTGATTTTGAATTTTAGAATGAAATGCATAAAAGATATCAAATAACTCGGAACGACTCTTCCTTAAACATAACCATGTCATCCTTGAATAGTCATCGATAAATGTGACAAAGTATCTAAAACCTAAAAGGGAAGTAATACGAGCAGGTCCCCATATATTAGAATGAACTAAATGAAAAGGAGTAACAACTCATTTGTCGACTCTTGGACTAAACGAAACATGACTTAGTTTGCCTAATTGACAGGACTGGCATTGGAGACTAGGACAAGATTGTAGACTTGGACAAATTAGACGTAATATTTTTAAAGATGGATGACTAAACCAATAATGCATTTCCATAAGGTCTGGTTGAATAACAGAGCAAGCAGTAGCAGGCGGTGCTGAATCCATATAGTCTAGGCCACCTAACTCATGTCCTCCACCAATCGTCTTCCTTGTTCTCAAATCCAGTATCACAAAAGAAGAAGGAAAGAATGTGATGGAGCAATTATGGAAGGTGATGAGTTTACTAACATATAGTAAGTTAAAAGGCAATTAGGGTATATATAAATTGATTTTAAGGAAAATGATGTAATAGGTGTGGCTGTGTCGATCCCTCTCGCAGGTGAAGTGGATCCATTGATAAGAGTGACATTTGGCACAATGGAAGAGTATTTAATTTGGGAAAAACAATAAAGTATACTTAACATATGATCGGTGGCACCTGAATAAACTACCCAAGACCATGAAGAACTTTGAGTAAAATAGATAGTAGGATTACCTTACTGGACTAAAAATAGAGAAGTAGATGTCTACAAAATATACTGAAATCGTAGGTGATACGATACTGAGAGTACATAAGCCTTTATTGAAAGTTTATAGTACGAAAATTAAGTAACAGGGAGCTTTGGGATGTTGTTTGTATGTGTTTATGTATCATAGACGTGTTAGAGTTGTTTGTGTGTATGTGTTTGTTTAGTGTGTGTGTACTGATGTGGTGAAGTATGATTGGTGTTCTATAGTTAATAGTTAGTTACAGTTTGTTAGTAGCTAAAGGGAAGTATAAATAGAGGAAATAAAGAAGCTAGAATGGGAAATGAAGAAAAAGGATTCTAGGGAATTGCAAGAGTGGAACCTAATTGGTAAGCTCTGCTTGTTTTGACCATCTTTGATCTTCACTTGACTTGATTTTTTAGCTCTTCCTACTTTCGTTTTGTATCAGCAAGAGTCTTCTATATTCTTCCCTTGATATGGTGACTGTAGATGACTGGGTCTCATTGTCAGTGAAATCTAGATTAGGCATAACATGAGTTGAATCTGAAGGAAGAACCAAGGTAAAGCGTGAAGATGTTATGATATTAACTTTGCCTCTTATTGCACTAGATGCTAGTTGCCAGCGTGATACTTTAGTCTAGAGAACCACAACCCTTGCTGATATACATGCAGTAGCAAGGACTAATATAGTAACCCAGTTGCCAACAACCAACACCAAACAAGCTAACAAGAATGGATTTCAAAGGTCTCTCTCTCTCTTTAAAGCATATATATTAAGGCAATGGTAACTGTACCTCTTATAAAACCTATGGTTGTCAAAACCGGCCCGGATCGGCCGGTTCAACCGGAATCGGTGCTAATGCCAGGTCGGGTCTTACCTAAACTCATTTTTGTAATGAACCGACGAGACTCGATTGATCCGGTCGACTCGGGCAATCGAACGGGTGAACCAATTGACCCAACTGGTTGACTCGGATCGAAAAAAATAATAAAAAAACAAAATAAAAACTAGAAATTTAAATATTTATTCATACTTTATTATAAATTTATAAAATATAATCATTAAATCATATTTATTTAATAATTAATTGATGAATTTGATCCAAATATAGATTTAATTGAGTGATGACACATATCTTGGTCTTTTATAATTAAATTATCCCTTATATTTTTACTTTAATATGATCCCGATTCAATCCTCAATTAAACCCGATCCGACCTCTTGATTCCTGAGCCCCTAGCTTGTCCGGGTCGAATCCTGATCTGGTTTTGACAACATTAATAAAATCAGCCCACCACATCATGAATTGTTCTTGGAACTCAATATTGTTGGTGCTTTTCCACTTGAGGAAATTTCGTATATTTGTAAGATGAAAGATGAAGGCTGCTCTTCCAAATAACACTAATGCCAGCAATGTTGCACTTACAGAAACCAATGTCAAGATGCTTGCACACGTGTTCTTCCACTTCGTAACATCCAGGGCATCCATACCAAAATAACAAAAAAATGAGGGACATGTTGTAAATCTATATTTATGTAAATTTACAAGGAACAGTCTTTAGGATTTTGATTTTTTTTTTTTTTTGAAAATTGGGTTGTGTTTGTGGATGGATTGTCCTTAATCACATTAGATTTGGCGCGACAAAACTTTTCCAATAGTTAGGGTTTTGATTTTGTGGGTTTAGGCTTTCAATTTTGAATTTTGGGAATTAGTTGCTATAGTTTGGGTTTGTGTGGTGGTTAATAGTGGGAGGTGACATTTGAAGTGTGGTGGTGGTGGTCTTCTTTTCCGGTGGATATGAGGATAGATTCTGATCAACCTTGCTCTAATACCATGTTATTTTGGTAGTTGGAGTTTTTAAACCTTTCACAATATTTTATTATATTGTTAATATGAAAATATAAAAATACCCTTACACTAATACCATTAATTATTTTGACAATGTGAAAGTGAGAAAAGCACGATTAGATGGTTGGCCATGTAAAAAGATGACTTACGGGGCACTTGTTAGTTGTTGTGACACTATGGAGGAAAGTAAAAGTAAAAATGATTGATGGAACTAGATTTTAAGCATCTAAGCAATAAGGTTTGCAAGACAGCACAATAGCAAGATAGGATCCTTGTAGCTAACCCCACCAATGCTATAATTGAAGCTGATTACCCTCTGTCAAAACTTGGTGTTCTAAGTAATTCAAGCCTTTCATGCTATATGGTATCAATGAAGACCTTAGCAACATGAAACACCCCATCTATGGCTTCAATGACTTGTATGTTCATCTTCAGCCGTACAAGACCCACAATTGGATTTTACATTTCTAATGCTAACATTAATTGATCACAAAATAACACCCAATTATCACCAGAGATTAGAGAACATGAACCCCCTAACCAAACATTTCATCAATTTTTTCCCCTTTCGAATATAAGGATGGATTGCAGATTCAACGTGAAGACAACCTAAATAATCCAAACAGAATAGCTTCTACGAAACAAGTAAACAGCAATTAAATATAAACAAGCACTAGTCAACCTCACCCATTAGCAATCTTCTCAGACTCCCATCCTTTCAAAGACCCAACTTCATTAAGAGCTTCTTTCCACTCTTCCACCACTTTCTCCTCATACTTCCTCTCATGTGCAGCAAAAGCCTTGCCAAAACTCCCACTTACATGCCTCACGTTCCCTGGCTCAACACAAAAAAAGATAGGCAAAACCATTTGCTTTGACGTTTTCTTACACTCCAGGATCTGAACAAGCTCTTGAAGACACCATTTGCTCGAGGCATAATCTTCAGATAAAATTGGTATTGAAATTTTGGATCTTTTGATTGCCTTGAGAAGCTGAGGACCAATGGTTTCACCAACAGGAAGTTCATCATCATCTCTAAAAACCCAGATGCCAGCATCAACTAGGGCCTTGTAGAGATGGTCGGTGAAGCCTTTCCGTGTGTCTTTGCCTCTGAAGCTTAGGAATACTTCATAGTCTTGTCCTGGAGGTAGGTTTTGTGAAATGGGTTGTTGCTCTTGTTGTTGTTGTTCAAGGACCTCTGATCTGCGACATTGATGGTTGGATTTGAAGCTTCTTTCTCTTCCTCTTTCTTACTTTTCTTGTTTTTGTCATTCTTCAGGAAGTTATAAAAATATGCAAAACTGGAAATTAGGATTATGATTAATGCAAGTGAAAGTGAAAACCAGAAGTGCTCGGTCAGCATGCTTTGTTTATAAAGATTGGTACTTGTTGTCGGATTTACAAACTGGAAACCAAAGGGCATCGAAAGACAGATTGAGCTGTAATAGCCCAACACAGGAAAGTATTGGTTAAAGTCGTCAAAAAACCGTCCGATGGTCGTGTGTTTTGGTAATTTCATCGGATCGTGGCAACTTTATGGCGGAATTATTGTAGTTCTATTATAAAAAGTAGAAAACTTGGTCAGATTATAGTAGATTTGTTTTTTTTAGTAATTTATGACTTAAACCAATAACATCCTGCCTGATTGGTGTACTCTACTGTTCATACATGTAATGATAGTGACAACATTATTCTATGGAACAAGTGTTCATACTGCAATTTTAATATATCTTTACTTGCTATCGGAGTCTCAACATTTTATTTGATATTTTTTTTTTCTGTTACTTTAATTTGAATATAGACCATAAGACATTGCCACTCGCTAATTTTTAAAACTCTTATAAAAGTAGAACTTGCATTAAATGTACTAAATTTTCTATCAATTTGTATTAGTTTCTTTTTGCCCTTGTATTGGCAGGTCAAGTGGCAAGTAGGGATGTAAGTGGATGGGTTTTTATAGGGTACTCGACCCGCCCAACCCGATAAATACCCTATAGGGTTTGAGATGGGTTTTTGGGACCAATAATAAAATCCTATAGGGTTTTGCGATGGGTTTTGAAACAAGCATGAAACCCGTTGGGAAACCCGAATATGTTTAAATATATAAATATATATATATTATGTTTTGTCTCAGTCTCTGAAATTAACCAGCTATGTTCCATTAATTGTAAAGCTATTTTTTTTCTTTTTTATTAAATCATTTAGAAAAAGTAAAAAAAAAATCCTAGGACAGTAGACTAATACTCTATGGTCTCCACTTTCAGTCTTGGTTTTGGCTCACTCTCGTCAAATTCAAGTCTCTTACTCCCGTTGCCGCACTGTTTCATTCAATCATTTTCTTCTCATGAAAATGATTGGGATTTTATAAAGAGGATTGCATGAGTAATAATAAGAGTTTTTTTCTTGGCCTATAAAGTGGGAACAGATCGGAAATAGAAAAAGATGAAAAAAAACATTTATAATGACGTTTTTAAATATTTTATTTTGTAATGATTCTAATTTTATATCGGGTTTTGGGTTCGGGTTCGGGTTCGGGTATCCTATAGGGTTTGTCTAGCGCGTTTTGGGTTCATGGACAAAAATCCTATAGGATTTGGGACGGGTTTTAGGAATCCTATTGGGTATCGGGTTCGGGTTCGGGTTTTAGTATATCTGTCCTAAATCTGTCCCGGTTGCATTCCTAGTAGCAAGGTCCAGGCGCAATTTTCTTCAACCATTTTTTATATTTTATTTTTATAATTTTATTAATTTTTCTTTCATTATATTATTAAATACATTTAATACTACTTTTTATTATATTTTGTCAATTAACATAATCAATATTATTGTTTTCATGAATTAATTATTTGAAAACTAGTTTAAAGTTGATAGTGCATCCACTTGAAAATTTAATAGACAAAAGCCTTATATTCGTAAGGGGAAAACAAAAAAAAAAAATTACTAAAACATTGTTAAATAAGAAATAATCTTAAAAATATGGTATTTGAAAAGACGAATTTAAGTTGTATTAAACTTGTCTTTTTAAGAAAATAGTTTATTAAAGTTGTATTAAACTCGTCTTTTTAAGAAAATAGTTTATTAAAGTTGTATTACCGTTTGTTATAATTCAAACCTCACTCTTGTTTTTTTTGGCCACTCAAACCTCACTCTTGAAAAGATGAATTTAATATGCTTATTCTTAGAAATATTTTTCATACAGTAGCAATTTTTATTAAAAAGTTATTATTTTTTCCTTTTCCTTATTCTTAAGAGTTTAAAAAAAGAGGAAAAAAAAGTTCATAACTAAAATGGAAAGGAAGTAAACAATGACAACTAAAAGTTTACATTTTGTAAAAAGATATCATTCATATTTTATAAATACTATTCTATGTCAAAATATATGATTGATATTTATTAATGAGTCACCATATATATTATACGTAGTGTATCTTAGTAAGATAATTTTCTATTTACCAATTTGCTTAAAAATATTAAATAAATACCAATTAGACACGATTAATTACACAAATATCAACAAAATATTGTATTTTGTAAATGAGGTTTGAAATTTGTTATTATTACTATATGCGACACTAGTAGACTAGAGTAGTTGACGAGTGAGAAGTAGTCCTCGGTTTGAACAATGGTGTCGGTGTTTGAGGGTTTCGAGTGGTAAGACGTGGTGGCTTTGGACTATTTGGAGGTGTAGAAGTTATCCGCGGTGGTTTTACGCGTCAATAAATGGTGATGTAAGATTAAAAGTTAAAGAGAAGGATGAGTTTCAACAAACATTCCAGCGAAAGAAAGCTCGGTATCTGGATTTTTAGTGAAAGTTCAGCTCTTCAAAATCTATCAACTGAATTTAGAGAATGTTTCTTACAATAATTTTGTGATTTACATGTGTTTCAAAACATATGAAGTGGAAAGATCAGAGATTTTTACTGCTTATAAACCTACGAGTTTATCTCCGCATCTCTTTCCATGGTTGCTAACCTGACGTTGAAGAAGAGCGAATGAAGTTGTATCTATTTGAGCGTCTGTGAACAAGAAACAATTCAACCAAGTAGATGTATAAATATCATGGTTAAGAAGATGCGATACAAGTTTAGTTGTACTTTTCTATATCGCAAGTTTTGAATGTGATAATTTAGTAAAATGTTGTATTGCATGTTATAGATACTTTATCGGATCAGTATTCTGGTATACATGTATTATCTACCAAAATTTTCTCGCAAGATAGCATCAATGCTTTTATTATTGTTTATTGGAAAAATTACATTGAGAGGAATCAAGGTTTTGGGTAATATAAATAAAGAATCATCTTCTAGAATGATTAAAAAAAAAATTACCTTTATAAAAGTAGTGCAAATAGAAGATTAATTAAAAAGTAGTGAATTTGTATTTTTTTCAGATAGAAAATTATAATTAGTAAGTTGTGAATTTGTATATTTTATCTGACTTTTTTCTCATACTTATATGTTTGTTTTTATATTTTTATTGAAGAATGCGTGAATCTAAAAAAAATATATACAAAATAGTTTATGTGTACGAATTACTTAGGGATAATTATGCAATGTAAACACAAGAACCATATTCCCAATTTAAATTAATGAAGTTTAGCAATTATTGCTTCCTTGAATCCGGTAGAGGTTGGACTTTAGAAATCATAGCTTAGGTCAATATATGACAAGAGGCTTGTAAGACAGGAAACCAATTAATGGCGCGTTGGGTGTAGGCTCAATATGATCACTTCGATGCTTAAGTTAGAGACAGTCATGATAGGACTATAATTCAAATTAAAAAGAGTGACTGAGTGCGACATTCTTATCTTGAAGAGGTAGATAAATATTTATAGACGACTAACCTGACAGTTATGGTTGTAGTGGGTGAGTGGATGCTTGACGATAGTTGTGGAGAACGTGGAGTGAGTCCACATCTCCACTCCTCGGAGACAAGGTTGACTAAGCAACTTGTGTTGAGCAATTAGTAAGGCGGAGCAACCAAGTGACCATCAAGACTTGTTACAAGGCTACGTTGCTTATTGTGGGATATGTCAACAGAGTTTAGACTAGCAAACTAGTCCAGCCTATTGATATGTGGGTTCAGCTTGAGCTGCCCTCTATCTAGAATAAATTGTCAACAGCAATTATTATGGTTCACCATAATTTAAATACATCTAGAATTTATGCTGTCCACGGTTTCATCCATACACAAGCAATTATAAGAATGTTGCCATCCATTAAAGGTGAAGAAAATACTCAGGTTTTGTACTAGGTAAGATGTTGCTAGGATCTTTTATTTATACTACTTAGTATTACATTAAGCCCTTTATTCCTAATCATTTAAAACATCATTCTTTTATTAAATTTAACCTTAAATATTGATTATCAGATATAACTTTTCCCATTATGTTTATTTCTCTTTCTCTTTTTTTTTTTCTTTTAACTTTTGGGTCTTTGCCTAGTTTCTTTCACTGCCGAGAAAGTTCCAAGCAACTCGAAGGAAATGACAAAGTCTTCACGGTCAACAACACATTATTTTGAGGGGAGCCTAACAAACCTGTTATTGGGTGTCTAAAGCCTAATCCAACTCTTTGTACGTATAAGTCCAAAAAAAAAAAAAAAAACAAAAAGAAAAATCTTTGTACGTGTATCTTCCTTTGCTAAGAAAGTTCCGGATTCTCACTCGAAAGAAATTTCTTTGCGGTCAACGATACCATGGCTTAAGGGAGGCCAGCACACTCGTAATTGATTGTCGAAAATTAATCAAATTCTTTTAATGTACAACTTCATACAGAACGTCGTCTTACGGTAATCATGGGATGCTGCACTGCATTATCAATTCATTAATGATCCATCTTTGATTGTTTTAATTTTTTAATTTTCCTTCCTGTTATATATATATATTTATATATATGATAAATATAATAATCCACAATATATTTATAAGTTTTGAGTTTTTATATGAGATAGTTGTGATGCTAACTTTAACATGTTACAAGAAAGAAGAATGTTAGAAGTTCAAATCTCTATACACTCATTATAACATCATTTAATTAAGTCGTGTACTTGATGGGTATTAGTGAAATTCTCAACTTCCAAGCAAGAGAGAATGTTATAAAATAAATATAATAAACTATATCTTGTCTATAAACATAAGTTTTTAGATGAGATAATTATAATGTTAATCTTAATAACTCTAAATATATAACATATTACAAATTCAGTACTTAATTGGAATTATGATCATTAGCCTGGTATCCATGTCCTTGTGAATCACGCCTAAATGTTTTACGCAAAGAAAGTGGTGGTAAATTACATTCAATCCATCTTAAGATTATATTACTCACTATTAACACTTATTATAACAAGTTATATCCGCGGCATCACTGTGTTTCTTTAAATTTCCATTTGTAGGGAGACCATAAACCAAACATATTAATTACTTTATGGAAGGAAGTGGTTATCATTACATGAAAAATAACTTTAGAAGCAGAAATTATATGATAGAAAATTGATAAAAAAAATTATATTTCTACAAAAACAATCGGGTAAATTACACCAATGGGTTATAACATTTAAGAGTAAGTTTATTTTGAGTCACAACGTTTGGAAAAGTTTTTTTTTTTCTTTGTTTTGTCACAATATTTGAAAAAGTGATTCAATCCAGATCACGGTGGATAGGTGGTTACATGTCAATAAGAGAAAGGTGATACTCGTCAATAGGAGAAGGTGACATATGTCCACCATGACTTGAATTGAATCATTTTTCCAAACATTGTAACCCAAAATGAACTTACCCCTCAAACATTATGACCAAAAATAAACTTTTCCAAACGTTGTGACCCAAAATGAACTTACATTCAAACATTGTGATCCACTAGTGTAATTTACTTAAAAACAATTAGTGATAATGATTTTTGCAACTGAAATTTTGTTTCAGAGACAGAAATTTTATCTCTATAGCCTAGTTTTCTTGTAGGATATTTTATTATATTTTTATGGATTTAAGCCAAACATAGTGTTGGTATGTTACTCTCATCTTTAAGTTTTTAGATGAGATGATTGTGTTGCTAATCTTAGCAACTCCAACTATGTAATACCATATTACAAATTCATTACATAATTGGAATTATAATTATTAGCCTAGTTTAGACATAGGCACAATTTAGTTCCGAACACAACCAAGGAATTGCTGATTTCACGGTTTTTAAGCAATTTTTTGGTCTAGAACTGGTGGAACCATTGTAAAAATAATATTAAATATATAATTAATAGTATTTAAATTATTTCATATAAATGGTAAAATTTATTATTTATTCACAATATTTAATATGTTATTATCAACAACACAAATAAATATAACTTAAAATCATATAAAATTAGTTTAAATAAACTTTTCCTAAAAGCAAAAATCATTTTCTTAATAATGTGACACTATTTTTTGCATTGTAATTTTCTTTTTACTCTTTAGAGTATTTCACAATCTCATATTACTAACTACAATTGATATTAGATATGTTTATATACAAATAAATGTGTAGTCTAAACAATTTTTTAAAAAATTTGGTTAAATGATTTAATACTTTTACATCTAATACTTATTTCTAATTTAAAATTTATTTTATTAAAAACTAAAATTTCATTTTTGTTTTTATTTAAAAAAAAGTAGTTCTACAATTTCAAAACAAGAACCACGAACCAACGACTCCATGAAACTAGATTGGAATTGTGGAAGACGGTTTCGGTTCTTGTTCCTCAATTTTAAAACTCGAAACTGATGATTCCGATTTTGATTCGGTTCAATTCCGAAACCGTGCCCAGGTTTAACCTAGTTTCCATGCCCTTTCCAATCACACCTAAAAGTTTTACTCCGAAAATGGTGGTAAATTGGATTTATTCTCTCTTATGGATTATATTATGTTATAGGGCTTCACTTGTTGGAAGATAAAACACAAAAGTGGGAGACATCTCATATGTTATAGGTGATAATGTGCTCTCCGAGAAGAAGTCTTCTTGGGAACTTGGAAATGGAAAAGTGTTAGATTTGGGATTTTGGCGGGGCTCAAAAGCTAATTGGGAAGAGCAAGGCCTACGAAACCAAGCCGAGTTTCAAGAAGACCATGTGACAGATAATGGGGCTTTAGTTCAAGATAAGATAAAGTATTGATGCAATGAGCCCAACTCGGTAGGATTATGGTAATAGTAATAGTTGCTAGAATAGTATTATTATGCTATTAGAATCTTATCGTAAATAACTTAGTAAGCTGGCGGCATTACACATGCCCTCATTAATATTGCTTTTCGTGTGGAAGCATCATCTAGGTATATTTACCTCAACCAGTGTAATGAAAAAAATCATGGGAAAATCAGAAACAAGAATTCTGCTTCCGAAACAAGCTTGCATTCGAGCTTAGTCTGCTATATTTTTCTTGCTGTGTAATTTCATGCGTCTTTTCCTTGCTTGAGTTTCCATCACGCTCCAACTGATATCAGAGCCTTGAAGGGTGCTGATGGCTGAAACTCGAAAGTGTAAGCGGATGGCAGACGCCATTAGGACCATAATCAAAGAACAATTAGAAAGGCTACATTGATGGATTAAGATGTTCTCTGAAACATTGCAGAAACAACAATTTGTGTTAGAAAAACAATCAAAGTCCATTGAAGAATTTAGGCAACAGTTAACAGAACAAAGAAGCCATGTTGAATTCTCTAGCTATTGTACAACAGGAAGTTAGAAGTTCTAGCTCAGCAGATAAAAATGTGGGAAGTGGGTTACCAGTTGATAGTGTGAAGGTTGAAACAGGGTATTAGCTTCCTATGCATATTTTATGGTGAAGGGTTGAAGGCTTAGGTTGTTAAGGCTGAATAATTCTTTTTGTTGGATGAAAAAACAAAGCAACTAAAGGTTAAAATGGCATTGATGCACTTGGAGGAACGACCATATGATTGGTATATTGCCTATTCAAAGATGTGGTTCAATGAACGTGCATATGAAGATCCAATGGCTCAACTAAAGGAATTACACCAGACAGAAGCATTGTAGGATTATATTGATTAATTTATGCATCTTTCTTCTCAACTACAATTAATTGAACAATACCTTATTAGCTGTTTTCTTAATGGATTGAGACCTGAAATACAATTCCCATTCCATATGTTTCAAGCCAGCACCCTATCTCAATCTTATTCACTTGCCAAACTACTAGAGACAACCCTTACTTCTTCTAGAATAGCTCTCAAATCCACCCAAGTAACCTCATATACTACCAACAGTGCCTACCAATCTCTAAAATATTCCACCTCGACCCCATATCCAAATTCAAAACCAGTAACCAAAAATACTACCCAAAACACCCTCATTCCTAGCTCCCAAACATGCAACCCAACCAATTTATCTAACTCTCAATTGGACTCCAACCATTCCAACTCTCAGTAATTTCACTGCTTGATAATTCAAGAACAACTAAATTCTTTGGACAAAAATTGGTAGACAAGAAATTTGAAGGGCACCCATGCCATTCAAGCCATCGTAGTTCAGAAAGAAGGTGCTGAAAATCCCCAGAAATATTTGCACGGTTCATACTAAGGAACCTTAATCTCTAGAGTTTTCTATACTGTCTGTTAGTGAAGCAATGTCTTAGTGATTTGTTATTGAAATTCAGACAGAGAGCCTGAATTTTTTTGCTTCCCTGCCAGAAGAAAGCAAGAAATTAGAGGTCACACAATTACCAAACAAGCAATGCTCTGTACTTGTGGAATTCTTTTTATTTCTACAAGCACAAGGAAAATTTAGGTGGCAGAAAATAATTAAAATATGCAATAGAAAGTAAACTTCACATCCATTCAGGAAGGGGAAAAAAATTCACCTGCATCTCTTCCAGTCCTTCTAAAGCTTCCTTTGGAATCCATAATCTGCTCCTCTTCCGAGGCTCATAGTAGTTTTCCAGGCAGACGACCTCCCAGTCAAGATCTCTAAGCAGATCGTGCATCGTTAGCTCATTGTTGTCTTCAATTTTTATGCAGGACATAAGACTAAGGACTTCTATCCCCATCTCAGGAAAAAAATCGCAGTCATCCCACATGTAGACTGCATTTTTGTTGTTTGTTCTGATCAACGTACACGCAATGTCAAGAAATATTTGTTTTTCCTCATGCTCCAATGAGTCATAACTTATCCTTAACTTCTCTTGGACTTCATTGTGTGGAATCTTCCTTAACTTCTTTATTGTGTCTTTCCACACTGCTTTGCATTTGCTAAACAGCAATGAGCCTATGATCTCGAGAGCCAACAGAAGCCCTCCAGTAATGTGTACAGCATCTCTAGCAAGATACTCAAACTCATGAGGAGAAGAGTCTCTTCGAAAAGCATGCTTGCTAAAAAGTTGCAGAGAGTGATTGAAACTCTTTCCTCAAGTTCATATGCCAAATCCAAATCAAATGAATCAACAACTTCTTTATGTCTTGTTGTAATAATAATTCTGCTTCCCATATCAAACCAATCAAGTTTTCCTGCAAGCACTTTTAGCTGAGTCCTATCATCTACATCATCAAGAAGACTAAGGACTTTCTTTCCTCTAAACCTATTTTTGAATTTTGATTATACTGATCCCTTCATCAACATGTGATAGATCTTCATATTCTCAATTCAAAAGATTAGAAATCAGTTGCTTTTGCATGTTTTCCATTCCCTTGTGTTGAGATGATGTTTCCAGATATCAGCGAAGAAGCAGCAGTGTTTAAAGTGGCTGGAAAGATTTACATGAATTTCGCTAGAGTTCTTTTACCAACACCTGCAAGTCCACAATTTGCAACAACTCGTGTGTCATTGGATCTGGGATCTAATACTCTCATTATCCTATCCACATGATCAGACACTCCCACCAAGTCCTCTGTTACATTCAAAAAAGCTTTCTTTAACTCGGTCAAAACCTTTTGACAACTATTTTCACTAGCTGACCTTCATGCCTGCAAAATTTTGTAATATAAAAAATAGAAGATAAGCACGTCTCATATGAATGTTGGACAGTGAAATATAGGAGATGAGGGTAGATTGATAAGATGAGTATATGGACATAAATAATGTATTAGAACAAAAGTTGGAGTACTGCCCAGCGATATGAAAATGAGGAAAGCATGATTAATATGGTTGGTCATGCAAAAGGATGGCTTCGGGAGTACTTGTTTGTTCTTGTGACACTAAGGATAAAGTATTTAAAAAAAAAAAAGGGTATGGGGAAAATAAAAGTAGAAATGATTGAGGGGAGTAGATTTTAAGCACCTAAGCCATTAAGGTTTGCTACATAGCATAATAGCAAAGAGGATCTTTGTAGCCAAACCCACCTGCGTTATAATTGAAGATGATTACTTTATTTCAAAAGTTGGTTTCTAAGTAATTCAGGCCTTTCATGCCTTAACATTATAAAGTAGTATCCCATCTATGGCAATTGGATTTTATATCCAACACTTAAAATAAATTTTAACCCAAGATGGAACTCAATCATCGCCTGAGAACATGAATTCCCAAACCAAATATTTCATTCTTTTTTCCCCTTCCCAGTATCAGGACTGATTGCAGATTTAACATGAGCACAACCTAAACAGTCCGAACAAACCGGATTCTATATATGTATTGTGCGTAAAAGATAAGCTAATAGCAAATTGAAAGAGGGGTTAAAAAAAGTACTAGTCGAGCTCACCCATTGACAATCTTCTCAGATTCCCATCCTTTCAAAGACCCAACTTCTATAAGAGCTTCTTTCCACTCTTCCACCACTTTCTCTTCATACTTCCTCTCATGCGCAGAAAAAGCTTTACCCAAACTCCCACTTACATGCCTCACATTCCCTAGCTCAACACCAAAAAAGATAGGCAAAACCAATTGCTTTGACGTTTTCTTGCAGTCCACGATCTGAACAAGCCCTTGAAGACACCATTTACTCGAGGCAAAATCTTCAGATAACATTGGTATTGAAATTTGTTGGGTTATAGATCTAGCTCATATTGGTCTATAACAAGCGGATTCCGAATATACAGCACATAACATACTGTATCACACACTTCTAAAAGACATACAAGGAGACGTGGGAAAATGAGAAAACATGAAAGAGATAAATGTACCACATAACAAGCAGATTTTGAATATACAACACATAACATATTGTATCACACACTTCTAAAAGACATACAAGGAGACGTGGGAAAATGAGAAAACATGAAATAGATAAATGCTAGTCAAAATGAATTAATGCCAGTTAATGTGAGCGTTAATACGGCTTTGAATTTCAGATAATGCTAGCCTTTCTTGTTTTTCTTTTTAAAGTCTCTTTGTATGTCTTTTAGAAGTGTGTGATACAGTGTGTTATGTGCCGTAAATACAGAGTGTAATAGAGAGAACAAGTGGTTTATGCTTAAGACTAAACAGGAGAGATCTAGAGTAAGAAAGTGAGAGATTTTTTAGATAGAGAAACTCTAAAAGAAGGAAATTCTTTGTTCTATTTGTAAAACTCTTGTGTACCATTATTGAAATAGTAAAAGAATTATGTGAGGTCGTCTTGTGGTTTTTTTCTAATTTGGATTTTCCACGTAAATCCTGATGTTAACTTTTAATTTTCACATTTATATTTATAATCTATGATTTATTTTAATGCTTTTGCAAAGGAAAGATCGGATCTTTCCCTAACAAAATTTTGGATCTTTCGATTGCCTTAAGAAGCTGAGGACCAATGGTTTCACCAATAGGAAGTTCATCATCATCTCTAAAATCCCAGATGCCAGCATCAACTAGGGAGTTTTAGAGATGGTCGGTGAAGCCTTTTCGTGTGTCTTTGCCTCAAAAACTTAGGAATATTTCATAGTCTTGTCCTGGAGGCAGATTTTGCGAAATGGGTTGCTCTTGTTGTGTTCATGGACCTCTGAATCTGCGACACTGATGGTTGGATTTGAAGTATCTTTCTCTTCCTCTTTCTTACTTTTCTTGTTTTTGTCATTCTTCGGGAAGTTATTGAAATATGCAAAACTGGAAACTAGGATTATGATTAATGCGGTGAAAGTGAAAACAAGAAGTGCTTACGGAGCATGTTTTGTTTGAAGTGGTGTACTTCTTGTCGGATTGTAGAAGGTAGAAACCGGAATGACATCGAAAGACTTCGCAGGGCAAAAAGGATCAAGTAGTAATGATGTTACATGTTTGTGTGTATTCTAGTAATCACCCACTTAAATTTTTCCACTTCTTTCTAAAACAACTACAAAGTTCAGTTATTCATTTTTTCATTTTTATTTTTTTCATCCTATTTGAATTATTAATATTTTTTAAATTTTATAAAAATAGAAATTTTATTAAATATATTAAAAATTTTCCATCAATCTTCCTTAGCTTTTATTTGCCTTTAGCCTAGTAGGATAAGGTCGCTCCATACAATTTTTATTTCAACCATTTTTCTTATTATCAATTAAATTTTTGTGTATTTTTATTAATTTTTCTTATATTATATATTTAATATATTTAATATATTTAATAGGATGAATATCATAAATGATACCTGAACTTTTACAAAATATGCAACTAAGTGCCTAAACTTTAAAATTATTTGATTTAATATATGAATTTTGAAAACGATCAATTTAGTATATGAGAAAACTTATCATGCATATCAATACTACCTCCATCAAGTTCTTTTAGGTACTAAGTTAATCAATTTCAAAGTTTTTGAGGTTCTAAATTAATCAGTTACAAAGTTCAGATGTTAAATTAATTATTTTCAAAATTCAAATATCTGATTACATATTTTGGTAACATTCAGATACCATCCGTGATATGATTCCCTATTTAATATTACTTTTTAATATCTTGCATAAATAAATATATTCAAAATTATTACTTTGTTGATTAATTATTGTAAACTAATTTGATGTTGGTACAAGTCGTTATGTATGTGGCTAAAATTTAATAGATTTTACAAAAGTTTTATATTTATAAGAGTGAAAATGCGGAGAATCAAATAGAAAAAAAAATTGAGGAATCAAATTAATAGTAGGTAAATATTAAGGACCAGTTAAAAATATATATAATATATAATTTACAAATACTGTTATATATTAAAATATAAATGTACTTCCCACTAGTCACAATATCTGTATTGCGCATAGAATGTATTATGGCCAAAAGCTTTCTGGGTGAGCGAGTCTCTCTTACTTATGAGGATATTACATGTTTAATATACCATAAAAAAATTGCATAAAACAGTCTTAGAGAAAAAAATTACATGAATAGGAGATGTGATATAGGTTTTGTATGTGTATCGTCGTTTTGTCATGTGATACGGTCATAATCAAGCGGCAATGCATGCAGGAGACTGTATCGCCTACTCCAAATACGATACGCAGACGCTCATATTTTTGTTTTAGTATTGGTCATTGTATCATCTAACCCATATGCAACACATATTTAATTATAGGCATCTCGAGTCTAATATACGATATAACAACAACAATTTTGTATTTATTTTGATATAATTTGTATTTGTGTATTTCTTTTGAAAATAGGCTAGACACGTGTTTCATCCATTACTTATATTATTATTTATTGGAAACGTTACATAGAAAGTGTGGATAAATTAATGGGTAAAATGTTCGAATCAACAAATCTGCGGGATTATCTTTAGTATAAATTTTGCTCACAATAGTATCACTGCGAGCAATAATATCATGAACAAAGTGATACCTAACATCAATAAGCTTCGTCCTCTCATGAAACATCTGATCTTTGGTGAGGTAGATCGCACTTTGACTATCACAATTGACTGATATAGTCTTCAGATCATCACTAAGTTCTCCAAACTATCCTTACAACCAAATAACTTCCTTAAAAGCTTTTGTGATGGCCATGTATTCAGCTTCAATAGTAGATAGTGCTACTGTGGCTAACAGTGTGGCTTTCCAACTGATAGCACAGCCACAAGAGTAAAAATATACTTAGTAAGAGATCTTCTCTTGTCTAAATCTCTAGCGAAATCAGAATTAACAAAACTAATAAGTCCATCTCTAGCTCTATCAAATTGTAGACAAATATTAGTAGTACCCCTCAAGTACCTGAAAATCCACTTAACTGCCTTGTGGTGTTCTTTACTAGGATTTGCCATATACTTGCTAACAACACTCACAACATGAGACAAATCTAGGCGTGTATAGACCATGGCATACATGAGAGTTCCTATAGCACTAGAATATGGAACTTTTGACATATAATCAATTTTCTTCATCTAAATTTGAAGATAGAGCAGACGAAAGCCTAAAATGAGCTGCTAAAGGTGTACTTACTAGCTTAGAACTCATCATATTAAACTTGAAAAGAATCTTCTCAAAATACCCTTCCTAACTCAAATGTAACATACCTTTTGTTCTATTTCTTATAATCTCCATCCCGAGTATCTTCTTTACTACTCTTAGTATTTCATTTCAAACTCCCTACTCAACTAAAGTTTAAATTTCTCAATCTCTCCTCTATCCTTTGCTTCTAGCAGCACATCATCAACGTACAAGAGTAGATAAACAAAATATCCATCTTCACATTTCTTGAAATATATACAACTGTCAAAATTACTTCTCCTGAAATCATGAGAAGTCATGAATAAATCAAACCTCTTGTACCATTGTCTTGGAGATTGCTCCACGCCATATAAAGATGTATTCAACATGCATACATGATTCTCTTTTCCTAAGACCACAAAGCTTTCAGGCTGTTGCATGTAAATTATTTCATCAAGCTGTCAATGTAGGAACACAATCTTCACATCTAACTATTCCAGTTCAAGATCATGTGAAGCTATAATACCTAGCAATGCTCTAATTGAACTATGTTTTACAACAGGAGAAAATACATCAGTAAAATCAATATCTGGTATCTGACTCTAGCCCTTTGCAACAAGTCTTGCCTTGTACTTGGGTTCTTCAACACCTATTGTTCCTTCTTTCTTCTTATAAACCAATTTACATCGAACATTCTTCTTCCCTTTAGGAAGCTTCACTAAATCTCAAGTTCTATTCTATTGATGGGATTCTATTTCCTCCAATATTGCAATCATCCACTTACCAGAATCATCACAGTTCACAGCTTCTGAATAAGTATATGGTTCTAAATTTGAATCAATATCTTCTACAACATTAAGAGCATACGCAATAAGATCTACCTCTATATATCTCTAAGGAGGCCTAACTTCTCTTCTAGGTCTGTCTCTAGTAATGAAATATTGTCCCTGTAGTGGTGTAGAGACAAAACTACCATGTGACTGAAATCTAGTATGAGAAGTTGTCTCTAAAGTAGATCCTGAATCAATCTGAAACTCTACCTGTGTAGATGATTTCTGCTGAGCTTCATCAGATGAGGTATTTGAAGCCAAGTTAGATAACATCACTTTCTCATCGAAAATCACATCTCTACTAATAACAACCTTCTTCAAATCAGGGCACCATAACTTATATCCCTTAACACCAGGTTTAAAAACAAGAAATATGCATTTTAGAGACCTAGGCTCAAGCTTTCCATTGTCTACATGAGCATATGTAGGACAGCAAAAAAATCTCAACTCTGAATAATTAGTAGGAGCATAAGACCATACCTCTAGTTGAGTCTTCTTCTCAATGGCTGTTGATGGAGACCTGTTTATCAAATAACATTCTATAGAGGCAACTTCTACTCAGAATGACTTTGGTAACTTAGCATTTGAAAGCATACACTTGACCTTCTCCATAATAGTTTTGTTCATCCGTTCTGCTATCCCATTTTGTTGAGGTGCTTCAAGAACTGTTAAATGTCTTAAAATTCCCTCTGACTTACACAGAACATTAAAATCATTAGAACAAAACTCAATACCGTTATTAGTGCGAAGATGCTTTACTTGTTTTCCAATTTGTTTTTCAGTCATTATCTTCCACTCCTTAAATGTGGGCAGCGCATCATTCTTTTGCTTCAAAAAAAAATACCCAAATATTTTTTGGAGAAGTCATCTATAATAGTCATCATATAAACAACACCTCTACTAGATGGCACTCTAGACGGTCCCCAAAGATCAAAATGAATGTACTCTAAAATACTTTTTGTATTATGAGTACCTGTGAAGAATCTGACTCTTTTTTGCTTTCTAAACACGCAGTGTTCACAGAATTTCATCCTACTGATGCTTTACCCATCAAGAAGGCCTCTTCTACTTAACACAGCCATCCCAGCTTTACTCATATGCCCTAAACACATATGTTAAATTCTAGTAGAATCTTCATATGATAAAGATAAAGAAGTGATGGCAACATCAGCTGTGACAACTAAACCCTGCAAAATATGTAAGTTAGCAGTCTGTCTCTGTCCTTTCATCACCACCAAAGATCCTCTACTGATATTCAAAACTCCACCTTCAGCTGTGTATTTGTACCCTTTCGAATCAAGAGTACTGAGAGAAATCAGATTTCTCTTCAAATTAGGAACATATCTCTAATCTCCAAGTGTCCTGACTATGCCATCAAACATTTTAACCTTTATTGTACCAATGCTTGCAACCTTGCAAGAAGCATTATTTCCTAACAAAATAACACCCTTAGATACCTTTTTCATATGTTGAAAACAGTCCCTATTGAGACACATATAAAAAGTACAACTAGAATCTAATATCCACTCCTGGCTAGCCTGTGGATCATCAAAAGCAACAAGAAGATCATCACTACTGTGTTCTTCAACAACATCAGCTTCACTAGATTTTTCTGGTTGTTTCCCTTTTGATTATCAGCATCTCTCTTATTCTTGTTATGTCATTTGTAACACTTAGAATTTATGTGTCCTTTTTTCCTACAGTACTTGTAGACTTTATCCTTATTAGAAAACTTCGATCTTCTCTTGAATTATTACCAAAATTGCAATCCTGACTCCTACCATGAGTAACAAGACCCTCAGCTTTAGGCTCGGATCCAATAACAAGATGTTTCATCTTCTCAAAAGAAGCTAACGCATCAAAAACTTCTTCTATGGTAAGAGTATATGACTATACAAGATTGTATCTCTTAAATTTGAATATGAAAGAGGTAATGAACATAACAAAATTAAAGCCAAACCTTTCTCATCATACTCAACCTCCATAGATTCCAGATCTAATACAATCTCCTTAAAGGTGGTCGAATGATCTTCTAAAGACCCGCCTTCCATCAAACGGTGTGAGTATAGCCGCTGCTTTAGATGCAATTTGCTAGTTAGAATCTTTGTCATACATAATTGCCCCAATTTCAACCATAATGCTGCAGCAATCTTCTCCTTCAACACATCTTGCAAAATCTGATTTGACAGATAAAGATGAATTTGAGAAAGGGCTTTTTGATCCTTACATTGTTTTTCTTCCTGTGACCATAACGCAGGTATCCTATCAAATCCTAACAAACCAAATCCATATGTATAGGAATTGCTCGCATCTTGACTTGCCATAAAGAAAATCTTGTGCTTTGATCCAATAAAGAATATCATACTTGACGGTTGCCATTATAGAGAAAATAAAATCAAACCTTTGGCTTTGATACCACTTGTTATGATCGAATATGAAAAAAACAATGACAGTAAACAAAAAATGAAGCAATAAAATAAAGAACACAAAAGATTTTTACATGGAAAGCCCAAATTAGGAAAAACCATGGGCAGAGGAGGAGAAATCCACTGTAATTGAAGTTGGAGTACAAGATTGAGAGAGCATAACTTAATTCTGATTAAAAGTCTCTAAAGCTCTCAATACAATGTTTGTATATAAAACCCTAACTAAAACAACATATATATGTGCGTGTGTGTGTGTGATAGGCTGTAGGAAAGGTTGGTGCCTCTTATTTAGAATACAAAGAATATGTAACTGACATGACATTAATTTAAGAAACATCTTTTTAATGAAAAAGTAACCTCCTATTAAAGAAACATCTATTGGACATTAAAGGACATTAAAGGAAGCGTTACTTTCGAAGGCTAAGAGACTTGTAACTTTCCATTAAAGCCGACAGCTTGGGTGAATTTTGGGTCATATTTTTCATCTTGCCTAATTACCCTGTTAAAATCTGAGACCTTAATAAGGGTATTGCTCTTTGACTTGAGATAACCAAATAGCAAATAACACACTTTATGAGCTGATTTTATGTATTAATTAGGCTATTAACGATTTCTATTCTAGCAAACAACAAACATATCATTGTGTGCTTGGATTAACAGATCACTCGCAATAAGGATATAATTGTGAGTATTATCTTATTGGTGTTTCTTGTCCAACACACTGCTAATTTTCATATCCACAAACAGATTGATCTACCCTTTAGACATAGTCCTTTCCTTTACCAAAAGCTGTATGGGATACCAATCTTCCATAAAATTTGCCAATTTCTTTCATAGAAAAAGAAAAAAAATTCATGGGATTACTTATTTGATTATAGCTTTATGGGTATTTAGTATAAAAAAATTGGGAGCTCTAAAAGATATGGAGGTTATTATCTATGATTACAGAAAGATATGCAATGGTTTAATATATATATATATATATATATATAGTTTCCTAAAAAGGTTATTCATATTTATCTTTTTTTTTTATGTTGATATTAATATTTATCCATTTACCATTGATGTTAACTATTTGTTTGGATAGTTTATTTTAATGGATTTGGATTAAAAGATATATCATCATCATCATCGTCATCATCATCCCCATCACCATCATTATTAGCATGTCTCATTCTAGTTATATCAAATTTCATATCATCTTGATTAAAATTAAATAATTATTGGAAGATTTCAATAGGCTTCATATATATATATATATATATACTAATTAAGTAACATTCTGATCTGTCCTTTATGATAACATCAAATCACAACTTTCTTTTCATAGTTAAAAGAATTAAATTGAGGTTTATATTCTTACCTTAGATTGAATTTAAATTCTATAACTTTAAGATTATATGCCTATCACCAAGATCACCAAGATCATAATAACTCTTTTCTATAGGTTTACATGAATATTAGTAGTAAATCTTCTTGAACTTCTTTCTTTTTTTTTTTTTTTTTTCTTTATGATGTTATGCCAACAATAAATTTTTCTTTTCTTTTACATCCTTTAGTCCCTAATATTTCAGTATGGTGCATTATTCTTATGGTGTAACTATCCTTCTAAAGAAAGACATATGGTTTTGTAGCAAAATAAAATCCTTAATTACAAAATATTCAAATTATCAAAAAGTCATCGACTTCAAAATAAATTATGGGGTATTTCAATTCTACTCGTTATACAAGTGTGGTATGCAAAATTAGCTGAGCTACTCACAAATTATCTAAAGTTAACTCGTTTTAAGCCTACATGAGTTTAAGCTTGTTTAATAAATAAGTAGAGCTCTAATTCAAAAAAAAGCTTGTTTAGTTGAGCAAGCCGCGCTTGAAATTTTTCTTAGGTTTGTGAGCCGGCTCACGAATAAATTCGTAAAAGATGATATTATTTTTATTATATATAATTACTTGTATATATAATTATTTATATTAATATAATATATAATATATAATTGTGTATATAACTATTTATGACGAACTCATTTAGCTAAACAAGCTGGCCCTTTGGACTTGTTAAGCTAAATGAGTCTAATAAGCCAAACTCGGTTTGCGAATCCTTAACTAAATTGAATTTATACTTTTTAAACTCATTAAAAGCCATACTTGGTTCAAACTCATTAATTTATTAAACGTGTGGAAGCTAAGCCTTTAAAAACTTTACAATGCATAGAAATATATATATATAAATTATTTTTATCACTTTGTATAATATTAATTATTTTGACTTCTTAAATTGCTAATTTTTTATTTAAACTTCAAACATTGATCCCCTAATGTAATTTTTTCTATTTTGTTTTTTTCCCTCCCTCTTTATTAATTTGTTTTTTTTTATATATTTTTTTATCTTTCTTTTTCCCCACGTTGGTCTTCGCCGAGTTTCTTTCCTTACCAAGAAAGTTCCAAGTAACTCGACAGAAATGAGAAAGTCTCCGCAATCGATAATGACACCATAGTTTAAGGGGAGGCCAATACACTTGTTATTGGTTGTCTAAAACTAATCAAACTCTTCTAAGAAAGTTCCAAGTAACTTGATAGAAATGATGTGCGACTTCATTCCGAACGTCCTACAGACAGTAATCATCGGATGCTGCACCATCAATTCATCAGTTATCTAAATCTTTATAGCTAAGCACAAGCGACAATCATTTAATTTCTACTATTGTGATTCTTTTTTGGCTAGTGGAATTTATCATATTAAAACTTGATTCCGAATATGTAATACCACATTACAAATTCAGTAATTAATTGGAATTATGATTATCAATCTAGTTTCCATGTCCTTAAGCATCACCTAAAAATTTTACTCAAAGGAATGGGTGATAAATTAGATTTACTCTTATCTTAAGCATTATATTAGTCACCATCAGTCCATGTAACACGTTGAATCCACAGAATCACTGCATGTCTGCAAGTTTCCAATTAGTATGGAGTAGTTGTCAAACTTGTATTTCTACGTAAAATTTGTCAAAGTGTTTGCAAAATATAAAATTAAAACATTAAAACATAAATTTTTACAATCTATACAAAGTAGTTTGAAAAACTATATATATACCTACAAATATCATAAAAAAAATTAAATGTATTAATGCAAAAAAAGGAAAGAAATTAGATTCTTATTTTTATAATAACTCTTAATACATTTTATAACATATATATAATAAAAAAAAAATTGCTAGTAGGGTTATAATTGAGTTCTTTTCTATCATTTTGTTTGAAAGAAGTTATGAGTTAAAGGAGATTCAAACTTTTTAACTTATCTTAAATTTTTAATTATATAAATAAATTTTCTCATAAACAACTTTACATTTATAGGTCAACTTGAATGAAATATAAATGTAGAATAGAAGAGTAGGAGATGAAGGGAAAGAGAGATATAGGAAGAGTGGGAAAACAAAACGGAAATGAGATAAGCAAGATGTATCATCCTATATTAGCTGATGAATTGTAGAAAAGGTGGTATTTTTCTATATATTTTAGATATTTGACACAAATTAGTAAACTCGATAAAAATGTAAGATTTTATTGAGTTTATATAAGATTTGATAGAAATCATAAGATTCTATAGAAAAATAATTTTATATATGAGCCACTTAGAAGTTTGAAAATAATAAACATGTATAATTTTAGATAAATTTGTGATTTTGACAAAAACTTTATCGAAGGAAGCTGTTTATTCCATCCTATTTTTACTCGTATCCTTTGTCAATTTCCCTTCTACTGTGAAAGCCGAAGAGATTAGTACAAAGTGAAACCACATGGAACTATGACAGCAAGACAATATAATAATAGGTGTCCATAAAATTATTTTACATGTGCAATTTCGATTTCTTAATCTAAAAATCTCTTGGGCAGGAAAAAAAAAATCTTTGATTCTCTTAGTTCACGCTCAGCAGCTTTTACAGCAAATTCAATGAAGAATGAAAATTCTAAAAAAAAAAAAAATTTATGAATGATAAAAATTTATGAAATTAATCAAGTCATCTTAACATTTTTTATAGTATTTGGAATATAATAATTTTATTTTTATTAACAAAATGCAATTGGATTTGATCCTTCCAACCAAAACAGACCATTATAATATAGTTTGGTTTTCATAACTTTGTATCCACTTGTAAAATGTAGATTATAATTTTCTGAATTATAAAATTTCGGTTCGAACCATATCTATAATTTAGAAAGAATATTTGTATACAGATAAAATTATATAAAAGTATTTAATTTAAATAATAATAATAAGTATTGAAACATATAAGAGGTATGAAGTCAATATTCATACAATTAAACTTTTTAAAAATATTTACTTTTTATTCATAAAGTTATCATTTATCTTATTTTTTGAGACAGCTTTTTGTATAATTTATAAATTATGGTCATAAAAGCTAGATAAATGTACACTTTAATAAATATAATCTAAAAAATCATTTAAGTAGTATATTACACATAATAATTTTTAGTTATGAGTAAAATATATATATATATATATATATATATTTATCAAAAGGTTTAGTTCAGATAACTATTCAAACCCATTACAGATTTATAGATTAGTTCCATAGAAAAGTTTTCTCACCAAAATTTCCATAAAAACTGTATTTCAGATTCAGTTTAGTTCGGTTTAGTGATTGATTGGTCTTTTCCCATCCTACATGCAATGGGGAAGATGGATTGAATGGCTGCTTGAGAATAACCCACCAACTCAACAACTTTGATGGCCTTAGCTTGAAGAAACTTGCAAAACGGAATCACGTATACAGTAATTGTGGAGTCGAGTCCACAAGTAATCCATATTTTAATCGATTGAGTGACGTTCAAAAAGAAATATGTATTATTAATCAAGAAAAAGACAAGCTAGAGGCGTGATTCACCGTCCACCCTTTAACAACTTTAATGACCAGCTTGCAAAGCTAAGACCACGTTCCTATTCATTAATTTTGCAGTCAAGTCCACAAATAATCCTTATTCTAATCAATTAATTAATGCTTAAAAGGAAATTTACTATTAATTTAGAATAGTAGGCAAGTCAGCGTTAGCCAAGTTAACCATTTCTTGCTTGCCACTTATTTATACTTATTCTCGTCCAAATTTACAGAAATTACTTGTGGCTTTCCACTTGACCTGATTGGTTGCAGTGACACACACACGCACATATATATAAACACAAAACAATGAACATCTAAGTTGCTAGATTGGTTGTGGTTATCTTGTGTTTTAGTAAGAAACTGCATTGAAGTTAAAGCATCAGAAAACAATATGGATTGCATTCCTAAAAAACAGCCTTATAGGACTTCCTTTCACTTCCAATCTGCAAAGAACTTCCTCAATGGTATCGTTGCACTCAGTCCCTACTCATTTCAAGTTGTTGTACCATTCACTTACTAGTTTTGTTTATCTAAAGACATTTTTATTTCTTGCTTTGTTTTTGTTTCAATTTTGTTTCTTGCTGATGTCGGATATTGTCTGCTGGAGGAAAGTGTAAATTGGTGCTCTGGATTTTGCAGATCCTAATGGTAAGTTTTCGATTTTCTTTGAGTATTTGAGCACAGATATTTAGCCAAGATTTTCATTAAATAAGATCATTTTACCTTTTGGAGATAGGTGATGCCATTTTGTAGTAATTATTTTTCCAATCTTCAAAATAATCAAAATTATCTCTAGTGTAAACAAAATTATACATGTTCTTGTGTATCTTTGTTATATATGACATGATTTCTAGTTATTTAAGAAAAATGAAAAGTAAGTTGTATTATGTGACATTCCAACTTGAAAACATTTTGCAGAGAAAAAATGGAAATGGATAAGGCATAGTAACTCATATGTAATTCAATTTCTGATTTGACTTTAGTGAATGGAAAATCTATGATTGATTATTCTACAGATTAGATGCAATGACAATCATAAAGAGATGAAGCTAGTAGAATTGTGCTTAAAGTGGCATTCAAATTTCACTCCTCTGACATGTACTGCATCCATGTAATCCAGGTCCTATGTACTATAAGGGAGTGTATCACTTATTCTACCAATACAATCCCCATGGTCCTCTCTTTGGTGATAAAATGGTGTGGGCACATTCTGTTTCTTATGATCTTGTCAACTGGATTCATCTCAAAAATGCACTTGAACCATCTGAACCATATGACATGAACAGCTGCTGGTCGGGTTCTACCACCATCCTTCCAGGAAACAAGCCAGTCATTTTCTACACTGGAATAGACTCAAATAAGAGTCAAGTTCAGAACCTGGCTTTTCCCAAGAACTTGTCTGATCCATTTCTTGAAGAATGGATTAAGTATGAGAAAAACCCTGTTATTGATCTACCTAAAGGAGTTCGGCCAGACAATTTTAGAGATCCAACAACTGCCTGGCAGGGCCCAGATGGTAAGTGGAAAGTGATAGTTGGAAGTTGCAAAGCTGAGCAAGGAATGGCGTTTCTCTATGAAAGTGAAGACTTTTTCCAGTGGAAGGAACATGAGCATCCTTTCTACACGTCCATCAAAACCGGCATGTGGGAGTGTCCAGATTTCTACCCTGTGCACATTAATAGATCAAATGGAGTGGACACTTCCACTCAAAAACCTAGTGTCAAATATGTCATGAAGATAAGCTGTATTGGTCATGACTACTATCTCCTAGGAACATATGATCGTGAGGAGGAAAAGTTTATTCCTGATATCGATTTCACCGGAACCGCTTTGGATTTGATGCATGATTATGGGAAATTTTACGCTTCAAAAACTTTCTTTGACAGTGGAAAGAACAGGCGAATATTGTTTGGTTGGGTACATGAATCAGATAGTATTGAAGATGTCATCTCAAAGGGCTGGTCTGGGCTTCAGGTAATTTGAATGATTCACGTAAATGGTTAACTACCAAAAGCATACCTGACTTTTGTGTTAATTTAATTTCTTTTCATAGTTTTAGTGTACCATTGCTATTTATTGAGTGTGCCAGGATAGCAACTTACAGAAGATGTACTACGCTTCATTGCAGTCAATTCCAAGGCAAGTCTGGCTTGATCAAAATGGAAAGCAACTGATTCAGTGGCCCATTGAAGAAATTAATGCTTTGCGTGATAAGCAAAAAAGCATTAATTCCTTAACACTTGAAAAGGGTGCAGTAATGGAAGTCCCTGGTGTTACAGCAGCCCAGGTGCATAATTTTAAAATGATTCGAGTCCACCGTTATCTACTTATCAAATACTTGTTCTATTGAAACTGTTACTGACTCCTTCGAATTGGAATTGATATATTTAGGTGGATGTAGAAGTTGTTTTTGAACTACCTAAACTTGAAGAGACTGAGGAAATGGATCCTGAGTGGTCGGATCCACAGATTCTCTGCAGCAGCAAAGATGCATCGCTGCATGGTAAGCATGGGCCATTTGGATTGTTAGCACTAGCAACAGAGGATCTCTCAGAGCAAACTGCAATTTATTTTCGGGTATTCAGACGTCAAAATAGATATGCTATCTTCATTTGTAGTGATCAAAGCAGGTAACAAATCAGAAACTGTTGAATTCTTTTCTTTTTCTTTCTTTCTTTCTTTTTTTTCCATTTTTTTTTCAACTCGGCAAGAACCTAACTTTAATTGGGGGTGAGCATCCTCAGGTCCTCTATGAAGAAGGATGTTGAAAAGACTAGATATGGAACATATCTTGATCTAGATACCAGTGCTGAAACTATTCACTGAGATGCTTGGTATATTAATCACTTATGCATAGTTTTAAATTCATCTTCTATTAATTTTTTAACGCCTGTTGGAGGACCTTATAAAACTATAATATCCATTTCATTTAACTTAAAATGTCAAAACTTTTACAGATAGATCACTCAATCATGGAGAGCTTTGCGATGAAGGGAAAGTATGTATCACTGCCAGAGTCTACCCGACATTGGCTATTGAAGAGGCGGCACATTTATATGCATTTAACAACGGAACTGCAGATGTGAAAATGTCCAAATTGAATGCTTGGAATATGAAGAAAGCAGCTATGACTAGCAAAGATATTATTTAGGACCTTATTCTGGAAGAAGGTGATGACACATAAGATGCTCATCTTGATTCCATAGCCATTCGTCTGTTTATGTGCTTTGATTTGTGTGTACTCAATATTTGTCTTCTACATTTGTATTTCAACTCCATGGATTCGATCTTGGTCTCCTTGATGCTAAACTACGAAGTAGGCACTTATGCATGCCAATCATTCACCGGCAGAACTTGTGGAACTGTTCTCACCTTTTTTTTTTTTTTAAGACTCTACACATAAAGAAGAAAAACAAAATATTTTATCTAATATATGATTGGATCTTACCTGCTCTTTATTTCATGGAGTAGTGGTTATCATCCATTGCCAACGCATTGCTCTATCTGACTCTATACAGTTTAACTCATAGCCTTCACGGCCTTGTTGCCCTGTAGCATACTTGGTAGTAAATCATCATGAAATGTGTGTTTGTGTTTTTATTTATTTATTTGTTTTTATTACTTTTTCCCCTAAAATTATGCAATGCTACAATTTCATCTCGCATTATTGCTGCTAAGAGTTTTCCTGTTAAGGTTTGTTGTGTTGACAACAAAAACTAACCAAAACAGAAGGCAAGAAAATAAAGAAAATAAGAGAATTTATGTGATATGACCAATGTAGTCTTTGCCCAAGGGCAAGGAGAGTGAATTCTTGTTCCTTAAGAAAATTAATACAAAGTATCTTTTATAGCCATTAAAACACCTACATACATTCATATCCATCTAAATCTATCCATATGCAAATATTCACCATAGCCAAGCTATGCTTGACCTTCTCTATAGGCAATGGCTTCATTAACATATCTATTAGATTATCTGTTGTGGCTATTTGCTTTATAGAAAACACCTTATTCTCAATGACATCCTGAATGAAGTTTAACCTAATATCAGTATGCTTTGATCTTTCATGATAAACTGAATTTTTTACCAAGTTCAATGCACTTTGACTATCATAAAAAATGATAGGTCTATGAACATCTAAACCTAAACTATTAACATGACTATGTAACCACAAGCCTTCCTTAACCCCTTCTGTCAATGACATGTATTTAGCTTTAGTGGTAGACAAAACAATTATAAATTGAAGTGTTACTTTCCAGCTGATAACATATCCATAGAGGGTGAAGATATAACATGTTAGGGATCTTCTCTTTATAAGGTCTTCACCATAGTGAGAATCTGAATAGCCAACAAGACTACCAGTAGGATTCTTATAACCATAAACTAAGTAGATATTGCCCATGATTTTCAAGTATCGCATGTTCCATTTAACTACCTCCCAATGAGCTTTCCCAACATTACTCACAAACTTCCTCACCAAACTTACGATATGAGTGAAATCTAACCTTAATGAACTCATAGGTTCAATGTAAATTTTGATGAGGAAATATATTTTACAATTAAGCAAAAGTTGTAAAAAGGTTTACTTAATTGGTTAAATATGTTTTGATATGTAATGTTTTGAAAGTATGCATATGTGTATATATGTATCTATGTTTGTGTTAGTTTGCCTTTTGGAGGATAGTGCAAATCTACCGTTAGAGTTGGGATGCTAGCTGAAAGGAGTCGGGATGGTAGCTAGCATAGGGATGGTAGGTGAAAGGAGTCTAGACATTAGCTTGATTAGAATGTTTTTAATCATGTTCCAGTGGTTTAGGTCCATAGACATTTGCTCTGTTTTGTAGGTAACCTCCATACGCTAAGCCTATAGTGTCTGTACGCCATTTAGTAGAAATTAACCATTTAATGCTCAACCGATTTTTATGTTTTTGGGTCTAATAGCTAGGATACTTGAAGAGCTTATAAATACGAGACTTTGAGCAATTGAAGGAAGTTAGAAGAGCTCATTAATTGCAATCAAATACTTGTTTAGCTTCGTAAAAGTCTCTTATGTATTTATTGCTTGAATTTGAGTGAAAGAGAGAAAAAGTATAGTACTATTGTTCTATGATTTGCTATCTCTTGTAAAACACTAAAGTTAAGTGTTTGAGTGTTTATTTATGGAATTTTGACTTGTTCTTAGTGTGCTAGAGAGCTTGTTGTAAAGAGATAACTCAAGTGTATAAGTGTGTGTAAGGTGTTGTAGCTCCTATTGGAGCATTGTTTTGTTTGTTGAAATGAAGTGTGTGAAGTCCTCCTTGAGATAGTTATTTGTGTAGATTGTGGAGGCTAAGGTATTGACCAAAGTCTAGTTAAAACTAGCGTGATCTTCTCTAAATCCTCTCTATTTATTTATTACATTTAGTTTGTTATTATTGTTTATGTGTTTAGTTTCAATAATTAGAGATTAAAGTTTGAAAAGAGAAAAATTGTGCATAATTACATTCCTAGGTTTTGCTTAGGTGTTTCAAAAATTCGTACCAAAGCTAGAACTCTAGGATAAACGCTTAATTGCATTTACAATATAAGATAATGACTAATAACACTCTAGGATTTATGGAAAGTCAAGCTATAAATAGGTCACCAATTCTAATCGATAGTAATCATGCATAATGGAAATCTAGAAGGGAAATTTTCATAAAAGCACACAATTTGTTTTATGAAAGGGATAATGTTACAAATAATACCTGAACTTTATCAAAATATATAATTAGGTACCTAAACTTTGAAATTGATTAATTTAATACCTAAAATACTTTTAAATTGATCAATTCGATACTTGAAAAGAACTTGACAAATATACTATTAGTGTGTATGAAAAGTTCTTTTAAGTAATAAATTGATCAATTTCAAAATTTAAGTGCCTAGTTGCAACTCTTTATGAAATATAGTTGAAAATGAACATTTTATAATTGAAGGAAAATATGAAAATTATTATACTAAAGCCAAGAAAAAAAGTAAAATTAAATAAAATTGCTATCAATATTTTGTATTGTGAGTTAAATGAAAGTGATTTTAGTAGAATATATACTTGTAAGTCGATAAAAGAAATTTAGGATAATTTAGAAAGTACTTATGAAGGCTCATATAGAGTAAAAGATACTAAAACTAGTCTTCTTTGATGTGAATTTGAAAATTTCAAAATGGAGCATAATGAGTCAATTGATGAGATGTATGATGGATTCATAAATATTGTGAATCAATTATCTATACTTGGCAAGAATTTTACTAATGTTAAAATTAATTCTAAAATTCTTAGATCTTTATTGAGAGAATGGGAGATGAAGAGAATTGCCATAGAAGAGACTTATGATTTGAGTCAATTATCAAAGAAGCAATTTCTTGGGGCTCTCAGACTAATGAAATGATAAAATAAATCATAGAGATGAATCCTAAAAGAAGGAGATAGCTCTTAAGGCTTCTTACTCCAACTAAAGTGAAAGTGAAAGTGGAGATGATGATGACGGGGAGTTGGACAAGCTTCCAAGGAAATTTACCAAACTTTTAAAGGTGAGCAAGAAGATGAAGAAGAGGGATGATGCTGACACCTCAAACTCAAAGAGAAGGATTATTACATGCTCCAAATACAATGAGCTAGGGCATATCTAACAATATTGCCCTTACATCAAGAAAGGAGACAAAGGAGGGAAGAAGGCCTTTGTGTTCGTATGGAGTGATGAAGATTCATCCGACTTGGATGAAGATTTGTATCTAATAGCCTTAGATGATGAGGCATGCTCAACTTCTTCTCAAGTACCTGATGATGAAATATGTGATATGTATTGATAAAGCATGTAATGGATTACTTAAAATGAAAAAGATAAATAACAAGCTTAAATCTTTGATGAAGAAATTAAGAGATTAGCTTGATGTATTGAGGAATAAGCATGAAGAAACTAAAGTTGAAAACGAGAAATTGCATGAAGAAATTCAATATATGAAATTGAAGTATAATAAGTTGAAGAATAAGAATAATGGTTTATGCAAATCTAATGAAAAGTTAAAAAACTCGCTAGATGAGTTTAAAAAACTTTGAAATTGAGATAGATTTGCTTGAAATTGAAAATAAGACTTTAAAAGGTGATGATAAAGTTCATGTTTGTAAGAATGATTGCATGAAAGAGCTAGTTGAGTTTAAAAAGGAAAATGAAAAGTTGAAAACTAGCCTAAGTGAGTCAAATGCAATCATAGTCAAGTTCATCGAGAATGAGAAGAATTTGCCTACTCTCTTTGGAAAGCAAAAATGTGATTCCAAAAAGTATGGAATTGGCTATGATACAAATAATAGTTGAAAGTCTTATAAAACTAGGTTTATGAGAGCTACACATGACACTTACAATTATTGTGGAAGTTTGGCTATATTGCACACAATTGTGCAATAAGAAAAGTTATGCATTTGGATCACAAAAGCAAGTTTTTTTGGATACCTACAAGAGATATTCTTGTTGCTCCTTCCCCCAAAGGGACCCAAGCCAAAGTGAGCAACAAAGAAATGATTGTACTCTTATAGGTACTAAATTGGACTTTAAGGGTATCTTTGAGGAAAATCCTTGCCTACTTGAATCTCTTGCTTTAAGCCCTTGATTGTTGATGTGGAGCGCAATCAATTCCTACTCGTTCTGCTGCATCAGTTGGTATTAGAGCCGATGTTCATCTTGGGAAATCATGGCACCACGAATGTAGGTTAATGATGAAAATGTTGTTAAACTGAATTATTTTATATGTGATTTTGATGAGAGAAAATGTTATGTAAAGCTATTGTAAACACACTTCACTTGAATAAGATCAATAATTTATAAGGAAAAACTTCTATCAAGAAATATGTGTTGTGTGTGTATATGTACATTGCTTTTGAGCTTACGGGAATTGTACCGGTGAGTCGGTTCAGAAGAACAAGGCACTGTGTTGATCGAGTCCAAATCCAACATGCGATAAAGGGTACGACAAGTCAATCTAAGTGAGCTCTTTGGACCGGCTAGATCGACGAGCTAGTGGAAATTTTAAATTGAGCGTTGCGCACATTTAATGTAGTCATCTGTTAGATGTTATCTCTAACACAAATTTGATCTTCTAAAGACTATAAATACATATTCCTTTAGAGTTTTAGATAACTTTTGAAAAACGCTTTCATTTTCAAACAAATAAATTAAGAATTCTCTCATTATTTCTATTTTCTTGTTCATTACTTTGCAAAATCTGAGTAAGAGAGAGAAAATCAATTCGCTTTATTTTTAACTTGTAACTTTATAAGAGGGCACTATAAAAAGAGAAGAAAATACTTTATTTCTAGAGTATTGTAACTTGTTTACTGCTTTATTTGGACATTTGAGTTTGATATAAATAAAGTGTGTGAAGTCATCTATTGGAGGCGATTGTGGAATTATGGAGAGTAGGAAGCAAGTTGAACCACGTTAAATTTAGGCTTAATTTCTCCTTTCCTATCTCTTTTATCTTCCTTCTTGTACCTTATTATTTTTATATTAGTTGTTATCAAAGTTTGATTTAATTACTTGTTTGAAAAATTATTTAATTGCAAAGTTAGATCAAATACTCAATTTACCCCCCACCCCCTTTTCCTTTGAGTATTTTCTAGTGAGTTTTCATTAGTACCAAACTAAGACTCTAGGATTAGTGCTTAATCGCATCTGGAGTTTAAGATCATGGCTAGTAACACCTTAGGTTTCATTGAAGGATGAGAAATAAATAAACTACCTATCTTAACTAAAACAAATTATGCATATTGGAAATGTAGAATAAGGATTTTCATTCAAGCAAAAATTTATATCTATGGTAAGTTGTAGAAAATGGTCCCATAGTTGTTGAAGGCAAAAATGAATCTAACTATACTAAGGCCGAGAAAGAGAAAGTTCAATCAAATGAAGTTGCAATGAATAATTTATATTATGACTTAAATGAGAGTGATTTTATGGAATTTATACTTGTAGATTGGCTAAAGAGATTTGGGAAAATCTTGAAAATACCTATGAAAATCTATAAGAGCGAGGGATACTAAAATTAATCTCTTTTGTGGTGAATTTGAAAAATTTTAAACGAAACTTATGAAACAACCGATCAAGTGCATGATAAATTTATTAATATTATGAATCAATTGTCTATTCTTGGAAAGACATATACTAACTTGGGGATTAATTCTAAAATTCTTAAGTCTTTGCTAAAGAAATGGAAGGCAAAAAACACCGCCATTGAAGAAGCACATGACTTGAGCCAAATGAGCAAAGAAGAACTTCTTGGAAGCCTCAAGACTCATGAAATGATTAAGAAGCATAAAGAGGAGTCAATTATGAATGAAGTAGCACTAAAAATTTCTTGCTTTGACTTAAGCTCAAGTAAAGAGAAGGAAAGTGAGGGGGATGATGAGGAATTAGATAAGCTCACTAGAAAGTTCACTATGTTTTTAAAGGTGAACAAGAAGATGGAAAACAAGGAATTGAAGAAGCCAACTCCTCAAAATCAAGAAGGAAGACATCACTTGCTTTAAGTGCAATAAACTGGGGCATTTTCAACAATATTGCCCATATACAAAGAAAGGAAGCAAGAAAGAGAAGAAAAGAGCATATGTAGCTACATGGAGTGATGAAGATCATTTGACTAGGATGAAGATATGTTCTTGATGGCCCTTAATGATGAGGTATGCTCTATTTCTTCACAAGTTCCTTATGATGAAATTTGTGAAATGTATGACAAAGCATGTAGTAAATTGATTAAAATGGAGAAAAAGAATAGCATGCTTAAATCTTTAAGAAGAAAGTACAAGATGAGTTAGATATTTGTAAAAACAAGCATGATGAGGTTAAAATGGAAAATGAAAAAGTGCATGAAGAAATTGAATCCTTAAAATTAGAAAATGATAAGATGAATAGCAAATATAAGAAGCTAAAAAGCAAAAATGATGAATTGAGTAAGATCAATGAGAAATTGACAATTGAAATAATTTGCTTGATCTTGAAGTTAAAACTTTAAATGGTGATCATAAAAGTGATGATAATGTTGTATGTACTAGTAATACCAATGATGAAATTTTAAAAGAGCTAGCTAATCTTAAAATTGAAAATGAAATGTTGAAAACTAGCTTATGTGATGCAAATGGTCCCATAGCAAAATTTACCAAGGGAGAGAATGATTTGAGTACTCTCAATGGAAAGCAAAAAGTTGATTCAAACAATATGGAATTAGCTATAATAGGAACAATTATTGCAAGTCCCATAAACCAAGTTTGTGAGAGCTACTCATGGGACATGCAACTATTGTGGCAAGCTTGGTCATATTGCTCATAAGTGTGCAATAAGGAAAGCTATGCATTTGGGTCACAAAAGTAATTTTTTATGGGTACCAAGAAGGGAAATATTTGTTTTAACTACCTACAAAGGATCTAAGCAAAAATGGGTACTATAAAGATAATTATGCTTTTATAGTTGTCCCAAGTGGCTTCAAGAGCAAAAATAAGGTATAATCTCAACTTGTTTGGGTCTTATGGTTTTTACTCTTGTTATTTATGGTAAGAAAGCATCGATGTGCTTGAATATGCAAATTTTTTTATGTTGAGATGCTTTTGTGCATATTTTAAGCCAAAAATGAGCTAAAATTGGGTTTAAAATGCACAAAATTGGAGATTCATGTTTTTTATGCTTAAATCATGTTTTTTCATGTTTATTAGATATGAACAAACTTGTACAAAGGTTCAAATTTGAATGAAAATATTTTTGACACTTTTGAGGAAAATCATGCTTTTGATAGCGGAGACGTGCATAAATTTGTAATATGTGAACTTATGTGAATTTGTTTAGTTCCAACATGATTTATATGCCTTTTTAAACTTGGATGAAGAACTGGATGTGCTTAAGCATGAATCTTCGATGATATGTTGTCTTGTGCATATTTTAAGCTTAATTTGTGCTAAAACTTGGGCTTTGAATGCATGAAAATGGTTTTTCATGCTTTTGATACATAAAAAATATTTAGATCTGTTTAATATTGTTTTCTAGATTTGCTTGAATGATTGAAAAGGTTTGAAAAGCTTTCTGCAAAAATTTGTGCACTATTGGAAAACAAATCGTGCATTTTTTGACATAAACTTTCACAAATTCGTGATATGTGGATTTTCATGAATCTCAGTTGTTCAAACATGTTTAAAACATCATTTGAGACTTCCATGTTCATTGTGCATCTCTCTTTGTTTGGCATGTTTTGAGTTTGCCTTTTTTATAAGTTTAAAGGGGGAGAAATATTGAATGCACAATTAACATGCATGGATAATGTATATATGTTAACATGCATGATTGTTTGGTGACTTAAGTGTAACTTGTGATTCTCTTGAATTAAGCATCAAGTTTTTTAACCTAGTTGAGAAACTTCTTTTGAAACTAGGATGCTTAATGAAGGGAGAGTGTTAAATTGAGGAGGAGTTAATTGTGCATAATTGTCTCTTATGAAAAAAAAAAAAAAAGGGAGATTGTTAAACTTATGTGTTCAACATGAATTTTATTGAGAAAATTAGTTACATAATTAACCACTCAATTATGTTAAGTTACACTTAAAAATAGTTACGCAATTCAAGTGAACAAAATGCTTAAATACATATATATGTTTTGTGTTTTTATTATTCTCTATTGTTGTAGGTATTTCTAGCACATTTTAGACTTTGATTCCTTCAGAATATCTTAAAGGTCAAAACATAAAATTACAGAGCCCTCTATAAGCTTTTCGTAGCATCTTAAATCACCTCAAACGGAGTCCGGATGAGAAAGTTATGACTAAAATACAAAAGCATGATGGAGTTGTTAAAAGCGTACCAGCTCGTCAGTCCAAACTGGAAAAACACAAAAAAAAAAATTAGAAGTGATTGAGGGGGATGCCAAGGGCTCTACTTGGACTGGCTAGCCAGTAGGGAATTTGATCGATTCGCCAGTACTACAAAAAAACTAGTTGTAAAGAGCTTCTAATTTGACCGTTACAGAGAGATTTGAGGAGCAATAGCTTGGCTTACTAGAAGAGGTCGAAGAGTTTTTTTATGGTTGATAAAGCTTACTTCTTGTAATTAAAATCTTATAAACACTCTTAAATCTTTATTTGTTCATTGTATTGTTGAGAAAGAAAGATATAAGTATAATGTCATATTGTCTTGTTATTGCTATCAATTTGTAAAGGCATTATACTTAGTTTGTTGAGTGTTTTAAGGTGAATTCTTGAGATGAATCTAAAGTATTTGAATTTGTAAAAACTCAACTCAAGCATTTGTGTTGTTGATGTGTTGAAGTCCTCTATTGAGGCAAATCTTGTTGATTGAATAAAGTGGTGAAGTCCTCCATTGAGGGAAACATTTGTGTAGACTATGGTGATTAGGAGGCAGACTAAACTCCACATTAAAATCACGGTGCAAACTTGCATTTCCTTATCTCTTTATTATTATTGTTGTTTTTATAATTGGGAAAATTACACTAGAAGGTCATAATGTTTGGGGTAAGTTCATTTTGGGTCACAACATTTGGAAAAGTGATTCAATTCATATCTCCATGGACACATGTCACTAGAAGAAGTTGACATGTATCTATGGAGACCTGAATTGAATCACTTTTCCAAACATTGTGAGCCAAAATGAACATACCCCAAAATGTTGTAATCTCTTTTTAATCTCTTGAAACATTATGACCCAAAATAAACCTACCCTTAAATGTTGTGATCTTCTAATGTAATTTACCTATTATATTTGCTTATGTGCATGAATTAGATATTAGTTTTTGAAAGAAATCGATATTGGTTATAATATGTTCTTTCTTAAGTATTACTAGCTTTCTATAAATTCGAGGGTGAATTTTATCTAACATAGAGAGAATGATGTCGAATCTGATAAATTCCTATTCCTTCCACTATGTCAGTAATGATGCAGAACATGATAAATTCCTATGCCTTTACTGTGTTATTTGTTGTGTTAACATGTTCTAACGTGTATTTTTTTGTGTTGAAATGATTTTTGTGCATGATTGAAGCTAAAATTGTGTTAAAATTGAGTTTAAAATGTATGGAATCATATTTTCATAGTTTTTGTGTATAAATAATGTCTTTTCATGCTTAATGGAGTCAAATAAGCTTATATGTGTCACGTTTCTAAGGGTATCCTAAACATGATAGCCCACCATACATGGCATAGAAACTAATGAATGACAACCTTAGTCATGCAATGGCTTAACATGTAATGTATAAGGCGTGCTTATAATCAAGGGAATATTAGAGTAATAAATGCAATTGAAGAAGATAATTGTAAAGCATGCAAGAATCTTATCTAAAAGAAAACCATCCATCAAACATTACATCAACTTAAGGGCATACCCCCATAAATGTTTTACATTAAATGGTCTTAGTTATAGTAATATAAAAATATAATAAGTCTTTTCAAAGTAAAATATTATAAATAGGGATTCTAACATAAGCAAGTCCTCTATCCTTCATCTTTCTTCCCTCAAAAGCCTCGAAGTCTCAAAAGCAACTACCTCAAGGTAGACAGTCCTTAGGGTTTGGCCATAAGTACTCCTGCATCAATAAAAATCTATAAGGGTCTAAGACATAACATGTTTTGAGAGAAATTTTCTTCAAAATGTACCAGACAAACAAATAGACAAGTAGATTTGTTATTAGTAAGCATATACAATGCAATCAAGCAAATAAGACACACTTATATACAATTATCAGAAAACTGTATATAAAATGGATTTGCGCGCTCAATAATAGGATTGGGGAATCCATTTCCAAGGATCTCTGTGTTCCTATACCTTGCTAATCTTAGGGCACCTGCCCATATCGATCAATGCTGGCATAGCCATGAACTTAAGGCTGCATTCCCGAGCAAAGTAGTTCCTTAAGAAGGAGCAGAGCTTAAAGTCCTGACTACAATCATAGCTCATCTAGTCCCACATGTAATTCTAACAGGCTTCTACATGTGACTCTACATGATATGCATGAACCATTTCATTGGTTGAGCCAAGCTGGTTTACATTCCTTTTAATAGTGATCAAACATTTCTCATACACTCATCAAACATAAGATATGCCTAGTGATGCATTTAACCATCCACATTAATGTTATAATTTGTTAAGTACACACAAGTGAAAAGCATACGCGAGTCTCACGACCCCAAACATATTCCATTTTAGTTATGTAATTAATATTTATGGTGCAAGTAACTATAAGCATATATAAGTACATAAACCATAAGAGAAAACTCACTCAACCATCATCTCTTGCTTAATGAAAGTAGTCCTTTAGGTAAGAAAGCTCAGTCTCCTCATCACTTAGATAAAGAAAAGTTTTGTAATTAGAATCTTGTAGGAACTTCTCTTAAATAGATTTTCTAATTGTGCTATCCTCACTATATTCCCTAATTACGTAGTTTAATCTTTAAAATGGTCATATATGGGTTACTTTAAGTCCCATTTTTATTCATGCGTAGCCATTTTCCATCGTTTTCGGATGCACGATCTATTTTTGATGTTATTTTCTTCATTTAAGGCTGGGAAGGTTATGGATCAGAAGGGTTCATATTGCTTCCTTGAGTGTTTTACTTCCGTTTTTATGTTTATCTAGGGTTTGGATCCTATCAAGGCTTTCTATCATGCATGCAACTATATCTTAAGCATTTATATAATGAAAAGAGAGTAAAGATATGTGACTATTTTACTTGTGTTTACGTAATAGATTCAAGCATTAATTTAATATGGTTTCCTTTTTCATAAAACAAGTTAGAAAGGAAGTAACAACGGTATGCGAGATGGTCAATCCCTATTTAGGGTTTTGACAATCAAAACATAAGGAGGAAAAAGATAAGCTTCAAGATTACTTTCATGTGTAAGCATAATTTTATGCTAAGTTCATGGATTCCTTAAGTTGTGACAAGAAGATAATGATGCTTAATTGCTTCTTTTAGAGCCTCTAAGCTCATGGGTCACTTAGGAATAATGATTATTGTCACAAATAGTACCTATACTTTGACAAAATATGTAATCAGGTACTTGAACTTTAAAATTGTTCAATTTAGTACCTAAAGTTTGAAATTGATCAATTTATTACCTGAAAGAACTTACTGACAATAAGTCCATTAAGCTTTTTCAGATACTAAATTAATCATTTTCAAATTTTTTTAGGTATTAAATTGATCAATTTCAAAGTTCTAGTATCTAATTACATATTTCGATAAAGTTTAGGTACCATTTGTGACATTATCCCTAAGGATAAAGAGGAGGGGATGTTTCTTGCCACATCTTTTCCTTAACTATCTTAGGTTCTTACTTGTGAGGTCATAATGGAAAATTCACAACTTAAGTAAGATACATAGATGTCACATCCTAGTTTTAGTCCTTTGGGTTTCATTATGCAAGTAAAGAGGGAAGCTTGACACTTTCCTCTTATTTGATCATCATTGTATCTAACTCTTCCATTAGATGCATTAGGATAATCATTCAAAGAAATAAAGGTGCGGAACTCACTTTGATGAGCTATATGGCTCACAACCAAAGAGAAAAAAAGAAAAAAAAAATTTTCTTTTATTTCATTGAGTCCATAGAGTTTGGGAAAGCTTATGGTCAAGGAAGAATGGTGTTGCTTCCCTGTTTTAGTTGCTATTGTACTTAAACTCCTAATAGAACTTCTATAGTAAGCAATAAAGCTTGAAACTCACTTTAGTGAGTCATTGATGCTAATAGCAAGGAAGGGAAAAGGGAGAGAAATCATCTTTGTCTCATTTAGGCTCTAGGGTGTTATCACAACGGTGAGTTTAAGGAAAAAGAGGAAAATTCATCTCCCATTATGATGCCATCATGTCTTGACATCCCTTATAAAGAAGAAGATGAGAATTTCCTTCTTAGTTTCCTTTATTAAAATGATCACGTATGAGCTCTTAGTCACCATTATAATATCTTTTGTGAAAAGAAATGAAGTTTGAACTATGATAGTTCCTTGTAAGCTTCAAGTTAAAAAGAAGGATGATGCTTCAATGTGTTCAAGCCATCTGTCTTAAGGAAAGTATATTCTTTAGGGGAATAGCTCATGTGCGCATAGAACTTCCTACTTAGGGTATTAGGTTTATTAAATAAGGAAAGTGATTTTATGACCATCTATTATCACCATATTTCTTTCCCTTATGTTTAGTGTCTTTTAGTCATCATTAAACTATTGATGATGAAATTAAGAACTTGTGATTTGCCACAAGCTTACAATCATAATATTTATGCCATGGATGGTGATGGACACTCATTTTGTCTAATTTTCATTTCTACCATCATAGCTCTAAATATAAGGGTTTCAACATAATGAAATGAACCCTCACATTGAGCATTCCAGCATAAGCTTAAGAAAAGACACATATTACAACATAGCAAAATGGAGATTATGATCATTTCCTCTTCTTAACTCAAGACATCATAGGGAAATTGTTAATATTTCTCTTTTGATGTTTTGATGATAACAAAAAGATTAAGTATTACTAATGAATTTTTTGAGTATGCAGAAATCTCAAATTTAATGTGATAAGTGAAGTAAGAGTTTTCAAGAGCTAAGCAAGAAGTTATGAAAATTTAAAGATAAATCAGAAAGTAGTTCAGAGACAAAATAGAAAGACAAAAGTATTCAGAAGGAAACTCAGAGAGTGAAACGGCTGAGCGACAAAACGAAACTGCTTAGAAGGTAACTCAGAAGGTAAACTGGGAACAAGACAGGTTCGCACAAAAAGATCACAGTTCGAATCTTTCAAAATTATTTATTATTTTGAAGACCCAGCTCCAAAGTTGAGTGTATTTGGGTAATACATTCAAATGTTCCACAAAGTTAGTTATTATATCCAAGGGGATTCGAATTTTTTTTAATCAACATATAAAAACTCAAAAGCTTATGACAGAAAAATTAAATTAATCAAAGATCAGATTATGTCTGTTATTTATGGCTTGGGTTTATATTTAATGATATTATAGAATTCGTTTTGTTATCAAGTTTGACAGTCAGATCAAGAAGGAAAGATTCTATCCTATTCTTTTGGGATTTAGAAGATATTTCACGAGAAAGTCTATCTTCAAGATGGTCAAACAATGATATGGATAAACATCAACGTTATCACAGCAAGATAAGATTTGGATAATCACAGAAGTATATCAAGCACAAAATCAAGAACTACTGGAGATTATCATCTATCCAATTATTTTGAATTCGAATTCACTAACCGTTTTCAACCGAAGAAGAAGGAGAATTTTAAATTTAAATATCTCGAAGACATGAAGACAGAGGAGGAAAAAGACGAGAATAATCAAAAGCCTTTGAGAATCTCTTGCAAAATTACTGTCATTCGAAATTTTCCTTGAGCTGAAATTTTAGAAACGTTTATTCTTTTGTTTCAAAGTTTATATCTTGAATGAGATTTGTGTAGAAGTGAGAGTTACATTTAGTCTCTGTAGATCAGTGAAAAGCTTGAGTGAAGCTAGATAGGCTGAGCAGAGTGTTTGAAGTTCTTTGTTGAAGAACAAGCTTGTATTCTCATTTCTTTTGGAAATAGTGGAACATACCGGTGTGGAATACCGGGTCCCCGGCTTGGAGCTGGAAGAGAGGATTGACGCTCGAGGCGGAACCTCCATAAATCGATCTTGCAATCTCTTTTCTACCTTATCTTTTTAATTTCGTACATATTTTATTGTTTATTCTTGCTGCATTATAAACTCAGAAGACCAGTCAGAGAGTAACTGGAAATTTAAGTTATACTGAACATTGAACTCAGAAGATCAGTCAGAGAGTAACTGGGAGCAAAATAAATTTTTATTAACATATTTTCTTTTAATTATTTGCAAACTTGATCTTGTTTGATATTATTCGAAATTTATCAATATATTTAAAATAGAGTTTTAGAAGCCATTTAATTTGAGTAACTAAGCGAAGTGAATTTGGTTGAATTTGAAAAAGGTTAAATTTTTATTAAATAACCAATTCACCCCCCTCTTGGTTATTCTTTCGGGACCAACAGAAATATATGGAAATGGTGGTTTTTACTCCATTTCTATTATTATAACTACTACATACATTACAACAAAAGGTAAAATATGAAGATGGGAACCACTCCTTTCCTCTCCTAGGCTTAGAGCATCATAGGGAATTGTAGGAAGAACTTAAGATGTTTATCTCTTTATCTACTTCTACATATGCATGAAGGGCATAGTGTTAAATTTATTTACCTTGATGTGATGACTATGTGTGTAAGAAATGAGAGTAGGAGAGAGGCAATCGAAAGGGTGGAAGAAAGGGAGAAGGAAGTGACACAATTGGGAAGGAAGGAAAAGAAAGAGAGGAATGGTGGAGAGCGTGGCTTATGAATTGAGCAAATGAGAAAATGAGTGATGAGGGGTATTTATAGAGGAATCGTGAAAGTCAAAAGGAGGTAGAGAAAGGGCTGGAGGCCGTGGTTTATAAAGGAAGGGAAAAGGGGAGGCGAAAGAAAATGAAGAAGAAAAGAAGAGAAGAAAAGAAATGAAGGAATGGAATTGATATTTGCATGAGAAAAGGAGAAAAAAAAGGATATGTAGGTTATAGTATAAGGTAAAGCTCAGGAATATATAGGGTATCAAACAGTATAAAATTTTCCTGATAAACCATTCCTTTTTCTTGTATCACAACATTATCTCTATTAGTAACATAATATTTCGGTAAATCACCACACTTAGAAAAAGGATCAAATAGGCGTAGTAAGTTGCATATATGATCAAATGTTCCCATGTCAATAATCCAATTTTCATGCCTCGAACCTTGATGAAGAGTCAAACATGTACTTGTTTGAGCCATTGTTGCAGTAGTGTGTTCATTTGACTTAGTCTCACTAGGATTCAACGAGGTTTGATCCAAGATATATTGAAGTAGGATGATCTAACTGTGAGTTCTAACTTAATTAAGCAATTTAGGTAGTCTTAGGGTTTTTACTATCTTTCTAGCACATTGGTTTTAGATGATTTGGCTTGCTAAGAAGTCTTTGACACATCTCCTTTATGTGGTTAGGTTGGTAACAGTGGTTACGCCACTGTCTACTATTTGCAATCGCATTTCTAGTGCATTTCGTCATAATGATCTTTTTTTTTTTAATTATCTAAAAGGGATTATTTGATGCTCTGATGCCATGAAGAAAAACTGTGAATAGAACAAAGGCAATATTAATGAAAAGCTCACTTAAATTGTCCTTAACCATGAGCACATATATACATACTACTAGCATGGTTGGTAGAAAAGGCAATAATACACCAACTGTAACGACATTAAAAGGGGCTTAATAGGATTGTTATAAATTTGTTATATTACGCGTGCACCTGCAATATGAGAACCACCTTACTAGTTCGGGTTTGCAAAACTCTAATTAATTATTCTCCACTCACATTTGATCATAATATACATATATTTAGTCATTATGAAAATAACTATGGAGATCAATATTCTACACTCCATTAGGATCACAGGGAATTAAAATCCCCTACCAAACAAATAGATTAGGTAAACCGGATTCAAAAACACAATAATGGCTTTTAAATAAAATCCTAAAAGATGGAAAAAAAAAGCTTAAAAGAAAAAGTATTTAAGTCTTAAATCTCATCTCCTAAAATAGGTTCTGTCTATCATATTACTAATCTTCTACCTAGCTTGTGAGACTTAATCTTTGATAAGCCCTTTGCTCGAATCCTATCCTATACATAGCCTTTATATAACTTGCAAGAACAAATTGTACGGGGGTAAGCTACATCAAACTTAGTGAGCAATTTCCTCATATTACGCTTTTCAAGTAATATACAAGCAAGTTAATTAATTCAAGGATATGCTATGCATGAACACTTAAATGAATGCAACAAATGTATATAATCATCTAGAAACTGCATATAGTATCGATTTGCACCCTCCATGACTAGGATTAGGAAATAAGTCCATTACACATCATCTTCAGTTTCCGTTCCCTTAGGTCTAGCACAATATCAATTGAAAGATATATATATATATATATATATATAATATAAGAAAATCATTACAAGTAGGAGGCTCAAATACTGTGTGAGCAAGCTCAAGCTAAAAGTTATAACAAAAGTAATTTTTATCCACTTTCCAAAAGAAAGTTTCTTGTAATCTGAAGGTGGTCGTGAGTACACCTCACCCCCAAGTAGTGACATGCTGGCAAGGCCCTAATCAAAGGGCTGCATTTCCTAGTGTAAGGTAGTTCCTAGAGTTCAGAGCAGGGCACATAGTTACATAACTCCAATCGGCTACACCCAGACCACTGCGTGATGTTGACGGCCTTCTTCATGATCCATGTTTTCTAATTTTAAGCCAATCATTATTAAAATGAATTAATCTTAATTGGTATTTTAATGAGTACAAAAGTTATGTAAAGATAATTGGTAAAATCAATAAAGAAATAATGATTATAGAAATCTACCTTGTGTGTATGTGTATGTACTGTGTTAATTCTTATAGAAACAGCATCGGCGAGCCGGTCCAAAAAAGTCTAGCATAAGAAGTAATCGATGCCAAAATCTTAGGGTAGGACGAAAGCAAGACAAAGAAAAATTTTAGGCGTGACATAAAAAAGTGTCGCATCAACGAGACAGTTCAATGACCTCCAGAAGATAATGCTGTCGAGCCCTAAATTTAGGGCTCGACAAAGAAAAACTTAGGCGCAACATGAGATGACCATGGATAAGCAAGCTGATGGATCTAGAGACCAATGAGCCAGTGCTTTATTAAAGCTGACCATTGTATGCATAAAATGTTTCCATTAGTAGATGATATCTCCAATAGGCTTTTAATTTTTTTTTTTTTTTTTTTTTGAAAGCTATAAGTACTCTTTAGATTGGAGATTCAGATAACCCTCTTTTTTGACAACCTTTGAGAGCTTTCATTTGCAAACAAATAAACAAGTTTTCATACATCCTTTTTTGTTCTCTCGTTCATTATATTGCAAATTTTAAGAGAAATAAAATCTTTCTAAAGCTCTATCTCAGTATTTGTAAATCTTTAAGAGAGTCTCTAGTGTGCGTAGGAAATATTCTATTTCTTGAAGTGGTATAAACTATGTATTGCTCTTCTTGAGCACAATTCTTGTGGTGATAAATAAAGTAGTGGTGAAGTCCTCGTTTCTTGAGCCACTTGTATCCGTTGAGAGTAGAAAGCGCGTTGAACTCCACGTTATATCTTGGCTATTTTTTCTCTATCCTCATCTCATTTATATTCCATATTATTATCTGCTTTATTTTATCCGCTGCTTATCTGATCCCTTGCATGAAAAATAATTGTCTGTGCTTTTTAAGTCAAATACTCAATTCACCTCACCCCCCTTCTTAAGTATTCTAGTGTATTTTTATTTGGCATTAGAGCCAGTCTCTTTTTTTTTTCATGCTTAATCGCCAAATAAAGTAAAAATCATGGCTTCTAACATACTAGGATTTCTAGAGGGGCAAGCTATTTACAGACCTCTACTTCTAAGTGGGGTTAAGTATCCTTACTGAAGTGCTTGATGAAAATTTTTCTTAAAGCCCAAAATAGATTAATATGGAACATCATAGAAAATGGGCCTTTAAAAAATGAAGGAGAACAAGGAATAGATTATATAGAAAAGGATTGAAAAAAATTTAGATTTGAATGAAATTACCACGAATATTATGCACTATGGTTTAAATGAAAGTGATTTTAACAGAATTTGTGCATGTGCAACCACTAAAGAAATCTCGGATGAACTTGAAAAGACTTCTGAATGAACTTCTAGAGTGATAGATACCAAAATAAGTCTTTTATGCGGTCAATTCGAAAACTTTAAAATGTTTCCAAATAAATCCGGTGATGAAATGCATAATAGATTCATTAATATTTAAATCCTTTAAGTGTACTTGGAAAAAACTTCACTAACTTGAAAATTTACTCTAAACTTCTCAGGTCACTTCCCAAGGATTTGGAAGTAAAGAGGACGACAATACTGTAAACCCCTAGATTTTACAATGATTCTTAACTTCAAACCCTAGAATTGGAAGTCAATCGGAAACCCTAGTCAACAAAACTTTATGCCAAAACCCTAGAGTTTAGATCTGATAATCCCGTGCTCTCAAACCCTAGACAACGGAATTAAGTTAATGGCTTATAATAGTTCGTAATAATATAAGGAAGTATAAAAATATCATATTCGCCAATTTATAGTGTCTTTCGGATCCGAGCGGGATTAATTTTTAAAAACCTTGCCCAGAAATACTAGACGGTAAAAATATTCCGTTTATATTGTTAGATTCGTAATAAATAAGAAATCCAAAAATATCAATTTCGTAATTTTTCGATAACTAAAAATTACACATATTGCAATTATATGCGTATTTTCTTTACTACCGGTAACTTATTAGTCTTGTTACTATTCATTGTGCTTCTATACTATTCATTACTATTCACCTATCTTTACTTTTTCTTACTACCTATATACCTATTTTTTTACTTTTTACTTTTCCAATACATCTTATATCAAATCATATCTTATATATTAATTATTTTTTTACAAAGTACAAACAAAATCAACTCACTCTCTCTCTTATTTCCCTCCAAACTGGCGCCATTTCTCCATCCCTCTCTCTCTATTTATTTTCTTTTTAATTTATTTTATTACATCTAATTTTCACTTGAAAAATTCTATAAATATCCCCTTTCCCTCCACTTATTTCACACCTTCATTTTACATAACAAAACTTTCTCAAAATCTCTTCACAAAATTCCTCACTACCAAAACTCTCTTTAACCAATTCTTCACAACATCCCTCTTCATACACAAACCATCTATCACATATCATCAGCCACATAAACCTACATTCATTACCTTCTTCCCACAATAAAAACACTTTAGGTAAACTTCTTCCAACCATTTAGTTTACCCATATCATGTAACTTAGCATGACCATGGTATTATTTTGAAACTCATATGAGTAGCAAAAGCAACAACATGCTCATATTTTGTTCTTGCACATAAAGTTCCTATATTATTATCTTGTTATTATGCTTTGTTATTAATGTTATTATTGTTATTACCTTATTGTTGTTATGGTTCTAACCTGACTAGCCTAAATGCTCACTAACTTTAACTAACTTGCTTCTATTACTATAATTGCTCTTATTATTGCTTTTCTTTCTCTTTTTCTTTTTGGGACTAAATTCTGAGATGCATTGATGAAACTAAGGCTCCCAATACTTGATTGGGTTGCCTTGATGAAGCTAAGGCTCCCAATACTTGACCGGGTTACCTTAATGAAGCTAAGGTTCCTAATACTTGATATTATTACCTTACTTATTATTATTTTGCTCCTTATATATTTTCCCATATTTTCATCATTTATTTTCATACTACATACTCATGTACATGCATCAACATAATGTTATTGTTTCAATAAATTTTAAAAGTAAACTTTTCTTTAATAAAGGAAAATGAAACTAAACTCTTTTAATATATAACCTTTCTCTAAACCAAGATTTTGTTACCAAACACATAGGAAAATTATTTTTCAATTTCTTTTGAAACGCACCAAGATTTTTCTTAAATAACAATAAAGTTGATTTCATAAAAGAAATTTAACCAACAAAATAAACATTTTCTTTTATAGTAAGCTACGTAAAGTTTATCAAAACTTAGCATAAATATTTCTTTGATAAACAAATTTTTCATAAAAGGTTACTTGTAGGATTTATACTAACCCTATAATAACAAATAAGAACAAGGCTAATTTTCAAAGTAAGATAGAATCACCTCACTAATTTATAAACCCATATAGAAAAAATAAAAGATTTCCAAGTTTGTAAATGATAAACCCATTTTCAAAAGAAATAGAAAGAATATAAGTACGATAATTTCAAAAACAATGAATTTTATCAACAACTTAAAAAGAATAATTTCTTTTCAAGTAAAATGGGTAAAAGACTTAAAGAACCAAGTTTTGGGAATAAAATTTATTTTTGAGGAAGTTAGGAGATGAAAATATAAGGATAAGAAGACTTATTTAAAAAAACCATTTTTCTTTAAAAGGAAGTATTCAAGTCAAAATCACCATAGGTTATCAATAACTTAATAAATACTTTGGAAACTTAATTTTTTCCATAAAAAGCAAAATTTGTAAAAGACCATAGTTAAAGGAAAAATTTAATTGTTTTGGAAAAGAAATTAGAAAACAAGATAGGAAAACACTTGTTTATAACAACCTAAGAAATTATAAAGTTTCTCCAAAACACTTAGAAAAGGAATGGCTAAATTTAAGTTTCAACACCTTCGGATGAATTGTTTTACAAAAAATAATCGTTGAGACAACACCATTAGAATCTTGCATATAATATGAGTTTATATAAATACTCAAAGGATTTTTCACTCATATACATATCTATATTTTTGCCAAATGATCTTTTTAATAAAGTTGAGTTGGAGAATTGTTTTGTAAAATCTGAGAATTTTCGTTTTGATTATGTACCGTAACTTTTAGCAACCCAAATAACCTTGTATGTACGAGATAACCTTAGAAATGAATATATCTTTCGAGTAGGTAGAAATCGGTATATTATATGTGAAATTCCAAGTTAAAATGAGCAAGTTATGGCCATTTTAAGTTGGAATTTCCCTCTATGCGAATTTTGACGAACCTAGTAAAATAAAATTACAAGTTTAGGTAGAACTTCTAAGAAATACTCATTTTGGGTATTTCTCTTATTTATGTGATGTGGAGACCAAGTTCTCGCAACCCGAGGATTTCCTTAACTAGAAGTATCCGCACAAATAGCCAAGTGAGTTTATTTCTTACATATTTGCACTTATGATTTTGCTTGTAAAATTTTGACATTAGAATTAAGTTAACAATAAAATGGAAAAAAATGCATGTGCTTTACATATTTGATAGAAATTACGATTAAGTATATCGATGCGGAAATTGTTTATAATGAATGTTTGATCTAGTGTAAGAATGATTGTTTGCAAATTCTATGATCATCCGCACAATATTTTTATGCCATGAGTACTTAATTAAATTGATTCATGCATGTCATCGGGTGAGTTCATTGCATTTATTACTATACCTTTTGTGGGACAAAGGCTTAGTGAGGAGATTCATAGAGTCTATAAATTCTATAAAGTGATGAGGCATCGTCTGGATTAACTAGCGATGAGAAAACATTTGAATGAAACATACCTGGCAGCTATGTAGTGCTTCGAAATAAACTACAAATAAGTTGTGTTATTTTTTTTTGTAATGCAAGGAAGTTGTTAAAACGAAAACTATCATGGAATTGTGTTGTATGATAGCGGCCCATACGGTCTGGAACACCTAATGTAAACTCTTGAAATTTTCATAATTCTTAGAAAATAATCCTAAAAGTCAAAAACCAAAACCGAAACCCTGAAAATCGACCCAAGTTAAAACCAAATTCTAAATAAGATCAAATACAAAAATCTTTAACCTTAAGAAGAAGTGAACCTTCAAAACAAATCGAAAAATCCCACAATATATTGATTCAACATCCGTACACCAATCAAATCATCTAACCGGTTCCTAACACGTAAATCAAGATGATATATCCAAATAACGCTCAACAACAAATATTAAAATCTTAATCAATTCGGTGAATTCTAGAATCAAAATTTTCAATTTCCACCAAAAGTCAAATTGAGTCAACCTATAACCTTAGACTTGATTAACGATTCCGAGAACTAAAAAATATTAGAAAATCACAAATAAAATAAATAAACCATAGATGTTGAACCATATATAACACGAACAAAACCCCAAAATTTTATAATCTTACAAATAAAATCAACAAGCCGGAAGTCAAATCGGAACACTAAAATTCAACGAAGTCTATAACAAACTCTAGAGTTTAAGATCCGGCAATCCCGTGCTCTTAAATCCTAAACAAAGGAACTGAAATAATTGTTGATAATAGTTAGTAATAGAATAGGGAAGCTTAAAAATATCATATTCGCAAATTTTTAGTGTCTTTCGGATCCGAACAGGATCAGTTTTCGAAAACCGTACCCTAGTACATCGGATGGCAAAAATATTCCGATAACACTGTTAGGCTCGTAATAATATAAAAAATCCAAAAATATCAGTTTCATAATTTTTCAGTAACTAAAAATTACAGATATCGCATTTATATAAGTATTTTTATTACTATAGGTATTTTATTTATCTAGTCTGCTATTCATTACTATTAATCTATCTCAACTTTTTCTACTACTTATTTTTACAATCTATATACCTATATCTTTAATTTTCTTTTCCCATAAAAATTCTACACCTATTACTAAACTTCTCTTACACTTCTCTTCTAAAATTAATTTTTAATCACTTCTCTCTTCCTTCCCCATGATGGTGCCATCACCTCTCTCTCTCTTTACTCTCAAATTATTTTTCTTTTTCAGTTTATTTAATCACATCTAATTTTCACTCTAAAACTCTATATATACCCTTCCCTTATTCATTCTTTCACACAACTCATTTTACTGCCAAAACTTTTTGAAAATGTCCTCTCAAATACTCTCCTCATTACTCTCCTAAAAACACTCCCAAGCTTTTTCTTCTTCATACACAAAACTCATTTACATATACTACTCTCAACTTCTATTTAGGTAAAAGGTTCTTTTCATATTTTTACTACCATGTCGTGTAACTTTACATGATCATGGTGTGAGTTTTCTAAATTTAATGCTATGGAAGCTACACTATGTTCATGTATTGTTCTTGTTCATGAACATTCATTTCTATATTTTATGTTGTTATTATACTTTGCTCATATTATTGTTGTTATTATGCTAACTTCTTATTCATATCTAACTAATATGTTTATATCTATATATATTCTTTAGAGCATATAAGCTCACTTGTTTTTTATTTATTTCATGCTTTTCAATTTATTTACTTATTTTGTGCTATTTTAAGACTAGTCTTTCTAGTCTTAGACTTATCTTCATCAAATCAAAACAACTTTTTTTCCTTCTTTTCTTTTTCATTTTGGGACTTATCTATTCTTAGTCCTAGGACGCCTTGATGAAGCTAAGGCTCCCAATGCTAGACTGGGATACCTTGATGAAACTAAGGTTCCTAATACTTGATATATTATCTTGCTTATTATTTTGTTTCTTATATCTTTCTTATATTTTCTTCTTTCCATATTACATGCTCATATACATGCATCCTCATAATGATATTGTCTTAACAACATTTAAAATGGAATTTTTCTTTAATAGAGGAACTTGAAACTAAAACTCTTTTATTATGTAACTAGTCTCTAAATAAAGAAACTTGTCAACAACAACTTAGAAAATATATTTTTACAACTTCTTTTCAAACTTTTCCCAAAGTTTTCCTAAGTATCATTAAAGATAATTTTACCAAGGAAACAAAAGAGAAATGAAACCAAACTCTCTTTATATACATCAAGATTTTGTTATCACCTACCTAGGAAAAAATATTTCTACAACCTCTTCTCAAACCCATAAAGACTTTTCTTAAATAATAATGACAATAATTTTTTCCAAAGAAGTTAACTAACAAAATAAATATTTTTTTTATTATGATAAGTCACATAAAGTTTATTAAAACCTAGGAATGATAATTATTTGTAAATAAACTTTTCTCAAAAAGCCTACTTGTAGGAATTTTTACAACTCCATAATAAAAAATAATAACCAGACTAAGTTTTATAAGTTAAAATAAAATCAACTCATTAAATTATAAACTCACTTAGAAAAATAAAAGTTCGTCAAGGTTCTAAATGATAAACTCATTTTTAAAGAAATAAAAAATATAAATAGTAGAGATTTAAAAAACAATAGATATTATCAAAAACTTAAGAAAATATTAAAATATGATTTTCCAAGTAAATTTGGTGAAAGAGTTAAAAGACCAAGTTTTAGAAATAAATTTTATTTTTAAATAAGTTGAAATATGAAAATATAAGGAGAAAAAGACTTATTTATCAAAGTCATTTCTTTGAAAAAAAAATATACATAGCTCAAATTATTATAAGTTATCAACAACTTAATAAAACTCTTGAAAACTTCATTTTTATCATTAAAAGTAAAATCTGTAAAAGACAAAGCTAAAAGGAAATTTATTTTAGAAGAGAAATTAAAAAAAAAAAAGAATATACTTGTAATAACTCAAGAAATTATGAAATTCTTTTAAAATACTTAGGAAAGAAATTGTTAAGATACAAGTCTTCAATACCGCAAAACATTGTTTTAAGAAATATAATTGTTGAGACAACACCATTAGAATCTTGCATACAATATGAGTCTATATATATATTCACATGATTTTTCCAACTATACTAACATCTACATTTTTGGTACAAATATTTTTAGATAAGGAAAAGTTTACAAATTTATGTTTTGAAAACTACAATTTTCATGATAAATCTATACTCTATGATTTCGGAACCTGTAGACACCTAATTTTTGCCCAATTAATTAAGGCTTAAAATTTAATTAAACTTATTTTTTTTAAAAAGCCTTAAGTATTGATGAAATTGGCTAAGTGATCAAGGCACAGGCCAAATGGCCTGTTGGTTAAACACATTAACCCAAACACACACTCAAGCTCAAGGAACAGGTTCAAACCCTAGCAAAGGCAAATTTTTGCCTTTTTATCATTTTTGCCTTTTTATCTTCCTAAAAGTGACTTTTTGCCTTACTTTGCATCAGTTTTTAACTGACAAAAACATCATTGATTGTCGAAATTGATGATGGAATTGTAAAGTGGTTATAGAATATGAAAGATTAGTGCAAAACAACCCAAAAGTCACAAATTCGTACAAAAAAAAAAAGAAAAAAAATGCAATTGAAGCATTCAATTGCACATGAATGGGGAGTTACAAAATTGATGAAATTGGACAATTAATTTACATACATTGGATGATCTGACATGGAATATGAAGGATCAATCATCAATTCATCGGTTAAGAATGAATCAAGCCCAAATTATTGATTAAATTCGTGAAAAAATCAAGGGGCAAAAATCGATTCATTTTCGAAACTGTTTGAAAGTAAATTGAGCTTGCAACCTATAAATAGGAGGTCCTAGGATCAAAAGGCACAAGTCAATTTCAAGAAAACACATACACAACCATATCAATTCGAAACTTTCGAATTTAGGACAAAAAATTCGAATTTTTCAAATTCGAAGTGATTGAATCGAATTTGATTGAAATTGAGTGTTTTAGAAATGTTAGAAACTTGATTTTGATGTTTTAGTGTGCTTGGATTTGATCAAATTAACTTCTGCAAATTTTTTTTTATTTTTTCGGATTTGCGCCGCCGTACGACCACCGTCGGAACCGCCGCTTGCCGCCGTTCTGGGCGCGAACCACCACCTTCAGAGGACACGCCGTCGCAGCAGGAGTCGGGCCGACAAGCTTCCAGCACCAGAGGACCACCGAAGCCGCCGAAATCCGCCCCAAAAAGTCGCGTCATCGTCTTCTTCACACCGCCGGAGCTCCGAGATCTGACCCGAAGATCCGAATCCAACCAGGTTGGTCATCGGTCAACGGTCGTCGGTCATCGGTCAACGGTCAACTCAGATCGGACGATCTAGATTCAATCAAGCAGATCAGACGCCCAGATTCAATCAAGCGATCAGACGGCCCAGATTATCAGCGATCAGAGGCGTATATTCATCAAGCAATCAGACGGCTCAGATCGAGTCAACAAGATCAGACGATCCAGATCGGTCAGCGCGATCGACGCTCCAGATTTCGTCCGCTTCATCCAACGGTCCAGGTTAATCCGCATTATTTTATTATATTTTTATTATATAATTAATTTCAAAAATAATAAAAAATAGCAAAAATAGTAAAAAATTATAAAAATTCATAAAAATTCAGAAAAATTCAGAAAAATCCAGAAAAATCAAAATATTTTTTTCATATAATTTATTTTTTTATATTTTTTAATTTTTTTAATATTTTTAATGTGTATTTATACATAAATTGCCTAGAAATGCATATTTAATGCATGAAAAATTTTAATATATTGTAAATTATTCTGGATATATTGTGAATTATGTGATGATTTTTTTAAAAAAAAAAAAAAATAAAAAAAAAATAAAAAAATAATAATAATAAATAAACAAAAATAAATAAAATACAAAATTGAATTTTCAAAAAAAAAAATGAAATGATTTTCACTTAGAAAAATATGTTTTCATGAAATGAAAATCAATTGATTAGATCATAGGACCATCAAAAATGATTTTCATAAAAATATAAAATTTAATGAACTTAAAGTGAAAAGAGTTCAAAAAATTAAAATTGATCAAATTAAAGTTCTTTTTAAAGAACTACGTTTTGTCTGATCTCGATTAGCGAGTACGTAGGCACCTGCGGGGCGACATTAAAAATAAAAAAAAATGTTTTGTTTTTTTAGTAAATAAATATTTTGTAAATATAAGATATTTTTTGATGTTTATGTTCTAAAAAAATAAAAATAAAAATGAAGAAAAGCATATAAAAAATAAAAATAAATGATTTGACTTGTAAATATTGTTATGTAATATATTATTTGATTTTTTTGAGCATGAAAAGGATAGATTAAAATTTAAAATTCCAAAAGTGGTAACCATTTGGTTTTAATAGGTTAGCCCCCGAATCCATGATATCTGGTTTTAAAAGTTTTTTTTTTAAATCAAATTTTCGCAGACTAGTAGCTAAGTTAGGATCAACCGACCCATTGATCCTAGCTTTTTTTTTTTCCCGATTTATATCGGGTGGCGACTCTAAATTTTTTAAAATTTCTTTTAACCCCTAGTCGAGGATTCATGTTAAATGGGTTCGGGTTTAATGTGAATCGGGTTAGGAGAAATGAACCAGATAGATAGTGGAAAAAATCCAGGCTCGACAGCTTGGCGACTCCACTGGGGACTATTTTTTTTTTAAAAAAAGAGGGCTAGCCACTTAGGAATTTTAAATTTTAAATTTATCCTCTTATTTTTTGTAATTTGTGAATATATGATTATTTGTATATTATATTGAATAATTGTTTTTGTAAATATATACTACCTTGCAAATATGAAAAATAGAAAACAAAAGTTTGATTTCTTTGTTTGCATTTGCATTAGCATGAATGTGTGCTAGATACGGTCGTACCAGGGCCGTCTTAAGAGCCTAAGCGAGGAGGACGAAGTAAGGTCCGGGGGCTGTGGCTTTCCACCCTCTAGATCAAGAAATGTGTCCTCCGGTTTAGTACACTAAATCGGGGAACCTATAGAACCCTACCAAATCATGCATTCATTAGCATGGGATATGACCAACTTTTTCTAAAAAAAATGAGTTGAAATATAAATGTATATGTAAATACTTAAAAAAAAATTCAAAAAAAAAATATAAAAGCTGTCAAAAAATTAAAAAATTTTGTAAATATTAGCTTATACCTTTTAAAAAATTTTCAGAAAATGATGTCTTCAACCGACAGTAGCGATAGCTTATGGGCTCGCCTTATTAGAGAAAATCGAGTGGAACCTTTCAAGATCCAATGCTCCTACTGGACCGATGGTTTGTCAGTTTTACTCCAGTCCAAAAGTCATTCATTGAGGATAGTTAGGCCCAATCCTAGCCTACCAAAGATCCATGTTCCATTCACCATGTTCCGGCCCTCACTCATCTATGGGAACCTGAAGAAGCTGTCTTCCGTTTGGGTCAGCATGTACTTAGCCCGACCATTGAGGAATATACTAGACTACTCCAAGCACCTCCTACCTCTGAAGGAATCTATGTTCCGAACTTCAAGCATAGCCCGGTCCGTGTTATATCAGAATTTTTGGGGATCAAGAGGGGACCAATAATTGAAGCATCAATGATTGTAATGAATATTGCATCCGGCTAACCACACTGATGGACTGGTTTGGAACTCCTGAATACTTTAAAAGCAACCGAGCCACTTTCAGTATACCACTTGAAGTTTGGGAAGAAAACCGGGTTAATGCCTTCATAGTAGCTGCTTTTGCAACTATTCTCTTCCCTAATGGCAATTTGTTCATCCACTTCCGGGTCATAGAGCTGGTTTCTCAATATTTAGCTGGCAAATCCTATGTCCCGCTCTTCTAGCCGAACAAGTCCGTAGTCTGAATCACATCAAGTCTAAAGGACAAGGCAAGTTCAAAGCAAGCATGCTTACTGATGTTTGGTTTGCTAGCCACATTAAGCACTACGGAAAAGATTGGCTAATGGATCCCTCATCAGCTGAAATATGATCTCATCCAATCTTTTGCTGAAAGGGTCCACATGGAAGATGATCATCCTCTATGGGATATAATTGCCATTCTTGAAGACATGCCACCTGAAGACATGATGTGGCAAGCTCGCTGGTTCAAAAGCCCTGCAGCCATCCTAAGTTGCAAGGAATACATGGCAGTACCCCTAATTGGACTCACCGGCTGTACTGGTTATTATCCCTCAAGTGTTATCAGACAGTATGGTATGCTGCAAGATATTACTGTCAAGCCTAATTTGGAGCAAGTCACTCTAGATTATCTGGATCCAACCAAGATACTACCAGCTAAAGAATTCAAGCTAAATCAAATCCGAGCTATATGGGAAAATAGAGAGGTGAAGCCGGTTTTTGAAGTCGAGCCAGAAATAAGGAAACAAAGAAGTATAGAGCAACCAGGTGGTATGTGGCTAGCCAAATGAAGAAGAATAAGGATATTCGATATGAAGCTCCCGATATCCTTCAACCAGCACCATCGGAACCTGACCCTGAAACAACTGCTTACATGGAAGCTGTTTCGGCTCGCCTGGAAGTATGTCACCGAGATTTCCAAGAAAGAGAGAGGGAAATGGTGGATCGCCTGCAAAGTGCTGGAAGCAGAATTGCATTCTTAGAGGCGAGTTGAAGGCAGCTCGAAAGAAAATTCTAGCCCTGGAAGACAAGATTGTTTGCCCCACTAAGACAAGAAGACTGGTTTAGTTGGTTTAGGTTTAGTCCTTAGGAATCAAGGTTCTTTGAAACCATTAGAAAGTAGTTTTAATTCAGTCACTAGGAAATAAGGTTTCTAAACCATTAGAAGTTTTTGTTATGAAACATTATCTTTTAATACAAATGTTTTTTTTAAATCATTGGTCAATATCCCCATTTGCATCTGTGATAGCATATCTACATTCTTGCATATGTATATTAATTCATTTATTCTTTAAAAAATATTAATAAATAATAAATGTCCAGGTCTAGCAAATTCGAGTTTAAGTCAAAACTTGAAAGATAGCGTCCAAGCCGGTTAGGAGCCCTATTGTTACCAGATCCCGAGCTAAGATGTCTAACACCGGGAGCAACCCCACAGACCAGACCAATGAGCAAAGACTCAACACCGTGGAACAAACCCTCCTTGGAATTGCTGAACAGATGCAGGCTTTAACACAGAGTCTTGCACAACTTAAGACCCCCACAACTTCTGAAGAATCCTCAAGGCACAGAAAGGAAAAGAAATTGAGGACAGCTTATTCAGCAAGAGGAGTCACCAAATGAGTTTAATGCGGCTGAGTTGAAGAAAGAACTGGAAGCTCAGGCTAAAGAAATGGAGAGAAAACTGCTTGAGAAAATGAAGACGTTCGATGGTTTTGATCAAACCGCGATCCTGAATTTGCCTCAATATGAGGAAGGTGCCTTCCCTGAGAAATTTAAGGCACCGGAATTTGAAAAATATGACGGGACAGGTTGTCCTAATATGCATACCAGATTGTATGTACGACGAATGGGGCAATACGCAAATTTGACAAGCTGATGGTGCAAACCTTCCAGGACAGTCTTACTGGTGCTGCTTTGGCCTGGTACGCCCAATTAGACCATCAAGAAATTGATACTTGGGACAAGTTGGCTAGGGCATTTTTTAATCAGTATAAGTTTAACATTGAGATGGCGCCCTCGGTATGGGATTTAAGCAATCTGAAGAAGAAGAAAGAAGAGACTTTCAAGGATATGCTCAGCGCTGGAGAGCATTGGCTGCAAGGATCACCACCCCGATGCCTGAAAAGGACCTCACTTTCACTTTTATCAACACATTAGAGGAACCTTTCTTTTCCCATCTGATTGGGCATGCATCAGCAAGTTTCTCAGAAGTGGTGATAGCTGGATGCAGGATTGAGAATGCAATTTCAGCAGGAAAATTGCAACAAGAAAAGAAATATACTGCACCGAGAAATGTCCCATACAAAGGGAAAGATTCAACCGTCAGCATGGTCAATACTTCAGATGCAACTGGCCCTACTAAGTCATTCGTGTTGTCAACAAATCAGAATCAAAATCAGAATAAGGATCAGACTCAACAAAGTGCAGTCCCAAATCAACAATCAAGGTTCAACAGGCGGAACTTCACTCGAATTCCGGTTCCCCTTAGCCAAGTATTAGCTAAATTAAGGGCCGATAATCTGATCAATCTTGAAGTTCCTAGGGAAGACTTAAGCCTAGAAATTACAATCCTGAGCTGAAGTGTGAATATCACATGGGGCAAATCGGGCATTCAACAGACAGATGCTGGAGGCTTAGGCATAAAATCCAAGATCTTATTGATGCAAAAGTCATCCAGTTGGATTTCATTGAAGCTCCAAACGTCTCTACTAACCCATTGCCAAATCATGGACCAGTTATCAATATGATTACCGCTGAGATTCCGGATCCAGAAGAGCTTGTGTGCATGATTGAAGGTGGACCTAGATCCATCAAAATCGAAATAGGCAAAGGTAGTGAAGATGGATCAACTTCATCAAAGCCTAAGAACTATACCTTTCAGATACCCCTTGCTGTGAGTGATTATAAAGCCGCTCCATTTGATTATAAGGCGGTAAATCATGCTTCAATGGCCATGGTTGGTGGCCTTACTCGCTCAGGAAGAGTTTATGAGTCGACCGGAAAGAATGCAACTGTGAATATGCCACAGCAGCAAAATGAAGAAGGGAAGAAAGATGAAGAGAAGTCAGCATTGGCAAAACTGATGAAAGCAAGTGAATACAAGTTGTCGAGCAGTTGGCCAAAATACCTGCCCAAATATCGCTCATGAGTCTGCTGATTAGCTCTAATGTACACCGTGAGGCTCTTTTCAAAGCCTTAGAAGAAGTGAAAGTTCCAGAAGGTGTATCAGAAGAAGCCTTGGGGCATATCATCAACTCAATCTTTGCAAATGAGCAAATCATTTTCTCATCTGAAGAACTGGGAGAGGAAGGGATCAACATAACAAGGCCCTCTTCATCGTAGTCAAAAGCTGTGGAAAGATCGTCTCTCGAGTATTAGTTGACAATGGATCCTCTTTGAATGTGTGCCCCTTAGCCACTTTGAGATTGAACCGTCAGACATCAAACCAAGCTCTACTGTGGTTCGTGCTTTTGATGGATCAAAAAGAGATATAATAGGTGAAGTGGAGTTAGAAGTCACCATCGGGCCTCAAACTTTCATTATTCCTTTCCAAGTGATTGATATCCCCAGAACATTCAATCTGCTGTTGGGAAGACCATGGATCCATGCTGCCAGGCAATACCATCAAGCCTGCACCAGAAGGTTAAGTTCATAGCCAATGGTCAACTCATCACTGTTATGGGAGAACAGGATTATGCCATTTACAAGGAGACAGCTGTCCCTTACATTGGAAAAGAAGGAGAAGAAGACTTCGGGCTCAAATGTTTGACGAAGTCTGTATGATGAATGATGAGAAAGAAACTCAGGTGGGAACCTTTGGACTGGGTTATTCCCCCACTTGTGCTGAAGTGGCAGAAATGAAAAACCAAATGAGAAGGAGGAAGCTCGACAAGGAGTATGATCCAATCAAAATCCTCACATCAGCCATTCCTTTCCAAAGCCACATCATATCCAGCAGCCAGATGATATCAAAGAAGATGCTTCATCCAAAGAAATGATCTTGAGAAATTGGTTCTCTGTGCCTTGCGCTAGTATTAAGTCTTTTAAGTAAGAACTTATCTAAGACTAGATTTGTGTTTTGTGTTTTTCAGTATTATGTGATGCTCAAATAAGTGTACTTAAACACCGTCCCAGTTTAATGAAATTTATTTCCGTTTGTTTTCACATATTCTCATACATTCCTCATTCATATTCAACCAGATTCGACAATTGTGATGAAGTTCAGGGATATCTCGCGCGTATAATTAATGAAAATATCAATATCACCTCTAACTCTACTGGGTTAGATGTTGAAGATGATATTGATTATCAATTTAGAACACAAGAAATTTGGCAAAATTTTGAACAAGGAAGGATTGAAATTCCCGAAACCATTGAAGTGATTAATTTGGGAACAAGTGAAAACCCTAGGAATCTGAGGATAGGGGGAAAATTGCCTGAGAGCACGGCACAAGATTTAACCAAGTTACTAGCCGAATACTTGGATGTTTTTGCATGGTCGTATAGCGATATGCCTGGTTTAGACCCATCCATTGTGGTTCACAAATTGCCAACAAAGGAGGATTTTAAACCTATAAAGCAAAAATTAAGGCGATTTAGGCCGGATTTACTCCTCCAAATCAAGGATGAAGTAAAAAAGTTGCTTGAAGTAGGATTCATTGAGGTTTCTGATTATTCGGATTGGGTATCAAATATAGTGCCAGTACTTAAGAAAAACGGGAAAGTAAGAATGTGTGGATTTCAGAGATCTAAACAAAGCAACCCCGAAAGATAATTTCCCGTTGCCTCACATCGATGTTTTAGTGGACAATACCGCTGGAAATCATCTATTTTCATTCATGGATGGATTTTCAGGGTATAATCAGATATTAATGGCCGAAGAAGATAAGGTCAAAACCACATTCGTTACAGCCTGGGGAACTTTTGTTACAAGTCATGCCTTTCGGTCTCAAGAATGCCGGGGCAACTTATCAACGAGCAATGCTTGCTATACTTCATGATATGATGCACAAAGAGGTGGAAGTATATGTAGATGACATGATCGCCAAGACAAAGGAAGGAGATGATCATGTAGTGGTGTTAAGGAAGCTTTTTGAAAGATTAAGGAAGTTTCAGTTGAAATTGAATCCAGAAAAATGCACTTTCGGAGTGACATCTGGAAAATTATTAGGATTCATGGTTAGCCAAAAGGGATAGAAATCGATCCTGATAAGTCAAGGCGATTCAGGATTTGCCTCCACCAAAAACATTAAAGGAAATCAGAGGCCTCTTGGGAAGATTGAATTACATTGCTCGATTCATATCACAGTTGACTGATAAGTGCCAACCGCTGTTTAAACTGCTGAAGAAGAATGCCCTAATTGAATGGAATGACGAATGTGAAAAAGCCTTTAATCGGATAAAGCAATATCTGACGAATCCACCAGTACTGGTTACTCCAAAACCGGGGAAACCGTTGTTCTTGTACTTGACAATTCTTCCTGAATCCATGGGTTGTGTGCTGGGCAAAAAGATGAGGAAGGAAAAGAAAGAGCTGTTTACTACTTAAGCAAGAAATTCTCAAATGGAGAACAAAAGTATTCAGAGATAGAAAAAACCTGCTGTGCATTAGTATGGGTTATGCACAGACTTAGCAGTATACGCTCTTCTACTCGATCGAGTTGATTACGAAGCATGATCCATTGCGATACTTAGCACGCAAACCGGCTTTGGTTGGTCGAATCTCGAAATGGCAGATGCTGCTTTCTGAATTTGATATCATTTATGTAATCAAAGTTCAGTCAAAGGACAAGTTTTAGCTGATCAACTCGCAGAAAGCCCAGTTGATGACGAAGAATTAAAGGAACAAGATCAGTTTCCAGATGAAGGCATCAGATACAGAAACAGAAGCCGAAACAACAGTTGGAAGTTGTATTTCGATGGAGCAGCCAACGTATACGGGTGTGGAATAGGGGCAGTCCTTATCTCACCAAAAGAAGAACAGTTCCCGGCATCAGCCAGATTAATGTTTCCTTACACAAATAATGTAGCGGAATACGAGGCATGCATCATGGGATTAGAAATGGCAATTCAAATGAATATCGAGGAGCTCGAAGTGTTTGGAGATTCATCACTTATCATTTTCCAAACTCGAGGCGAGTTCAAAACTAAGGATCCCAAGTTGATTCCTTATCATAATCACTTGGCTGAGTTAGCAGGAATTCAAAGAAATTTCCTTCACTTATGTGCCGAGAACTCAGAATCAATTTGCTGATGCATTGGCTACTCTGGCCTCTTTGATCCAATTCACTGAAGGAGTAAGAATACAACCTTTGCAAGTCCGAATAAGAAGTGAACCCGCATTCTGTGTGATTGAATCAAATGAACCATGGTTTCAAGATATCAAAATTTTCTTGCAAACAGGTAGCTATCCTGAGTGTGCTACAAAAAAGGATCAGAAATCATTGAGGCGTCTGGCAAGTCATTTCTTGTTAAGCGGAGATACCTATACAGAAGGTCATTCGATACAACCCTGTTGAGATGTGTAGATGAAAAAGAAGCTCAAAAATTAATGGAAGAAGTTCATGAGGGAGTATGTGGACCTCATATGAACGGATATATGCTAGCTAAAAAGATTATGAGGCTAGGATATTTCTGGTTAACCATGGAATCAGACTGTATCAAACATGTGAGATCTTGTCATTTATGTCAAATTTACGCAAACAAGATAAATGCTCCTCCGAAGGAATTACAGTCAATGTCGACACCATGGCCGTTCTCAATGTGGGGAATATGTAATTGGGCCAATTTCGCCAAAAGCTTCAAATGGTCATCGATTCATACTAGTTGCAATCGATTACTTCACCAAGTGGGTTGAAGCTGCTTCATACGCCAGTGTGACAAAAGCCGTTGTGGTGCGATTCATCAAAAGAGATATCATTGCTCGATATGGAACTCCAGAAAGTATCATTACCGATAATGGTACAAATCTGAACAATGCAATGACTGATTTATGTCAGCAATTCAAGATTAAACACCGGAATTCCACTCCATATCGCCCACAGATGAATGGAGCAGTAGAAGCCGCCAACAAAAACATCAAGAGAATCATTGAGAAGATGACAATTGCATACAAAGATTGGCATGAAATGCTCCCATTAGCATTAATGGCGTATCGAACCTCTAAGAGTGTCAACTGGGGCAACGCCCTATTCCCTGGTATATGGAACTGAAGCCGTTTTACCAGTAGAAGTTGAGATTCCTTCGCTCCGAGTACTGGCTGAAACAGAGCTCGAAGAAGCTGAATGGGTTAGACAAAGATTGAACAGTTAAATCTTTTAGATGAAAAAAGATTGACTGCCATGTGTCATGGGCAATTATATCAACAAAGGATGGCTAGAGCATTTAATAAGAAAGTTAAGCCAAGAAATTTCCAAGAAGGTGATTTGGTTCTGAGAAAAATGCTGCCAAATGTGCAAGATTCCAGAGGAAAGTTCACACCAAATTATGAAGGACCATATATAGTGAAGAAGGTCTTATCGGGAGGAGCATTAATCCTTTCCCAAATGGATGGACCCGATTTAAAGGATCCTGTGAACTCAGATGCTGTAAAGTTGTATTATCCTTGATCAATAAAATTTGTCATTTCAAGTGATCAATTGATTTTATTTTTTAATTATAAGCAAAGTTGATATTCCTGAAATTCTCTGAAGTCGAATCAAAGCCTGAAATTCTTTGAAGTTGAATCAAAGCCTAACCCACAAAATTCTTCTGAATAAATTTCCAGTCAAACACCATTTGAATCATCAGAAAGAAATTTGAGCATCTTATAATGCTGAATGAATGCGTTTATACAGTTTGGTCTATTGATTGTTCTTATTTTAAAAGAAAATATTACTGCAAGATAACTAATTTTGATTGAAGCATCCTTTTTATCATCAATTAAAAAAAAAAAAGAAAGAAAAGAAAGAAAAGAAAAAAAAAAAAAAAAGAAAAGAAAGAAAAAAAGAAAGAAAAAAAAAAGAAGAAAAGAAAAGAAAAAGAAAAAGAGAAAAAGAAAGAAAACCCCAGTGGATTGAAAAATCACAAATACCCCTCAGTCTAGACAGATAGTCTAGTATGCCCAAATTTAAAATCCATCCTTTAGAGATGGTGACCCAAAATCCATCCTTTAGAGATGGTGACCCAAAACCATCCTTTCGAGATGGTGACAAGATTCAAAAACTTCTACTAAGATGGTAACAAAATTCAGAAGCACAAGATGGTGATCAAGACAGAATTCAGAAATTCATCCATCCAAGATGAAGACAAAATTCAGAAATCCATCCACTAAAGATGGTGATCAAGACAGAATTCAGAAATCTATCCAAGATGAAGACAAAATTTAGAAATCCATCCATTCCAGATGGTGACCAAAGCCCATAGGTCCGGCAAATGCCCTAACCAAAGCCCATAGGTCCGGCAAATGACCTAACTAAAGTCTGGGTCCGACAGTTGACCTAGCAAATCTCAAAATCTAGGCCCGACAGATGGCCTATCTTTTTTCAAAATATAGACCCGACAGATGGTCTATCAGTTTTCTAAGTCTAGGTCCGACAGTTGACCTAGCAAATTTCAAAGTCTAAACTCGATGGATAGTTTAGCACAAGATAAAAATCTCCTTGATGAAAATAAAATTTGGAAGGAGAAGCTAAGCAAAAATTGGTTGTCTTTTTGTCTTTGTGGCAAAAGTTTTGTTCAAACTTTACCACAAAGAGGGGCAGCTGTAGACACCCAATTTTTGCCCAATTAATTAAGGCTTAAAATTTAATTAAACTCATTTTTTTAAAAAGCCTTAAGTATTGATGAAATTGGCTAAGTGATCAAGGCACAGGCCAAATGGCCTGTTGGTTAAACACATTGACCCAAACACACACTCAAGCTCAAGGACATAGGTTCAAACCCTAGCAAGGCAAATTTTTGCCTTTTTATCTTCCTAAAAGTGACTTTTTGCCTTACTTTGCATCAGTTTTTAACTGACAAAACATCATTGATTGTCGAAATTGATGATGGAATTGTAAAGTGGTTATAGAATATGAAAGATTAGTGCAAAAACAACCCAAAAGTCACAAAATTCGTATAAAAAATAGAAAAAAATGCAATTTGAAAGCATTCAATTGCACATGAATGGGGAGTTACAAAAATTGATGAAATTGGACAATTAATTTACATACATTGGATGATCTGACATGGAATATGAAGGATCAATCATCAATTCATCGGTTAAGAATGAATCAAGCCCAAATTATTGATTAAATTCGTGAAAAATCAAGGGCAAAAATCGATTCATTTTCGAAACTGTTTGAAACGTAAAATTGAGCTTGCAACCTATAAATAGGAGGTCCTAGGATCAAAAGGCACAAGTCAATTTCAGAAAACACATCACAACCATATCAATTCGAAACTTTCGAATTTAGGACAAAAAATTCGAATTTTTCAAATTCGAAGTGATTGAATCGAATTTGATTGAAATTGAGTGTTTTAGGAATGTTAGAAACTTGATTTTGATGTTTTAGTGTGCTTGGATTTGATCAAATTGATCAAATTAACTTTTGTAAATTTTTTTTATTTTTTCGGATTTGCGCCGCCGTACGACCACCGCCAGAACCGCCGCTTGCCGCCGTTCTGAGGGCGAACCACCACCTTCAGAGGACGCGCCGTCGCAGCAGGAGTCGGGCCAACAAGCTTCCAGCCACCGAGGACCACCGAAGCCGCCGGAATCCGCCCCGAAAAGTCGCGTCATTGTCTTCTTCACCCGCCGGAGCTCCGAGATCCGACCCGAAGATCCGAATCCAACCCGGTCGGTCATCGGTCAACGGTCGTCGGTCATCGGTCAACGGTCAACTCATATCGGACGGTCTAGATTCAATCAAACAAATCAGACGGCCCAGATTTGATCAAGCAGATCAGACGGCCCAGATTCAATCAAGCGATCAGACGGCCCAGATTCAATCAAGCGATCAGACGGCCCAGATTCAATCAAGCGATCAGACGGCTTATATTCAATCAAGCGATCAGACGGCTCAGATTGAGTCAACAAGATCAGACGATCCAGATCGGTCAGCGCGATCGACGCTCCAGATTTCGTCCGCTTCATCCAACGGTCCAGGTTAATCCGCATTATTTTATTATATTTTTATTATATAATTAATTTCAAAAAATAATAAAAAATAGCAAAAATAGTAAAAAATTTATAAAAATTCATTAAAAATTCAGAAAAATTCAGAAAAATCCAGAAAAATCAAAATATTTATTTTTCATATAGATTTATTTTTTTTTATATTTTTTAATTTTTTTAAATATTTTTAATGTGTATTTATACACAAATTGCCCTAGAAATGCATATTTAATGCATGAAAAATATTTTTAATGTATTGTAAATTATTCTGGATATATTGTGAATTCATGTGATGATTTTTTTTAAAAAAAGACAAAAAAATAAAAGAAAAAATAAAAAAAATAATAATAATAAATAAACAAAAATAAATAAAAATAACAAAATTGAATTTTCAAAACAAAAAAAAATGAAATGATTTTCAAACTTAGAAAAATATGTTTTCATGAAATGAAAATCAATTGATTAGATCATAGGACCATCAAAAATGATTTTCATAAAAATATAAAATTTAATAAACTTAAAGTGAAAAGAGTTCAAAAAACATAAAATTGATCAACAAATTAAAGTTCTTTTTCAAAAGAACTACGTTTTGTCTGATCTCGATTAGCGAGTACGTAGGCACCTGCGGGGCGACATTAAAAAATAAAAAAAAATGTTTTGTTCTTTTTAGTAAATAAATATTTTGTAAATATAAGATATTTTATTGAATGTTTATGTTCTAAAAGACAATAAAAATAAAAATGAAGAAAAGCATATAAAAAATAAAAATAAATGATTTGACTTGTAAATATTTGTTATGTAATATATTATTTGATTTTTTTTTAGCATGAAAAGGATAGATTAGAAATTTAAAATTCCAAAAGTGGTAACCATTTGGTTTTAATAGGTTAGCTCCCGAATCCATGATATCTGGTTTTAAAAATTGATTTTTTTTTTTTTAAAATCAAATTTTCGCAGACTAGTAGCTAAGTTAGGATCAACCGACCCATTGATCCTAGCTTTATTTTTTTTCCCGATTTAAATGGGTTCGGGTTTAATGTGAATCGGGTTAGGAGAAATGAACCAGACAGATTTAGTGGAAAAAATCCAGGCTCGACAGAACCCAAACGACCTTATATGATAAAAATGACCTTATAAATGGATATACCTTTTCGAATAAGTAGAAAACGGTATGTTATATGTGAAAGTACGAGTTAAAATGAGCAAATTATGGCCATTTTAAGTTGAAATTTCATTCTATGGATTTTGATGAACATAGCGAAATAAAATTAATAAGCTTAAGTAGAATTTCTACGAAATACTCATCCCAGGTATTTCTTTTATCTAAGTGATGCGGAATACGAGATTTCTCTTCCTGAGGATTACTACGACTAAGAAGATTGTGAAATGGACGAGTAAGTTATTCCTCTTAATTTCGTTACTTTTTTGTGCTTATAGAATAATGGCATTTGAAAACTAAGGAAAGATAAAAATAGACATGTATGGGGAATTCAGGGATATGTGATTCTATGCTTATGTGATGAAATGAGAATTAAGAATATCGTAACTTCAAATTGTTTATTAAGTATTTTGTTTACCTGCATTTATGCTTGCTTAGTATCTGCAAATTTGTTTGATCGTCCCTAAGAAACCTTGATAAGGTTTGACCTAAGAAAAATAAAACGTTCACGCATAGTATCCATTGAGTCACATTGCTTTCAGAAGGCTGCTACTCTTACGCGTAGAGTTGGATTGGCTGTTATTGTGTTGGGATACGAGCCATGTTCCTTCTTAGAGAATCCAAATTGCTCGGGGAATGCGACTCTAGATTCGGAGCCGAGCCAACCGAATACTTTGGGCATGAGCCTAGGGATTAGTAATAGAAGGTCAAGGATCTTCATCGACAATTCCCTAACCTTCGATACGAAGGAGTAAATCCGTTCTATATATGGTTTCCAAATAACTATACATATTTGTGTAATCACATGATTATTGCATAGCATGCATAGCATATGCATGAAAAATTAAATGAACTTGTTTGTAATCATGGTGTGAATGAAAAAGAACCTCATTAAGCTAGTTGCAAGCTTATACCCTATAGATTTTGTTGAAATAGGTATACCAGTGGCTTTAATTGAAGATCATGACATTAAGGAAGTCATGGGTGGATGTTAAACTTTTATGATGGCAATGAGAACACAGGATAAAGTTACTTTGTAAGATTCCTTATATGTAATGTATGCTATTTTAGTATTTTGGAAATTTCTAAGAAGTGTATTTATATTAGCTTGAAGACAATAGCGGGGTATGCCCTTAAGAATTGTAATTAACCATGTTTATCTTTTATGATAAGTATTCTTCTTGCCTTGTAACTTAATCATTATCAATATAAGTTGTGCTACTCCGATGCATTCCTTTGGTTGTGATGTATGCCTTGTATATGATATAAAAGCCTTTGCGTGACTAAGGTAGTTATTCTTAGACTTTAAAATTGTGTACATCGGACTGCCACATTTAAGAAACCCTTCGAGACATGACACCTAACCCCGAATGAAGGGGTAAATCCATTCAACATATGATTCCCAGAAAATCATATGTATTGTTTGCCCAAGTGCTTGTGCATCTTATATGGTTGCTTAAATAAGTTTGTCTTAATTATTGAATGTCGAGTGCTATTTGTGGAAGTAAATCTCACTAAGCTAGTAGTTTATACCTCTTAGATATCTTTTATAGCTCTCATACCTTTGGTTCGAACTAAGAGGTTATTTTACCCAAATAATGCCTTAAGCCGAGATCTTATAGATAGAAGTACAAGATAGAAGTAGATAGGGATTCCAACAGGAGTTTCAAAAGTGTAAATCGTTTTATGTTAGACTCTTTATTAGACTTAGTTATCTTTAGTAGTGGAATGCCCCTTAATGTTGTAAAGACTCCTTAATAGTTTTATGAACCTTGATTATATTGTTATGATTTATTTTCTTGATTGCTATTGTGTATAACTGTTTAAACAGCATGATCCAAAGTTTGGTCCACTACGATCGCGAAGGTACGCCTTACACATGGTATCAAGACTTTCGGAATGACTAAAGTTGTCATACTTAAGCCTCAATATTAAGTGTGGCGGACTGTCGCGTCTAGGGTATCATTTGGGGCGTGACAGTTTAAGTTGGTATCAGGGCATGGTTAAGGAAATTATAATCATAACAATAAGAATAGACTTAAGAAGTAATAAGTATAACCAAATTAGAAAGGATAGTGTGGTTAGAATAAGTTCGCTAATTTTCTCTTCCTTTCCTTTTTGCTTGAATAGATTACCTTAGAAGAAGCACTTTTGGTAGCTCAGCAATTCCATAAGACACCTAATGAGACCTTTACCAACTATCAATTAAGTTTAAGAGTGTTATGCGAGGAGTTTGCCATGGTAGGAAGACCTAAGTCGATTAAGGAGATCTTCACCTTATGGAAAAGGGGACTAAGGAACACAGAGTGGAAAAGAATTGTTTAGACAATAAGGTATTGTCCCATAAGAAGGAAAAGATGGTCTGAGTTAGAAGTTATATATTCCATTGAAATAATCGCTACGCATGCATATGGACACACCATGTTACGAGAGGCTACATTCATGTTGAGAAGGGAAAGAGAGCTGACCTTTCCAGATTTTTAGACTTAGAACCCGATTGTACCCTTATACATGTATGCTCATGATGAGCTAAGAGACTACTTGATTTTAAGGATGCCTTTTACTGGCAAGGAGTATACTAAAACCTCGTCGAAGGTCCAAGGAATATGCCGACTAAATCACCGCTTAGGACCAGGATCCAACTCACCGACGACGAGATATTGGTAGACATTGCCATGGTTGAGGCCGAAAACGAGGAACCCAACGAAGAGGACAAAACCGAAGAAGAAGAAGAAGAACCGGAGGAAGACCCGGAAGAAGAACTAGTACAAGAGCTAGTGTGGGATAATCCTAACATACCTTAGGCAGAAGAGCAACTTGAGCAAGAGTAGAACGAAGAAAATTTCAACATGACCTGAGTAGCGGCAATATGTGATGAAGGAGAAAGGATCTACCTAGGAAATAGTGAAGAAAGGCGAGCTCGGACGACTGCTATGATTCAAGAAGCTACTTCTTCAAGGAATGAAGATGCGACAAATCCTCCTGTGATGAGAAATACCGAGTTGGACCCTGAAGCTTTGGACTCCCAAGAATGGAAAGATATATATATATATATAATGGAGAATGAGCATCAGACTGGCAAGAGAGGCGCATCACGAGAATCTACCCCTCATCAAGCCAATGGAGAAGGGACCTAGCAAGACCATGTGATGACCTTGGAAAGTGACAATAGTGATGAAATGTTGGAGCAAGTAAAGGAGCTCTCAAGAGAAAGGAGAAGGAACATAACAAGGTATTTGGGGCCATTCATAGGTAATTGGCAAAGAGGATCATCAAGCCATAATCCGAGTGATGCACCATCTTCGTAGGCTGAAAGAAGAAGGATGGAAGAAGTAGAAAAAGAGGAAGAAAGGAAGAAGGAAAAGAGTTAGGATGAAGATCGAGCACCCCTAGAAGTCCAATAGTAGATTTTGCAATCAAGACCTAAGCTATTAGATCACGTAGTTTAGCTTTCGTTTGGAAAGTGATGTGGTGTGTATTCCTTATGGATTGTTGCCTTTATAATTTGTAATCTTTTATTTCCATTGTAACGGTGTTGAACTTGTTTTTATTTCCTTATTAAATGAAGTTATCCTTTTAAAACTTCGATTTAGTGATTTTGTAGTTTCCTGATTATTTCATGATTCCTTATTTCAAGTTTTTATGATTATGCATAATTAGTTCAATTTTCATGATTTTTGACAACACCCGCATAAAACTTAATAAAGCCATTAAGAGAAAATATCGAGCTCATCTAACTAAAACCTAAACAGCTGTAGAAGAAAGAGATGCCAGAAGCAAAGTGCATCAAATCAACCTACAGTCTAACCACAAAATCCCCCGAATGTGGACCCTCAAGCAAATATGCAAGCCGTCTTTAACCAATTCATGCAAATGATGGAAGCTTATAGATAGAATAACTCAGTACCGGCATCGCCGCAACCTGAACCATATGTGCATATGGAAACACCCGTTCCAGAAAATGTACAACCTCAAAATGTACCTTTACCAACACCACCCCTTATGCCATATAGAAACCTCTTACCCGAGTTCATAAAAAGTAACCGATACTTTGATGGAGCTTTTGGCAAGCCAGAGGAAGCCGAGGATTGGTTAGCTCACATCGAGAGATTTTTTTATGCTTATGAGGTACCACAACCTTTGAGGATCACCTTTGGTACTTACATGCTTCGCCTCAATGCTCGGAATTAGTGGGAATCCAAGAAGCGAGAGATGATACCTCTAGTCACATGGGAAATGTTTCGTCAAGAGTTCTTAGAGAACTACTTTCCTGGAAGTCTTTGAGTGCAGTATAGTGATGATTTCTTGCAGATTGCTTAAAGAGGAAGGACAGTGGAACAATATGAGACCGAGTTTAGTAGGTTACTCCAGTATGCACCTGAATCATACAAGTACATCGAGAAGTTGAAAAGAAAAGTGTTCCTAAATGGATTAGACGAGGATTTACAATTCAAGCTAGTGGAATTTGATATAAGATCTTTTTGGGAGTTAGTAGAAAGGACACAAATTGTTGAAGGAGCCAAGAAGAGGAAAATGAAAAGGCTTGAAAGAGAAGCACCAATTTTCATAAGAAGGTTTAAAAAAGAAATGAGATTTAATCAATGCCAAAGAAAATTAAGATTTCCAACAACTCTAGAAATGGCGCAAGTGATAGAAATTTTGCAAGAAGACCCATCATTGTTGGAATTGCAAAGGAATGCATTACCCTAAAAGATGCCCACAGTTGAAAGGAAAGTGTCACTTTTGTGGAGACTCGAACCACAGAATGACAGGATGTCCAAAAAGGTCAATCAACACATGCTATGTGTGTAAACAACTTGGGCACTTTGTGAAGGAATGTCCACAAAAGAAAAATGCTCATACCCGAACCTTTGGAAAGTTGGCTTCGATAAAGATCGGGAATGGGAATCGAAACAAGAATTCACCTAGAGCCTCAATGCCCGAAATTTGGATTTACAATATGGAAGGTCAATGGATGTGTGAAGAAATTGGTAAGGAAAAAGGATGCGAGTTTTACGCCGTAGAAGATGAAGGCTGTCAGAACATCTTAGCTGCAGGTTAGCCTTAACCCTAAGTTATTATGTTGATTGTTTGTAGTATCTTTATATGTGCTTAAATCCATAGCAATAGAATTTCGATATCTGTGTAGTTCAAAACGTCTAGATAAGAATTGAACATCATACCCGACCTGGTTAGTAAAAGTGCATGTATCTAGTAAGACTTGCCTACATCCTGTTCGATACCAAAGCCACCTGTTCACTTATCACCCATCTTTGAAGAACAAGTTTATTAAGAATCACCACCTACGATAACCACCAAGGAAATGATAAAGGAATATCATACCCTATGTTAAGTAATATAAGTGATCAAGTGCGAAGTAACCCTTGGTATGAGATGGTTAAATTACGCCAATGATCTGATGGAATATGGAGAGAATAGGACGAGTCCTAAAGATATAAATGAAGGAAATGCTGAATATGCAATTATAAGGAATCAAAGGCTAAGTTGCCCAATGTCAATATCTAAGGAAGGAAGGATACGGAAAAGATAATTGATAAGTTAACTCTGCGAATGAAAAAAGTAAGAGACTAAAGGTAAAAGATCAATTAATGATTCGATCATCTGAGGATGATGCTCCAAGGAGTACCAACTAGTTTGATAAAAGGAAGAAGATTGGTGAAGTCATGGATCAATCACCAAAAACCTAATAAGAATAGGAATAAGTAATCTTTTTGTCAGGAACCCAAAGGATTCCCTTGATTGGATGCAAGGAGTGAACAATCTTTCTGGTATTTATCAAAGGACCTATTACCAAAGGTTAAGAGCAAAGCTGGAGGGCATATAAAGGGCAAAATTTCTAAACTTGTTAAGGAAATTACAAGTTTTAGTCTAAGAGATATACCTGTCGATCACAAGGAATTGATAAATTAAGTATACTAGCCTTGTTAGAAAAGTATGTTCTTGAGTTTATGAAAAATACTCACGCGTACCCAGAGATACCCAAGCAAAACTAAGAGACATCTATGGATGATTATACCAGTGCTAAGAGAACATAAGTTGCATAAACAAATTGATTTGTATGGCTTTCGATTGAATTGGATTGGATTTCTTCCTTGAGTTATGAAGTATCATAAAGAAGCATTTCAGTAGACCCAACAAGAGACAAGCGGTCATGGGATGGAAATCGTCAAGGATGGCGACAAAGTAAAGAATCTCTTAAGCCTAGCCATTTGTTACGGGAAGTCCATAAAAGGATTGTGTAGTTAAGCTATTGACTTAGATAACCTAAAAGAATGGAAAGTTCTCACAGACAGAGAATCAAGACCTGCATTAGATAAGAAAGACTCATAGGATTATGCATTCAAAAGAATCAAGGATGCAATGAGATAAATGGCTATACTGTAAAAGACTCTGGCCTTGGTATTAGGTAACACCCTAAAGGGAATGTCAAGTATAGCTAATTTCTTAAGTTGAAGAAATCATGATGAAGTTATCGCTCCACCTGCCAAATAGAAAAAGTTGCTCGGGAGATTTAAAGAACAAGTATTCATTGGACAAGATAAGGGAACTAAGATTTCCAATTCGGATACAGAATCAACCTTGGTAAGGATAAATCAAGGATGCCCAATGTCATGGTAGAACCTTTCCAAGGGATAATAGTTGAGCAAGGGGAAAAGTTTAAAGTTTAATACAAGAAAGATCGTAAGGGAAGGAAATTGTGGAGAAAGGCTCACAGTTCTAGGGGAATCCCATGAAACCTTTGATGAACGAAAGAGTAGATTGATGTTGCTCAACATAATATAAAGGACTTGGATTGGATAAAAATTCCATTTATGAGGAAGTCGCATGGGAAGTTAAGAATTAAATCTAGCTAAGATACCCAAGTTGTTTGAAGAATCTAGAATGCAAGCCGAGTTTTGAGGACAAAACTTTCTTTAAGGGGGGTAGGTTGTAAACCCTTAGATTTTACGATGATTCTTAAGTTCAAATCCTAAAACCGAAAATCAACCGGAAACCCTAGTCAACGAAAACCTTTGCCAAAACCCTAGAGTTTAGATCCTGCAATCCCGCACTCTAAAACCCTAGATAACCGAATTAAGTTAATGGCTTATAATAGTTCGTAATAATATAGGGAAGTATAAAAATATCATATTCGCCAATTTCTAGTATTTTTTGGATCCGGTAGGATTAGTTTTTGAAAACCATGCCCAGGAACACTGCATGGTAAAAATATTCCGTTTATACTGTTAGACTCGTAATAATATGAGAAATCTAAAATATCAGTTTTGTAATTTTTTTTGTGACTAAAAATTATAGATATCGTAATTATACGCATATTTTCTTTACTACCAGTAATTTGTTAGTCTTGTTTACTATTCATTGTACTTCTCTACTATTCACCTATCCCTACTTTTTTTTACTACCTATATGCCTATTTTTTTACTTTTTACTTTTTCAATACAACTTATATCAAATCACATCTTATATATTAATTATTTTCTTATAAAATACAAACAAAATCAACTCTCTCTCTCTCTTTTTTCTCCATATCGGCACCATTTCTCTCTCCCTCTCTCTCTATTTATTTTGTTTTCAATTTATTTTATTACATCTAATTTTCACTATAAAAATTCTACAAATACCCCATTTTCCTCTACTTTTTTCACACCTTTATTTTACATAACAAAACTCTCTTAAAATCTCTCCACAAACTCTATCTACAAAATTACTAACTACAAAAACTCTCCTTAACCAATTCCTCACAACATCCCTCTCCATATACAAACCATCTACCACATATCATCAATCACATAAACCTACATTCATTACCTTCTTCCCACTACAAAAACACTTTAGGTAAATTTCTTCTAACCATTTAGTTTACCCATGTCATGTAACTTAGCATGACAATGGTATTGTTTTGAAACTTATATGAGTAGTAAAAGTAAAAACATGTTCATGTTTTGTTCTTGCACATAAAAGTTCCTATATTATTATCTTGTTATTATGCTTTGTTATTAATGTTATTATTGTTATTACCTTATTGTTGTTATGGTTCTAACCTAACTATATATATATATACACTATTATCTATATATATATATATCTATATATTTCTTCAAACTTAAATGCTTACTAACTTTTACTAACTTGCTTTATTAATATAATTGCTCTTATTATTGCTTTTCTTTCTCTTTTTCTTTTTGGGACTAAGTTCCGAGATGTCTTGATGAAGCTAAGGCTCCCAATACTTAATCGGGTTGCCTTGATGAAGGTAAAACTTCCGATGCTTGACCGGGTTATCTTGATGAGACTAAGGTTTCTAATACTTGATATTATTATCTTGTTTATTATTATTTTGCTCCTTATATATTTTCCTATATTTTCATTATTTATTTTCATACTACATACTCATATACATGCATCAACATAATGTTATTGTCTCAACAAAATTTAAAAGTAGACTTTTCTTTAAATAAAGGAAAATGAAACTAAACTCTTTTAATATATAACCTTATCTCTAAATCAAGATTTTGTTACCAAACACATAGGAAAATTATTTTTCAACTTCTTTTGAAACTCACCAAGATTTTTAATAAAGTTGAGTTGGAGAATTGTTTTGCAAAATCTGAGAATTTTCGTTTTGATTTTGTACAGGAACTTTTAGAAACCCAAATGAACTTGTATGTAGGAAATAACCAAGATCTTTTCAAGTAGGTGGAAATCGGTATATTATATGCAAAATTCCAAGTTATAATGACCAAGTTATGGCCATTTTAAATTGGAATTTCCCTCTATGCGAATTTTGATAAACCTAGTAAAATAGAACCACAAGTTTAAGTAGAACTTCTAAAAAATACTCATTTTGGGTATTTCTCTTGTGTAGGTGATGTGAAGACCAAGTTCTCGTGACTCGAACTAGAAGTATCCGCACAAATAGCCGAGTGAGTTTGTTTCTTATATATTTGCACTTATGATTATGCTTGTAAAATAGTGGCATTAGAATTAGGGAAAAGATAAAATGAAAATAAATGAATATGCTTTATATATTTGGTAGAAATTACGATTAAGTATATCGAGATGAGAATTGTTTTTAATGAATGTTAGATCTAGTGTAAGAATGATTGTCTGCAAATTCTATGATCATCCGCACAATATTTAATTATGCCATGAATACTTAATTAAATTGATTCATGCATGTCATCGGGTGAGTTCATTACATTTATTACTATACCTTTGGTGGAACAAAGGCTTAGTAAGGAGATTCATAGAGTCCATAAATTCTATAAAGCGGTAGGACATCGTCCGCATCAACTAGTGATGGGAAAACATCTGAATGAAACATGCTTGGCAGCTATATAGTGGCTAAGAAATAAATTACAAATAAGTTGGATTATTATTTTTTTTTCAAAGTAAGGAAGTTGTTAAAACAAAAACTATCATGGAATTATGTTGTATGATAACGGGCCATACGGTCTAGAACACCTAACCCCGAATGGAAGGGTAAATCCATTCAACATATGATTCTCAGAAAATCATATGTATTGTTTGCCCACGTGCTTGTGCATCTCATATGGTTGCTTAATAAACTTGTCTTGATTATTGAATATCGAGTGTTATTTGTGGAAGTAAATCTCACTAAGCTAGTAGCTTATACTCTCTTAGATATCTTTTGCAGCTCTCACACCTTTGGTTGGAGCCAATATGTTATTTTACCCAGGTAATGCATTGAGCCGAGATCTTATGGATAGAAGTGCAAGATAGAAGTAGATATGGATTCCAAGAGGAGTTTCAAAAGTGTAATTCATTTTATGTTAGACTCTTTATTAGACTTAGTTATCTTTAATAGGGAATGCCCCTCAATGTTGTAAAGAATCCTTAATAGTTTTATGAACCTTGATTATATTGTTATGATTTATTTTCTTGATTGCTATTATGTATAACTACTTAAATGACATGATCCAAAGTTTGGTCCACTACGATTGTGAAGGTACGCCTTACACTTGGTATCGAAACTTTCGAGATGACTAGGGTTGTCACACTTAAGCCTCAATATTGAGTGTGGCGGACTATCCCATTTAGGATATCCTTTGGGGCGTGACAAATACAAGAAGTATGTGACCTAAGTGCTTTAAGAAAAGGAGGGACTCCTTGGTGCGCTCAAAACCCATGAACTTTTCAATAAATATGGAGAGGAAACAAATAAGAAAGCTATTGCTTTGAAAGCCACAAGACAAGACTTTAGTGATGAAGAAGGTAAAGATGAAAATGAGGAGCTTATCCTGATGGCTGGAAAGCTTAGAAAGTTTGTGAAGACCAATAGAAAGTAAAAAAAGGTGGAAGAAGACAGAAACATCTCAAAGCACAAAAGAAAGGATGTGATCACATGCTTCAACTGTCAAAAGCAAGGACTCATCCAGCAGTACTGCCCACTACAAAAAAAGAGATCAAAGGAGGAAAAAGAAAATGACATACATGGCAACATGGAGCGATGAAGACTTATCTGACTCAAATGATGTAAATGTATGCTTCATAGCTCTAGATAATGAGGTAACATCTCCTTCTTCTTCTTCATATGCTAATTTGCATTCTATGTATGAAAAAGTATGTTATAAATTAGCTAAAGCCGAGAAAAAGAATATCATGTTAAAATTGTTAATAACAAAGGTAAGGGAAAAAATAGAAAGTTTTCAAACTAATCATGAAAAGTTAAATCTAAAAATGAAAAGCTGCATGATGAAGTACATTGTTTGAATATAGAAAATAGATAAATAACAAGTACAAAAAGTTAAAAAAACAAAAATAACGAGTTGAAGGAAATGAATGAAAAATTAAAAAAAAAATTGAAAATGATTTACTAGACATTGAAGCTAAAACTTTAAGGAATAATAATAGTGCTTGTGCTGATAGTTGTAGTGATGAAATAATGAAAGAGCTAGAAATTTTGAAAAATGAAAATAAAATGTTAAAAAGTATCTTGGATGATTAAAAGGCTACTATAGCCAAATTTACAAATGGCAAGAAGAATTTGAACACACTTCTTGGAAATCAAAAGTGTGATTCAAATAAATTTAGAATTGGTTATAGTGGAGAAAATAGTTGCAAGTCTTATAAAACAAAATTTGTTAAAGCAACCTAATGGACATGCAATTATTATGGAAAAGCTGGTCGTATTGCATATAATTATGCAATAGGAAAATCAGGACAGTTCAATCGTCGAAGCAAGTTATTTTGTGTTCCAAAGAGAGAGATACTTGTTTCCCCTAACCGAAAAGGACCCAAACTAAAATGGGTACCAAAGAAGTAATGATCTGTTTTGCAGGGATTCTCAAGTGGCAGCAACAAATGGTACTTGGACAATGGATACTTTAGGCATATGATTGGAGACATGCCCAAGTTTACATCGCTAGACTTGGAGAGATCAAGGAGTGTTACCTTCGGAGATAACGAAAAATCAACCATTTTAGGTGAATGTAACAATCTCATTAACAAAGATTTAATTACTAAAAATGTATTGTTTGTAGATAATCTAAGACATATCTGTTAAGTGTTAGCCAATTATATGACAATGGTTTTAAAGTAACTTTTTTTGCAAAAAAGTGCTATATTGAAAGAATTAATAATAACTAAGCTTACTTTGAAGGATATAGACAAAGAAACATTTAAAAAATCAATTTAGATGATTTTAAATCATTAAATGAAACTTGTCTATATTCTCAAAATGACAATAGTTGGTTATAGCATAGCAAATTAGGATATTCTAGCATGGACATTATTTCAAAACTTATTAAAAAGAATCTTATCAATGGTTTACTAAAGATAAATTTTCAAAAGGACAAGATTTGCCAAGCATGTCAACAAGGAAAGCAAACTAAGACTTGTTTTAAGTCTAAAGATGTTGTTTCCACTTCTAGGCCATTAGAACTATTGCTCATGAATTTATTTAGTCCTACTCAAACCTTGACTTTAAGAGGAAAGAAACACACATTGGTTATTGTTGATGATTTTACTAGATATACATAAACTTTCTTTGTTTCATCTAAAGGCAAAACAAATCATGTCTTTTTCAGATATTGCAAGAAAGTCGAAAATGAAAAAGGTATAAATATTGTAATAATACGAAGTGATTATGGGGGAGAATTTAAAAATCATGAAATGGAAAATTTTGTAGTAATTATGGCATTGAACATACTTTTTCAGCTTCTAGAACTCCACAATAAAATTGTGTAGCGAAAAGAAAAATAAACTTTAATTGAATTGGCTATAACCATGTTGTATGAAAATAATTTATCAAAATATTTTTGGGCTGAAGCTGTAAACACTGCATGTTATATTTCAAATAGAGCTTTTATAAAACCAATTTTAAAGAAAACCGTCTATGAACTTTGAAAAGGCAAGAGACTTGACATATCATATTTCCATTCTTTTGGCAGAAAATGTTATATTTTAAATAATGAAAAGCAACAATTAGCTAAATTTGACTCTAAAAATGATGAAGGAATCTTTTTAGGATATTCTTTAAAAAGCAAAGCATATAGAGTTTTGAATAAAAGAACATTAGTTGTTGTAGAGCCAATACATGTTGTTTTTTATGATTCCTTGCCTAATTTATGCTCAAATGATGATGTAAATGCTATTTGTACTGATTTGAATAGTTTTTCTCTTGGAAATAATGATAAAAATGATAAAGTGGATGTTGTGCATGAATCTAATAATCATGATTTACCTAAAGAATAGAAATATGCAAAAGCTAATCTAAAAGATTTAATAATTAGTGAACCTTCAAATCATGTGCAAATAAGATCATCTTTAAGGAACCTAAGTAATCTTGTTTTTATCACAAACAAAACCTAAAAATGTTGAAGAAGCCTTACAAGATGAATTTTGGATTAATGCTATGCAAGAAGAATTAAACCCATTCATAAGAAATAATGTATGGAATTTGGTTCTCAAACCTAAAAGTAGGCAAAGTAGACCTGCTACAGGAATCAAATGGGTGTTTAGAAACAAACTTGATGAATCTGGTTTAATAACAAGAAATAAGGCTAGATTTGTTACTAAAGGCTATAATCAAGAAGAAAGAATTGATTTTGATAAAACCTTTGCCTTGGTTGCTAGACTAGAATCTATAAGAATGCTTTTGGCGTTTTCTATCTTTAAGAATTTTACTCTTTTTCAAATGGATGTCAAAAGCGCTTTCCTAAATGGTTTTATAGAGGAACAAGTCTATGTAGAGCAATTAGCTGGTTTTGAAAATATTGAATTTCCCGATCATATATTTAGATTAAGTAAAGCTCTTTGTGGACTAAAGCAAGTTCCTAGAGTTTAGTATGAAAGACTCAGTAGCTTTTTGTTAAACAATGAATTTTCAAAAGGAAAAGTTGATAAACCTTATTTATTAAAATCAAAAGTTTGATATATTAATTGTACAAATCTATGTAGATGACATTGTGTTTAGAGCTACCAATATGAGTCTTATACATGAATTTGTTGAGTCAATGAAGAAAGAGTTTGAAATGAGTATGATGGGGAACTTAATTATTTCTTAGTTTGCAAATAAAACAATATGAAAAAAGAACCTTTATCGACCAATCGAAATATACAAAAGATTTGTTGAAAAGATTTAAAATGGATAAGTGCAAATCTAAACCAACACTTATGAGTACATGTACAAAGCTTGATAAAGATGAAAACTATAAAAATGTGCATGAAAAGCTTTATAGAGACATGATAGGAAGTTTATTATATTTGACAGCTTTTGGACCTAACATCATGTTCTCTGTATATGAATGTGCACGATGTCAATCTTACCCAAAAGAATCACACTTGAGTGCAGTAAAGGGCATTTTCAAGTATCTTATAGGTACAATTGAAATTGGCTTAAGGTATCCAAAATTTACTTCTTTTGATTTAACTGGATACTCTGATTCAGACTTTATTTGGTGTAAAGTAGATTAGAAAAGCACAAGCGATAAATTTCATTTTCTTAGAAAATTTTTAATATCCTGGCACTTAAAGAAACAATACTTAGTTTCACTTTCAATTGCTGAAGCTAAGTATATAGCAGTTGGCAGTTGCTGTGCATAAATTTTATGGATGAAACAAACCTTGCTTGACTATGGTTTAAAATTTGAAAATGTTCTAATTCTTTGTGATAATGCAAGTGCTATAAATCTAAGTATAAATCCGATCTAATACTCAAGAAACAAGCATATAGAAATTAGACATCATTTCATTAGAGATCATGTTCTAAACAAAGATATCAACTTGGAACTTGTTGATGCAAACAATCAAATTGCTAACATTTTTACAAAACCCTTGAGTGAAGATCGTTTTTGCACTTTAAGAAGAGAAATGAGAATGATCAAGCAAGATAAGTGCTAAATATTATTGAACCAAGATGATCTAGAACATATTTTTAGATTAAACAAGCCGCTAAATATAAATATATGCTTAAAAATATGATCAATGTTTGATTTGATTTGAATTTGTGATGATTTGTTGTGTGATATGATCTATTTGACAAATAAGTCATTTTTGTTTAGGATGCTGCATTGCTGAAACAGACTGGTTTGCTGGTCTTCCCTTCATTGGCTTGTTGGTATGCATGCCAAGAGCATGACAAGAGGCTCAGTTGGCTCAAAACAATGTACTAGCTTGAATCTGAGCATTTTTTTTCAAACTGGCTTGCTGGTATTTCATGCATCAGCTCGTCGATAGCCTCCTTTTTACATGCATATATATATATATATATTTGTCTCTCTCTTTTTTATCATTTCTTTCTTTTCTTCTCTCTTTATCGTGTTCTCTCTCTCTCTCTCTCTCTCTAAAATACTCTATGCTACCACCTCTCTTACCACCTCCTCTCTTCCTGCCATCACCCTATCATCTCCCACATCTTTCATCTCTTTCATTTCTCTCTTCTCTCCTCTTTTCTCTCTTTTGCTCTAGTTCAGCATGCCGGTAAAAGCAGCATAGGGTCGTGCACCACCTGCTCCACCAGCATTTGATGGGTATCTATTTCCATCATAGAAGCATTCAGACAGGTATTCTCTTTTTCGTGATCTTCCGCTTGATCTAGGTAGGAACTATAATGCTGATGTTCTACGGTATTTTAGAATTACTCATATGTGATATGAACCATGCTAATAGATGACGAAACCTGGTATCAATATGTCTAGATTCAATTCCCAAGATCGCATGTTCATATGGAAACTATGACCCGTTGCTTATGAAAAGCAAGAACCTTGGTATAAGTCATAGACGCCACAATCAAAGATCGAAATTCGATTGATAAGTCGAATTGAATGCTTCTTGGTGTTGTTTTCAGTTGAGTATATATTGATCATTGACCGAGTTTTTCAGATTTATAAATTGTTTCTAAATCGTTTTCAATAACTACAATCTCACAGGGCAAGCGCACCCATCAGATGTAGCATCAATAGTGATTTAGGTTGGTCCCAAGGGTATGGTTGGCAACTAGTATACTCCTAATCTCACCCATTGTCTAGCTAAAGAAAGGTTTAGAAAATCATAATGAAAAGAAAAAAAGAAACTATCCTAAGTTAGGAATATTCACAAACATTTAATGGGAAAAATAAGAAATAAGTCGATAACTTCTATGAAACAGCAACTCAGGGTTATTTCACCAATTCCTTGTCGGAATGATTTCTTAAAAATAATGAACTTCTTAAAAGCTGTTTGAATTGTGTGTTTATACCACCTGATTCTCTAATTTAAACTAAAGCTTCTCTCGAAGTCAGTAGTTTTAGATTTAGCCGAAACCAGTAATATGAAATTCTAATTAGACCCGCATAAAGAATAGGAATCCATTGTTTTGAAAAAAAAAAAATCAATTTATTTTTTAAAAAAGTGATAGAAAGTCTTCACTCGTTCCTTGGCGAAGAGGTAGTTAGGATTGACTTCATTAGCAACCACAGATCTATTCAATTAAATGATCTCTTGATCTATCCAATCGAAATCAATCGTGGATCTAAAAGAGTACACAACTCCTTTAAAAATCACAAGTTTAAGCTCAGGTCACTAATTGCAAACGCCCAATCAAATTAACTTGAAAGTGCATTTGAAATCAACTGAATCAAGAATTGGATTCGTAATCCCTAAGCTGTAGGGGTTTATTTCTCCATGGATTTATTCATAAAAATTACAAATATCGGGTTAAATTGATTTTACCCATAAAACAGAAGAAATTCTCAAGTAAGAAGAAAAGGAAATTCTTTCACCCAAGAATCCTTTAGAAAACTAATCTACGTTAATATGCATATTTATACTGTTGGAACATACTTTACAATGCATGCTTGCCCGTTTATTTATAGGCTACTGGGCAAAGAAAACATAGCCTACTTTATTGACACATGGCAGATTCTTTATAAAAGAATTTGTGATAACTTTCCACGTGCGCATATGATCTGTGAAAACACTTGTCGAGGGTTGCGAGTGATCTGTTGGTCGAGGCTTGTATAAAGCAAAATCAGGTTTGACTTCAGGAATTGTTAAAGTAAACTATGTGTTTTTATCCATTGCTCTATCAAGGGTAAAATTGAGAAAGTCGAGGCTCGTATTGCTGAGGCTCAAGGCAATTCTAATGAAGAATTGGTCTGTAAAAGCACTTGTCGAGGGTCGAGATTTGAGGCTCGACAGTGTATTTTCTCTAGAATGATGCTCGATCACTTCGATTGAAGTCGAGGGCTTGCAGTTAAGCTCGATAAACCAATCTTTGTTGTTTAATTCCTTTGTTTACAAGGCTCTATTTCTGCAATCTTGACTTTACTTGTTGTTTTTGCTCCAAATCTGATTTTAAACACTTTGATTATTTCTCATTAGATTCTAAGAGCTTCAAAACAACATTATTTATCAAAAACATAAGTTTTACAAGATTTTATTTGAAATTCTTATTAAAATGAGCTCAAAATCCTATGAAAAAATTAGAGTAAAAATGACTTATCAAACGCCATGGAATAGATCTGATAAGTTCAATTAAGAACTCAAGAGAAATCTCTTAATTTTCGTATATCAAAGTTGTAATGTTCATAACAAAACGAAAGACTTATATAAAACCTAAAGGAAAACTAAAGGACTAAAAAACAACTTAATTCTGTTATACAAGAATGCTGGCCGCCTTAAACTATACATAGGCGGCCTTAAAATAAAATTGAAAAAAAAAATACGATCTGGAAGTAATGTACGCTAGTAGCATATAAGGCAACATCAGCGGTGTGGACAAATGAACACAGCCAGTGTTAGAGATAGCCTCAAAGAAAAGGCTATCGATCACTTTTTCAAACAACATATGCTGACAGTATAGGAGCTCAACGTCAACAGTGTAAATAGGTAAGCAGGCATTATTGAGGTCGGTGTTAAAGATTTCGATTCTATTCTCTTTCTACACCGTTGCAAGGACAGCGACATAGATCTGCTGGGTGGCTGGTGTAGGACTTTAATTTGGCTTTATTCATCTGATTTTGATCCTTATTGATCCATCCCATCATTTTTGTCCATTCCCGAGTTCACTTTGATGATATTGATCAGCTTGAGATTATCCTTAGTAGTGTGTTAATGGATTTCCTCCTCTTAAACTTATTGGATCAACTCGTTGAGTGCATCCTTGAATCTTTTTACCCGAGTCCTCGAAGCCGGTCGAGGTAGCAGCTAGAGTGGGATCTACTCTCCATCTTCTAGCCATGTCTCCATTATTCCCTTCCTCTTGAGGAGGATTTGTCCTTAAATAATCACTTGCATCAAAAGGACTCAAATCAGTAACATTGAAAGTATAGCTTAATTATACTCACTAGGTAAATCAAGCTTGTAAGCGTTGTCATTTATGCGCTCCAGAACTTGAAGAGGACCATCGTCTCTAGGAAGCAATTTAGAACGCTTTTGTTCAGGAAATTTTTCTTTGTGCATGTACAACCAAACCCAATCGCCGGGTTCAAAGACCATCTAACGATGTCCCTTGTTAGCCTGTTTAGCATACTGCTCAGTCCGTCTCTCAATATTGAGCATTGCCTTCTCATGAATTTGCTTTACAAACTCTGCCTTCTTTTTTTTCATCTAAATTAACAAACTCAGACACAGGTAAAGGCGATAAATCCAATTGAGTTAGTGTATTAAAGCCATACACAATCTCAAAAGGTAAAAATTTAGTAATGGAATGTGTAGTATGGTTATAAGCAAACTCAACATGTTGTAAACATTCTTCCCATTTTTTAAGATTCTTTTTAATAATAGCCCTTAACAAAGTAGATAAAGTTCTATTCACTACTTCAGTTTGACCATCAGACTGTGGGTGACAAGTTGTAGAGAACAATAATTTAGTACCTAACTTACACCATAAGGTCTTTTAGAAGTAACTTAAGAACTTGGAATCTCTATCAAATACAATTTTCCCAGGCATACCATAAAGTCTTACAATCTCTTTGAAGAACAGATCTACAACATGAGAAGCATCATCAGTTTTGTGGAATGGAATGAAATGTGCCATTTTTGAAAATTTATCCACTACTAGAAAAATAGAATCCCTACCAGTCTTACTCCTAGGCAAACCCAATACAAATCCATAGAAAATCCACCTAGGTTCACTAGAAATGGGCAATGGTATATAGAGGCCATGTGGTTATACTCGGACATAGCTTGCCTACATGTAATACACCTATGATAGATTTTCTCAACATCCTTTTTCATGTGGGGCCAATCGAATTGCTCTTGCAAGACCCCTAAAGTCTTAGCTACCTTAAAATGTCCTATCAATCCCTTGCCATGAGATTCTTGCATAAGTAACTCCATAGCAGAACAATTTGGAATGCATAATTTGTTCCCCGTAAACAAATATCCATCATGCTTATAGAATTTACCACATGTAGTTTTCTCACAACATGCATAATCTTTAGCAAGGTCTTGGTCTATAGAATAAAATGTTTTGATATGTTCAAAACCAAATAACTTAGCATCTAAAGTAGAGATTAGCAAGTACCTTCATGAAAGTGCATCAATCACTATATCTTCCTTACCCTGTTTGTAACGAATGACATAGGAAAATGTCTCAATGAACTCCATCCATCGTGCATGCCTCTTGTTCAACTTATGTTGGCCCTTCAAATGCTTCAAGGACTCATGATCAGTATAAATCATGAACTCCTTAGGCCATAGATAGTGCTGCTAGGTTTCTAAGGCCCTAATTAAAGCATACATCTCCTTATCATAAGTAGGGTACTTCAAAGCTGCCCCACTAAGCTTCTTGTTGAAGTATGCTATAGGTCTTCCTCCTTGCATAAGAACGGCTCCAATTCCTATACCTGAAGCTTCACACTCAATTTCAAAAGTTTTGAGAAATCAGGTAAAGCAAGTAGAGCAGCATGAGTTAGCTTATCCTTGATCAACTGAAATGCCCTTTTCTTATTCTACTCCCCATTTGAATCCAACATCCTTTTTGATAACTTCAGTGATTGGTGTTGTAATGCTACTGAAGTCTTTTACAAACCTTCTATAGAAACTAGCTATCCCATGAAAGCTTTTGACTTGACTCAAATTGGTTGGATTAGGCCACTCCTCGATTGCACGAACTTTCTCTTCATCCACTGTATTCCCTATGAACTAACAACAAAACCAAGAAATACAAGCCTATCTGTGCAAAAGTTGCACTTCTTAAGGTTAGCAAACAATCTCCCCTTTTGAAGCACATCTAATATAGATTTCAAGTGATGCAAATGATCTTCAAATTTCATGCTATAAAGTAGAATATCATCAAAATAGACAACCACGAATTTTCCAATCAAAGCATGCAAAACATGGTTCATTAGTCTCATGAAAATACTAGGAGCATTAGTTAATTCAAAAGGCATAACCAACCACTCATATAATACTTTGTTTTAAACACAGTTCTCCATTCATCTCCTTCTTGCATCCTAATTTGATGATATCCACTTTTTAAATCAACTTTTGAAAATCCACAAAACCCATGCAATTCATCTAACACATCATCTAAGCATAGAATGGGATGATGCTACTTTACCATGATGTTGTTGATGGCGCAATAGTCAACACACATCCTTCTTAGGCATTAGGATCACTGGTACAATGCGTGGACTCGTGCTTTCTCTCACATATACCTCCTTCATAAGTTCTTGAACCTGCTTTTGAAGCTCCTTGGTCTCTTTAGGATCACTTCTATAAGCTTATTTATTTGGAATGGTAGCTCTAGGTACAAAGTCAATCTGATGTTCGATTCCTCGGGAAAGACATCCTTAAATTCCTGCAAAAGAGATATAATAGCACTAGGCAAAGCATCAGATAATTTGATAGTGTTTAAGCAAGTTTCCTTGTAAATCATCAACATCATAGGCTGTTTCATTACCAACACTCTCCTCACTACATTCGCTCTTATCACATAACTCTCCTTTTACAAGGCCACACTCTCCTTTTCTCTCACCACTAAAGCTAAACCCCTTTCGACTTAGCCACTTTCACTCTTTCTGGCTTTCCTCTCTTTTTCAATATTTTTTCTTTTGATCTCTCACTCTCACCCTATGTTTCACTCTCCTTATGTTTCCCAAAGGATTGTTATAATTGTAACTGATCTTCATAAACTTCCTTAGGGGTTAAAAGCTTAAGATTATAGCTCTTGCCATTATGAACAAGTGAGTACTTGTTTGAAAAGCTCTCATGAATCACCCTCCATTCAAATTGGCATGGCCTTCTTAACAACTCATGACAAGCTTACATCAGTATTACATCACAAAGCACTACGTCCTCATACCTCCCAATGCGAAAAGCAATCTTAACTTGCTTGGTTACCTCCGTCTCGCCACTATCATTCAACCATTGCAACTTATAAGGATAAGGGTGTTTAGTGGTCTTGAGCCCCAATTTGTGTATAATGAATGTACTGACAACATTTGTACAACTTTCCCTGTCAATAATCAAACTACAAATATTATCACCAATGTAGTACCTAGTATGGAAAATATTCTCTCATTGCACTTCAGCTTCCTCCACTTGCACATTCAAAGTACACTTCACCACCTCTACTAATCTCCCCACAATGGTTTCCTCATCACTAATGTCCTCTAATGGTAGCATGTCCTCATCATCGTCATTTTCCTCTTAATTTCATACTCACGATCACCACGTATGATCATGACCTGTTTGTGGAGATACTAGCTAGCAATATGACCCCTACCTTGGCATTTAAATATTTTATATCAAGATTTCGAGGAGTAGAAAAATCGGATTTACCTTGATCCAGGGTTGGTCGTGTCATGTTTTTGCTTAGATTTTGGCTTTGAAATGGGCTGCTTCTCCTCCTTCTTCCAGTAGTTCGACTTGAAACTGGATGAACCCGAACCAGATGTAAAACGTGTGGCTCTACCATTACCCTTCCTGTTGAGTTGGTTCTCAACTTTAATGGCCATATGCAACATATCTTCCAACGCAACATAGTGCTGCACTTCCACCACATTCTGAATCTCTCGATTCAAACTAGCCAAAAACCTAGCCATAGTACTTCACAGTCCTTCTCCACATTTTTCCTAATCATGATAACCTCTATTTCCTTATGATATTCCTCCATGCTCCTGTTTCCCTCGAGAAGAGTTTGTAATTTGTTATGCAACTCTCTATAGAAGTAATTTAGAAAAAACCGCTTCCTCATGATTCTTTTCATCTCTTCCCATGTCTCTACTGGTGGTTCTCCATTCCTTCTCCTATTTAACATCAATTTATCCCACCAGACTATAGCATAATCGGAGAATTCTCTGGCAATAAGCTTTACTTTCTTATCTTCAAAATAATTGTGACAATAAAAAACAATTCCACCTTCTTCTCCCACTCAAGATATGCTTTAGGACTATTCTTTCACTTAAAAGATGGAACTTTTATCTTTATGCTACCTAAGTAATCATCCTTATGATTCCTAACTCCTCTAAACCTTCCTTCATATCTCCTATTACCATCGATAGATCCCCTCTCAAACTCATCTTCATAACTAAAATCCTCAAACTCTTCTTCTATTCTCAATCCTCTCCTAGGATTTCTCTCTCTCCTATTTCCTGAGGAATAACCCTTCAACTACTCCATGCTTTTTTCCAACCTTCTCATGGAGTTCTTCTATTCTTTCCTTAAACATTTTCTTTATCTCTACTGACAAGGCATCCATGATCAATTAGTATCAATTCCTCTTTTCTCTCCTTCGGATGAACCTTTCTAAGATATATTTTCTTTCTTGTAGAAAATAAGGTTAGAAATAAAATAATCCTTACAAATCACTCCTCACGTGTTTCACTCTATAGATGATTCACTTGACCTCTTGTGTTTTTCACACAAATCAGATGTTGTCCTTACTTTAAATTCCTCTTTGAATTCTTTAAGAACTAATCGAACAATTTAAGACCTTTTCTAGAATTCAACTAGACTTATTAAAAGAATATGAACAGACCAAATCTTTAATCAAGACTATATCAAAGGAGCTTTGAAACTAATCAAGAATTGATCTCTCAAGAATCACAACGCTGGTGGCCTTAAACTATACACAGGCGATCTTAAAATAAAAGTGGAAAAAAAAAATACATTCTGGAAGTAACGTACGCTGGCGGTGTATACGGCAATGCCGGTGGTGTGGACAAATGAACATTGGCAGTGTTCAAGACAAAAGGCTACTAATCACTTTTTCTAACAATGTACGTCGGTAGTGTAGGAGCTCAACGCTGGTGGCATAAATAGGTAAGTAGGCGGCGTTAGGGTTTGAGTTAAAGATTTCGATTCTATTCTCTTTCTTCGCTGGAGCAAGGTCGGCGGCATAGATCTGTAGGGTGGCTGATGTAGGACTATAATCTAGCTTTATTCAGCTAACTTTGATCCTGATCGATCCATCCATCATTTTGGTCCACTTCTGAGCTGACTATGATGATATTGATCATCTTGAGATCATCCTTAGTGGTGTGCACATGGATTTCCTGTTGAACTTGTTGAGTGCATCTTTGAATCTTTTTACCCGAGTCTTCGAAGTTAGTATAGGTGGTATCTCGAGTCGATCTACTCTCCATCTTTTAGCCATGCCTCCATCAATATGATTGGAGCAGCAGTAAATAATATTATAAAATTAATGTCTTTTCTTGCTGAAATCAATGAAGAAGCTGTTAGATGATTTTATTGCAATTTTGATCGATTATCCAGAGGAAGATGGGAGCATGGGTATTGGAATGGAATCTAGGTTTAACAGTTCTAGTTTTCTGTACCCAATGCTGTACACTTATTTGTATGGATGAAGATTAGAGATATCCTACTCTGATATTTGCAGATTGATTAGAGTTGAGGATGGTGGAGTTAGAATGCCCAACACATTTGATGGTGCTCAGTATTATGAGGATTTGTTCATTGTATCTGATATAGGGGCAAATTAGTGTGAACTGTGCAATTTTTATTCATCTAGATTGTCTCTTAGGTATTGGGTTCTACATAAGTTTTTGACATATAATTATGTACCTCTCAAAGGACAGCATACTATAGTGACTCAACAAGATCTGTGGCTTATGGTTCACCTTCAAAGAGGTGATTAAATTCACTTTTTTGATATGATGTTTAGGACATTTAAAAACGTGACCATTAAACCTACCTAAGTTGTTTTAAGAGGCAGTAGATTGATCACTCAGTTGCGAAGGAACAAGGGTGTAGAGTTTCATATAGAGGCTTGCTAGGTTTAGGTTCCCACATTCTCCTTCAATACCATTAGTTTAGGATCTTGGAAAAGATGGGATGGGAGATGGGTACGAAAGTAGCCTTTGTTAGAAGCGGTGCTCTACTACCAGGTTTTGGGGCAGAAACAGAGTCTTCTGATGATGATGTGCCTCACACTCCACCTTTTAGTTCCTTTGCTCCCAGTACATCTATTTCATCATGGTAGCAATGTTAGTAGCATGTGGACTCCAAATTCACCACTATTGATGACCAAATTTTAGACATTCAACCCTAACACGAGACAATTACAAGGAGGATGTACATGTTCTCGGGCGAGTGCGGATGTAGTCTCGGTGTCTATACGACAAGGTTAAATAGGAAAGGGGCCGAGCTGACTGATGAGAGCCTTTTTCTAAAGGCTAAAAAGGGTCTAGGGCGGTTCGCTTGAGTTGCTCAACCGTCCCTTAGCCCGGTGCTCATGATGCCTTTTAGACCTTTAGCTCTGACATAAGAGGATTCATGGACCATTTCTATTCCATTCATCCTCGTCCTCATCCACCTTCTTGATTTCTTTTTGTTTATAGATATTGATATGTATAAAACTGTCTGATTAGCTACCTATGTGCTCTTGTGCTCTAATCTCTTATGATTTTCCTATGTCTGTTTCTTTTCCTACTCTTTTTAGTCCATCTCTTATATATAATCTTATGATGAGGTCAAAGGGGAAGAAAGTATATGATATTGTTTTGAAAAGGAACAATAAAACAACATGTGCAAAAATTAGATGTTTAAGAGGGAGAAAATTAATTGATCTTAAGCTCTTTAATCTGATGCTATAATTGCAAAAATATGGGAGATTTTTTAGTAAGAGGAAGTCAAATATCATTTTTTTTTCATAACTATTTTCCCTCATCAAAATGGGGAGATTGTTCAAATGAATTAATCTTAAATGTGAATTTAATGAGTACCAAAGTTATGTAAAGATAATTGATAAAATCAATAAAGAAATAATGATTATATAAATTTGCCTTGTGTGTATGTGTGTGTGATGTGCATATTCTTGTAGAAATAGCACTGGCAAGCCAGTCTAGAAAAAGCCAACACAAGAAGCACTCAAGGCCAAAATCTTAAGGCAAGGCACAAGCAAGATGAAGAAAAAATTTAGCCATGACATAAGAAAGCTTACCAATAAGCTAGTCTACAACCTCCATAAGATAAAGCTATCGAGCCCTAAATTTAGGGCTTGACAAAGAAAAACTTAAGGTGCTACATGAGATGATCATATACCGGCAAGCTGGTGGGTCTAGAGACTGGTGAGCCGGTGCTCTATTAAATTTGAGTATTGCACGCATTAAATGTCATCATTTGACAGATGATATCTCCAATAGGCTTTTAATTTTTTTTGAAAGCTACAAATACTTTTTAGCTTAGAGATTTAGATAACCCTCTTTTTTGACAACCTTTGAGGGATTTCATTTGCAAATAAACAAACAAGTTTTCATAGATTTTTTTTTCTCTCATTCATTATATTGCAAATTTTAAGAGAGAAAATCTTTCTAGAGCTCCATCGCAGTATTTGTAAATCTTTAAGAGAGCCTCTAGTGTGTGAAGGAAATATTCTTTTTCTTGAAGTGGTATAAATTGTTTATTGCTCTTCTTGAGTGTAATTCTTATGGTGATAAATAAAGTGGTGGTGAAGTCCTTGTTTCTTGAGGCATTTGTAGATCATCGAGAGTAGAAAGTGGGCAAAACTTCACATTATATCTTGGCTGTTTTTTCTCTATCCCCATCTTATTTATATTCCATATTATTATATGCTTTATTTTATTTGCTGCTTATCTGATCCTCGCATGAAAAATGATTGTTTGTGCTTTTTAAGTCAAATACTCAATTCACCCTCCTCTTGAGTATCTTAGCATATTTGCAATAATGATTACAGTTCATTGAAGGCGACCATCCAAAATTTCAAACAATCACAATCACAGTATAATACATCTACAAATGCTCAAATAATTTGGTTATGATATTTTAGGGTACATTAACATTGCAATCAAACAATAGCAATACAAGCACAAGTTTCCCAATTCTTCATGCAATCATCAAGTTTAATTATTATATTGTTACTAGAAGTGCAATTATTTCTACAAATACAAGCAAATGCAATACTCATATGAAAAATACTCACTTGCCGTATAGATCACTTATTGCAGTAATTATTTGAGTAATGAAGTATTGACTGGCTATAAGGTTTTATTTTACTAGATAAACACAATAACTTGTACTTTGATGTCACTATTTTTTATGGTTTCAAAATTGTTTCCAACTTTCGCAATATCTCTCTCATTTTAAGTCCAGTTTTTTCGATCCTATAGTCGCCTTTTTAGGTTCACAAACATATTTTCTCATTGTGAGGTCCTTTTTAACATTTAGAGGTAACATATGGGTTAAAGTAGATTTAAAAGTCTTGGTATAGTGAATATTTTTTATGGGAACTTGTGAACTGTTTCACTTTTGTTGATTTCTCTCAATAAGGATTTTGATGATAACAAAAAGCGTTAAGTGTTTACTAACAAGTTTATTGAATGTGTAGTAAGTAAGTATTGTGAAATTGTTTGAACAAAAGAATACAAAACAGAAAGTAATTCAGAAAGATTTTCAAGGGATTTAGCGTTTCCGGAAACTTATTCAGAAAGCGTTCAGAATGATTTTTCAAGGGATTTAGCGTTTCCGGAAACTTATTCAGAAAGCGTTGAGAATGATTTTTCAAGGGATTTAGCGTTTTCGGAAACTTATTCAGAAAGCGTTCAGAATGATTTTTCAAGGGATTTAGAGTTTTCAGAAACTCATTCAGAAAGAAAATCACATGTTATGAAGATCTTTATATTTATCAGAAGGAATTTCAGAACCTAATTCTAGAGACATGCAAGATTCACGATCAAAATTAAAGAACAGATTTATTTCAAATTATATTTGAAGACCCAGCACCAAAGTGAATGTATTTGGGAAATACATTCAATTATGTCCCACAAAGTTGGTTCAATTATCCAAAAGGGGATTCAAATCATTTGAATTAAAGTTTGAATTTTTTCAAATTATTACCAGATGGATTGAAGAAGCACCAAACGAATAAATAGTGTCAGATATTCCATATTAAGATTCATTTTGGACATCATAAGAAGGATATGATATTAAAAGACGTCAAGGACAAGTTTATCCCAAATCAATTGAATTTAAATTTTAAATGTCAAAAGCGTTATTTGCTATTTCCGTGGAAGATAAAGATGCAACCAGAAAATATTGTTTTCAAGTTTATCTACAACAACAAAGGCTGATTCAAATTAGAAAGTTAGAAGAAGATTTACATCGAAATTCAAAAGATCGGAACCAGCAAGAAAATGGGATTCATATCTATCCAAGCTGAAGGAAGAGGAAGAATGAACAGTAGTCTATCCGATTTTATTGGAAAATATCTGGAACTAATTCCTTTCAAGACGTTGAAGGCAAAGAATAAATATAGAAGATCAGAAGGGAATAGAGATCGAACAAGCAATCTGATATTGAATACAAAGCAATTCTGAGAGCAAATACTGTTTCACATATTTTTCTTTGTACTTAAATTAGAGGATACATTTTATTAATTCCTCAAATTATTTGTTATTACATCTTGTGAGAGTGAGAGTTACAAGTAGGCTCAGTAGTTTGATTGAAGCTTGTGGAAGCTAGGAGGATCAAGCTGAGTGCATATTGTAGCCAAGTGCTTTGGCAAAAGACAACTTGTAACTTGTTTGTTTTTGGATAGTGGAACATACCGGTAAAGACAACCGGATCCCCGGCTTGGTGCTGGAAGAGAGGATGACGCTCAAGGCGGAACCTCTATAAATTGCTTTGCACTCTTCTAAACTCTATCTCTTTAATTTTCGTGCATAATTGTTTGTTTATATATGATATAACTTGAATGCAGAAACTATTTCAGAGAGTGTTGATCATAGCTCAGAAACTAAATCAGAACTAACATCTGGGAATTTTCTTTGATATAAACTTCACGAGTTTAGATATTTTTGTTCTCTTTCAGATTTCAACTAACGAAATTGTTTATTGTTTTGTCTTCTTTCAAGTGAAAGTAAAAAGCCATTTTAATCATTTAATCAAGTTTGTGAATTTTGAAAAGAATTTCAAAATTGTCAGTTACATAGTATAACCAATTCACCCCCCCTCTTGATTATACTTTGGGACCAACAATTGGTATCAGAGCAGTGCTCATCCTTATTTGAGTGATCCAAATGGCTGAAAATAACATAGCAATTAATAGAGCTCCATACTTTGATGGAACTAATTATCTCTATTGGAAAATGCGCATGTCTACATATATCAAAGCTAATGATTATGCTTCATGGCAGGTGATTGCGTTCGGAGATAATCCAGTAACAATGTCAGATGAAGCTGGGTTCACTGATGACGAGCTGAAGTTGATTGAGAAGAACAACAAGGCTAAGAATATCTTACTCACAACAATTGCTCCTTCTGAATTTTATTTGATTTCCTCATGTGAAACAGCAAAAGAAATATGGGAAACTCTTTCAAACACATATGAAGGAACAGATACAATTAAGGAAACTAAGATAAACACGTTACTTCAACGATATGAATTGTTTAAAATAAAATCAGATGAGAAAATAAAAGATGCATTTAACCGATTTACTGCTATTACTAATGAGTTAACTTCTCTTGGAAAGAAATTAGATGAATCAGATCTTGTTAGGAAGATGCTTCGAATACTGCCCAAGACGTGGGACGCAAAGAAGACTGCGATCGAGGAAGCCCAAGATTTGAACAAGCTGACATTAAGTCAATTAAGAGAGAAATTAATGGCATATGAATCTCACCTTGATACTACAGAGGAACCAGAAGTTAATTCCAAAGCAATAGCGTTCAAGGCAAAACAGACTGTTGAATCTGATTCTGACGAGGACGATAACAACGAGAACTTCAATATGTTAGCTAGAAGATTCAGCAAATTTATGAAGATGAATAAAGGTAAAAAATTCAAAAATTACAATAGAACTAATAAATTTGATGCAGGAAGCAGTTTCAAAGAAAAAGAAGAAAAGAAAGAAAAGAAAGAAGTTGTGTGCTACGAATGTAAAAAACCAGGGCACATCAAGTATGAATGTCCAGTTTTAAAGAAGAAAATGAAGAAATTCAAAAAGAAAAGTCAAGCTATGATGGCGACTTGGAGTGACTTGGACGAATCAGAACCTGATTCAGAAGCTACAAGCGAAGACGAAGAAGAAGCCAATTTGTGTTTTATGGCTACATCAGAGGTAAACTCAGAATCCGAATCTGATATGCTTGATAGTGATATATATCTTGAAATGAAAAAGCTTTTAAAGGCACTTAAAAAGGCTGATGTAAAGATTTCAAAGTTAGATGCAGAAAACAGAGCTTTGAAAAATGAGAAAGAAGTGTTAAGTCAAACCAACAAGCTTCTCATGGATGAAAATGATATTTTGAAAAATGAAATGAAAAATTATATCAAATCTGAAACTGTAAAGAAGGAAAAGAATATTTGGAAAATGAGATTAAGACATTGACAAGTAGAGTAGATGTGTTATCAAAAGAGATTAAGAATACGTTCAATAAATTTAATGAAAGTGAAGAAAAATTAGTATGTTGATTGGAAGTCAAAGACCGTCTTTATCAAGCATGGACTTGGATATGGTAATGATAGCTCAGCAAATATTAAGAAAACTGTATTTGTTAAGTCAAAGGAAAACGTGAATAAAAATTCTGTCAATCAATCTATGAAAAATGAAAGCAGAGGCTCTTTCAGAGGTATTTGTCTCAAAATTATCATAGCAGAAGGTATGGCAGAACCCACAAATACGGATACAATGATAAGTTTCAAGAAACTATAATAACCAGGTAAATAAAAGATATCATTCATGCATGTTTCTTTTGTAATAAAGTAGGTCATATAGAAAAATATTGCTTCTACAAAAGAAACAAGCTCAGTACATATCAAGTTAAAGAAAAAGATAAAACGAGCTTGTCTTATCAAGGACCCAAGTATGTTTGGGTTCCTAAAAAGGTTTGATTACTTTTTTATGCGTAATTGCAGGAACAAGGAAACAAGATAAAAGGAACATGGTACTTAGATAGTGGATGTTCAGGCCATATGACAGGTGATGCGTCCTTGTTCACTAACATAGTATGGAAAGATAGAGGATATGTAAGATTTGGAGATGACAACCGTGGTAAAATAATTGGTACAGGTACTATTGGTTATCCTCCTTATTTAATAGAAAATGTTTCACTAGTAAAAGGATTAAAACATAATTTACTAAGTATAAGCCAATTATGTGATAAAGGTTATAAAATGACCTTTGAGAAAAATAAGTGTTATGCTTATAATATGATGGAACCAAATTGTTTGAAGGCTTTAGAAAAAGAAACATATATTTAATCACACCTTCAGATATGAATGTTCAATGTTGTTTTCTTTCAATGAATGACAATATACATGTTTGGCATAAAAAACTTGGTCATGTTAATTTTAATCATCTAGAAAAACTTTCTAAAAGAAACTTAGTTGTTGGATTGCCTAAAATAAATATAAAAAATGATGTGAAATGTGCAACATGTTTAAAAAACAAAATGATTTCTGTATCCCACAAAAGTAAAAATATAATTTCAACAAAAAGACCACTTGAACTTTTACATCTTGATTTATTTGGTCCTACAAGAACTTTAAGTATGGGAGGAAATAAATATGGTTTTGTAATTGTTGATGATTTTTCTAGGTATACATGGGTTTTCTTTTTAAAACAAAAAACTGATACTTTCAATGTTTTTCAAAAGTTTGCTAAGCAAATACAAAATGAAAAAGGGGTGTCTATTGTTGCATTAAGAACTGATCATGGAAAGGAATTTGATAATACTCTATTTATAAATTTTGTGAAGAATATGGAATAAATCATAATTTTCAGCACCATATACACCTCAACAAAATGGAGTAGTAGAGAAGAAAAAATAGAACAATACAAGAAATGACTCGTTCTATGCTAAATGAAAGTAAAATAGCTGAATATTTTTGGGCTGAAGCTGTATCAACTGCTTGCTATGTCATGAATAGAGTTTATATTCGACCACATACTACAAAAACTTCATATGAGCTGTTCCGTGGGAGAAAACCATCTGTATCATATTTTCATGTGTTTGGTTGTACATGTTTTGTGAAAAAGAATGTAAATAATCTTGGTAAATTTGATGAAAGATCATATGAAGCTATTTTTGTTGGATATTCACAAAATAGTAGAGCATATCGTATTTTTAATAAAACAACAAAAGTAATTGAAGAATCCATTAATGTACGTTTTATTGATGATGTAAAAAATGATATTGATGATGATGATGGCTTTACCAGAAACTGATAAATCTGAAACTTTAATAGAAGATGAGCCTAAAGCAGAAACTATAGCAGAAGCTAATTCTGATATAAGACTAGAATCAGATAAAGCAGAAACAAAAGCAGAAAGCAATTCTGAAGAAAACAATTTCGAAGGATCAAAAGCATGGAAATACAAATCATCCCATCCACCTAACTTAATTATAGGTGATATAGAATCTGGAACAAGAACTAGATCTAAATTACAAAATATTGAAAATCATTTTGCTTTAATATCTGAGATAGAACCAAGTAATGTAGATGAGGCATTAAAGATAATAATTGGATTGATGCAATGCAAGAAGAACTAAGTCAATTCCAAAGAAATAATGTATGGAATCTTGTGCCTAGACCACAAAATAAATCAATTATAGGTACTAAATGGGTGTTTAAAAACAAATTAGATGAAAATGGACAAATTGTAAGAAATAAAGCTAGACTTGTAGCAAAAGGATATTCACAAGAAGAAGGCATAGATTATGATGAAACTTTTGCACCTGTTGCTAGGCTTGAAGCCATACGTCTTTTGCTTGCTTATGCTTGTTTTAAAGATTTCAAGTTGTTCAAATGGATGTTAAAAGTGCATTTTTAAATGGTTATATTAAAGAAGAAGTATATGTAGAACAACCCCCTGGATTTGAAGATCCATTTAAACCTGATTATGTTTTTAAATTAAGAAAAGCTTTGTATGGTTTAAAACAAGCACCAAGGGCTTGGTATGAGAGACTCAGTGAATATCTCATTTCAAGTGGATATCAAAGAGGTATGATTGATACAACATTATTTACAAAACATTATGATAATGATATTTTAGTAGTACAGATATATGTTGATGACATAATTTTTGGATCAACTAATGAACAATATTGTCAAGAATTTGCAAAGCTTATGCAGGCTGAGTTTGAGATGTCAATGATGGGTGAACTGAATTTCTTCTTGGGATTACAAATCAAACAAACAAATGATGGAATATTCATTCACCAAGAGAAATACACTAAGCAAATATTGAAGAAATATGGATATGAAAATACAAAAGAAGTCGCTACACCAATGAGTACTTCAACAAGGTTAGATCTCGATCTTCAAGGTAAGAAAGTAAATGAAAAATTATACAGAAGTTTGATTGGATCTCTCTTATATTTGACTGCCTCGAGACCAGATATCTTGTTTTCTGTGTGTATTTGTGCTAGATTTCAAAGTAATCCAACTGAAACACATTTAAGTGCTGTTAAACGAATTTTTAAATACATTGCATGTACTTCAAAATTAGGAATCTGGTATCCCAAAAATCAAAATTTTGAATTAATAGGATATTCAGATGCTGATTATGCAGGATGTAAAATTGATAGAAAAAGTACTTCTGGTACTTGTCAATTTTTAGGAGATAAATTGATTTCTTGGTCCTCAAAGAAACAGAATTCAGTTGCTTTATCAACAGCCGAAGCTGAATATGTTTCAATTGGAAATTGTTGTGCACAAATTCTTTGGATAAAACAACAGCTACTAGATTATGGTTTGAAATACAAAAATGTAAATATTAAATGTGATAACACAAGTGCGATTAATTTAACAAAAAATCCTGTACATCATTCTAGATCAAAACATATAGAAATTAGACATCATTTTATTAGGGATCATGTTGCTAATGGAAATATTAATATTGAATTTGTTTCTACAGAAAATCAATGTGCTGATATTTTCACAAAATCTTTAGACAAAAATAGATTTGAATTTTTAAGAAATGAAATAGGTATGTGCTTTCCATTTAAATATCTTAATTCATGCATCTATTCTAATAATGAAAGTCATAATAATAAATATAATAAAATAAATAAAAAAGGGTTTCTTTATGGGAAATAGACACAGGTTTAATAAACAACAGACCTCAATCTCGCGCCCTTTCAACTTCTATTAAATCTCTAACTCATTTCAGAACCCTTCCATCTCCCTCTTCAACCGTGTCTAACGAAATCAAAACCCTAAACACAATGGCTCCTAGGAAATCTTCTCGTCTCCAGTCAAAAGGTTTCAAAACTAAGAAAACCTCTAAGCCCATCATGATTCGAGATGAATCCTCAGAATCTGAAGAACCCCTACAAACCATAATGCATGATGGATCAAAACGTGAAGAACGATCCAAATTAGTACATGATGAAAGTCATAAATCACATCAAAAAGCAGAAAAAGGTAAACAGTCAAGATCAGAAAAGTTTCAGAACCAAATTCTGAGTCAGAGACAAACTCAGAGGGGTTGAAGAGTGGTTCCAAGAAAAATCGAAAAAGGAACAAGAACCCAAGCGCAAATCTGCAAAAAGGAAACGAATGGAGGACATCACACCTGTTTCAGCCAAAAAGAAGAAGTTGGTTCAAAATAAGGTACTTGAATGTGCCTACATTGATTTTAAATTTTTTAGAAACAATGGATTTTATTGGAATCATTGGCTGAATAGAATAGGATGTAAGACTATATGTGGTGTGACGGATGTGATTGAAGGAAGTTTAATTCACGAATTCTATGATAATCTGGTACAATTAGAAGATTCTTCTTTAAAGTCCAAGATTGTAGGGAAATCTATCAAGATCACTAGAAAAGATTTGATAGAATGTTTTCAAATGTTAGATGTAAAAGATGATGAATGGCTGTTAAGTTTGAAAAGGGAAATGGTTTTTCAAGAGCTAAATGATGGAGTAGGACATTTTGAAGAAAAAGATATTTTTTCGACCAATTTTGAATTATTGGTACGTTTGTGCATAAGATTGTGGTTGATTGTCTTCTGCCAAAATTTGGAAGTACCACCAGTATCTCTAAGGAAGAAGCTTTGGTCGTTTTAGCCATCAAGAAAAAGCTTAGACTAGATATCCCTCGCCTTATCTTGAAGCATATGTGGAGAACCAAGAAAAACAGACCCTATGGAAATCTCTTGATGAGATTCTTTAAATTTAAAAAGGTTGACTTACCAAAGAATTTCAGATTTCCAATTACTTTGAAACGCATTGGAGAGTCAATCTCAAGTACATGGGAATTTCTGTTTCTGACAAATTCTGGTTCACCATGGATGGCTCTTGGTATAGACATCCAAAATTTAGTAAATTCTTTTGATTGGAAGAAAATAAAGGCCCTAGCTGAGGGGGAGCTTGTTCTTGAGGAAGAAAGTGGATCTGAGGAGTAGATAAGGCTAATGAACCTGAAAAATTCAAAAAGAGCTGGGAAGGAGAAGGTAGTTGAGAAAAAGAAGAAAAGTATGAGCTTCGAACAGGAGGAAAATTTGAAATCAAGGAAGGGCAAAGAGCTATCTCAGAGAGTGAATCAGACAGTGATTCAGACACTGTTTCAGAGTATACTAAGCCTCCAGGAGAGACTTCAAAATCTGGACTAGAATCAGATTTAATTGCTCTGTTTGATCACTCCATTGCTGGATTTAGAAGGACTTCACAAATTCTCTATTAGAACTCTTCACCCGATATCAGCAACAAGGCTCAAACATGGTCCTCCAAATTTTCCTGATGATCAGTTGTTAACGAAGGTGCAGATGAATGAATTCTCATGTTGAAAAGGAGTGTTTTGGTTTTGAAACGACTGATCCTGAGGAAGTTCATCATTCTATACCTACCACACAGGTCGAGGAGTCAGCTATTCCTCCAACATCAGAAGACCTGGATTGTTCCTTATGCCCCAATAAATCCAGAATATCTTCTGAACCCTGAACAAGTGGTAATCCTTTCGTCTGTCTTCAACATTCTTCATCAATCACACATTCCTCGTTCTCCTACACCTTTATGGCCGATGCAAGTCCCACTTTGTACTTTTCCTCAAAGAAGAAAGATGAAAGCACGAAAATCTGTCAAATTTATTCGACCTAAGAAAGACTGATTGTGATGTCACTGCATGTTCTTATTTTGACTTGTTGAACTGTTTGATGTACTCTTTGGATTTTCTTTTGCAATCTATGTTTTTGTTTTGTCTTCTTTCTGTTCTTTTATGATGGGGGAGAAACATAGCAAACAAATAATTTTAATATATGGGTTTTGTTATCATCAAAAAGGGGGAGAATGTTGATTTCTCTCAATAAGGATTTTGATGATAACAAAAAGCGTTAAGTGTTTACTAACAAGTTTATTGAATGTGTAGTAAGTAAGTATTGTGAAATTGTTTGAACAAAAGAATACAAAACAGAAAGTAATTCAGAAAGATTTTCAAGGGATTTAGCGTTTCCGGAAACTTATTCAGAAAGCGTTGAGAATGATTTTTCAAGGGATTTAGCGTTTTCGGAAACTTATTCAGAAAGCATTCAGAATGATTTTTCAAGGGATTTGGAGTTTTCAGAAACTCATTTAGAAAGAAAATCACATGTTATGAAGATCTTTATATTTATCAGAAGGAATTTCAGAAACTAATTCTAGAGACATGCAAGATTCACGATCAAAATTAAGGAACAGATCTATTTCAAATTATATTTGAAGACCCAGCACCAAAGTGAATATATTTGGGAAATACATTCAATTATGTCCCACAAAGTTGGTTCAATTATCCAAAAGGGGATTCAAATCATTTGAATTAAAGTTTGAATTTTTTCAAATTATTACCATATGGATTGAAGAAGCACCAAACGAATAAATAGTGTCAGATATTCCATATTAAGATTCATTTGGATGGACATCAGAAGAATATGATATTAAAAGACGTCAAGGACAAGTTTATCCACAAATCAATTGAATTTAAATTTTAAATGTCAAAAGCGTTATTTGCTATTTCCATGGAAGATAAAGATGCAACCAGAAATATTGTTTTCAAGTTTATCTACAACAACAAAGGCTGATTCAAATTAGAACGTTAGAAGAAGATTACATCCGAAATTCAAAAGATCGGAACCAGCAAGAAATACGGGATTCATATCTATCCAAAGCTGAAGGAAGAGGAAGAATGAACAGTAGTCTATCCGATTTTATTGGAAAATATCTGGGACTAATTCCTTTCAAGACATTGAAGGCAAAGAATAAATATACGAAGATCAGAAGGGCGAATACAGATCGAACAAGCAATCTGATATTGAATACAAAGCAATTCTGATTATTCGAGCAAATACTGTTTCACATATTTTTCTTTGTACTGAAATTAGAGGATACATTTTACTTAATTCCTCAAATTGATTTGTTATTACATCTTGTAAGAGTGAGAGTTACAAGTAGGCTCAGTAGATTGATTAAAGCTTGTGGAAGCTAGGAGGATCAAGCTGAGTGCATATTGTAGCCAAGTGCTTTGGCAAAAGACAACTTGTAACTTATTTTTTTTAGATAGTGGAACATATCGGTAAAGACAACCGGATCCCCGGCTTGGTGCTGGAAGAGAGGACTGACGCTCAAGGTGGAACCTCTATAAATTGCTTTGCACTCTTCTAAACTCTATCTCTTTAATTTTCGTGCATAATTGTTTGTTTATATATGATATAACTTGAATGCAGAAACTATTTCAGAAAGTGTTGATCATAGCTCAGAAACTAAATCAGGAACTAGCATCTGGGAATTTTCTTTGATATAAACTTCACGAGTTTAGATATTTTTGTTCTCTTTCAGATTTCAACTAACGAAATTTTTTATTGATTTTGTCTTCTTTAAGTGAAAATAAAAAGCCATTTTAATCATTTAATCAAGTTTGTGAATTTGGAAAAGAATTTCAAATATTGTAAGTTACATAGTATAACCAATTCACCCCCCCTCTTGATTATACTTTGGGACCAACAATTTTAATTCTTGGTCTAATCGCTACAATCAATTTATTAGGTTAATACATGGTGTGGCCCATTCTTTTTTTTTGGGCCATGGCGCCAATGGTGTTTTGGGTTCTTTTAATATTTTATGTTGAACCTTTTGTACGTATGATGTTAACACCCGAGTGGTTACTTTTTAGTGGGATCTATTACCTAATCATCTTGTAAAATAACTTCCAATCATTTACTCACTAAATATGCCATATTACAAAGTCGAGGTACATTGGTGTCCATGGTTAACATGAGGATTTAGGGAGTTCCTTCTCATCAATGTTGTTCTTTTTAAGCCAATTATGCGATTTACAAAATGGGGTGTCTACTACCAAAAGACGGTTCATTTAACCTGGGACATTTTTCCATAATTTAACCCGATTTGAGTTTAACTAAGTCTAGCCCATTAAATTTTCATAGTTAGAAGTCAAGACGACCATGGAGCTAAATTTGTGTTTTACATCCCATATTATCTTTTATGTACCTAATGCAACACGGTGGTCTATACAATAGGGGTGGTTGTAGTGCATCATGAATCTACAAATTTACAAGTAATAGTTAAACAAAGATATATGAAGTCCTTATAACACATTGTACTAATAGCAATATAACAAAATGGAAACGAAAACTACTTTAAAGTACTTGTGAAGGAAACTAGATGCCTACTTGAATAGATTTATCAAAATGGTGACCGAGCTCCTCTCATTGCCTCTTCAAGAAGTCAGTAGCGGCTTCTAAGGATAGTTTCGTGTAGTGAAGAAAGAATACGTAATGATGAGGGTGTTATGTTTGGCGTCAGCAGTGGTTCTTGTGGCATGGATGGTGGGAAGTGGGGATATCGATATCCTTAGGATTACTCCGGTGGTATGGAGATGCTGACCAAAAGATGATGGCTTGTTTATAGTTTGAAGATAGATGCTGATGGTGGTTTTGGTGGGAACGATAAAGGCCTCGTTTATTCCTAAAAGGAAGAGGAGATGGCATTGAGTTGTGGTTGAGTAACTTTGGTAAGATGTTGGTGGTGTTAAAGTCGACGTGATCAACAACGACAGCGGTGTTGGTACGTGGTGTGTTGTTGTTTCTCAATAGAATCAAAAGGTGGGCTTGTTGTGTGTTGGCGATGGAATAAAGGAGGAGATGGTGTTGCGACTGGTGATTTTATGCACTTGTGTTCTGGCGACTGAATGGTACAATATTAGGAGGGAATGGTGGTGAGTATTGACAATAAAGGTTGAATGTTTTGAGGAGGAGGGAATGTGAATAGGATAGAAGTTGCGACTGGTTCCCATCGTGCCCCACTGCCCCTCTCCCTCTGTCTCTCTCTTCTTTTTTATTATTATTACGGTCGGTCGGAAGAAAGGACAAGCGAGTTGTCCTATGCTTCAGGGTATTGCGAGAAGGTTCCACGAAAAGAAGAGTTCCCAGGACTAGAAAATAAAAAGCTCGCTTTTGGCTTGCTTCTTAAGTCTACACAACTAAGCCTAGTTATATCTATGCTATAACGACAATATTCAATCTTTGTGTCATTTTCTTTGCTATTGCTCTAAGGGGATCCAAGTGCAAGAGAAGGTTGGAACTCCATTACATGTTTCCTTTTTATAATTGTATTCTAAAGATGCTGAGTTGTGTTTGCATGGACGGTCCGGGTAGGAAAGATAATGGGGATGGAATGCTTTTAGTTTGCGTTTTTTTGGTTTGGCAAAAGTAGTTTCTGTGAGTGCATGGTTTACTGTTAAAGATGCATGATTCCGTCAAGGTCAATTTAGGGAATGGAAGCGAGAGGGTCATCAAGTCTATTGACTTTAAGCTGGCCTGGAAACATCCTATTACAAGAGTCAATTCATGCGAAATGTTTCAATCTCTGTGAAGGGAAAATGAAGGAAAGAAAGCTTATATGGTTCGACTTCCATTTATGGATATTCTTTAGTCAATCTTAGGAATATGTACCATCTAGTTTCTTGGTCCTTTTATTGCAGCCCCTTAACTTTCATTGTTGTGTCACTTTCTCGATTATCAACTGTCAATTTTCCTATCTAAACATGAATAGGGCTGGCGGCATTTTTTTATTTGTGACCAGCTAATCGATCCAGCTTGTCAAGAGGAAGTGGTATTTAGTTAAGATTTAACTCCTCTAGCCAATATGTAGAGTTAGTGCGATTTATTTCTTTGTTATTAGGTTTTAATGTTGGATTTAGTATTTGCTATTATCATTTTAAGGTCTTTATAGCGTGAATTAGAATTGTTGAAAAAAGGTTTAATTGATTTAGGATCCCAAGCATTATAGGTGAGATTTTATTTTATCCCCAGTCATTTCCAAAGTAGAAATTTATTGCTTCCATAATCGCAGCGAAACTTAACATTTATTCATTTCACTGTTAACAAGGTTGTAGATACTAACATGTATGCGAATCGTTTTAACGTGTGTCCATATATATATATATTAGGGTGTCCATAATATTTTCTCTCAATATTAGAGTCTAAAACCTTCATACTATTGTACATATATATTTTAATATTCATATATTTTGGTGAACATATACATATATATATATATATATTTGTATGGTGGGGTTACTGCAGCTGGTCGATCACGTGCGATTCCTGAACTGATGACACGTGTAGGATGTTGTAGAGAGAGGCGTGGGAAGAGGAACAGACAAACCAAGTTTCTCGAGTGCGCGAGTGTGACAGAAGATCAAATCAAGTAGACTCTATCATTCTTGACTCGTTTTTGATATAATAGATGCTTTGATCTTTCTTGGAGATGTTTCGGTAGAGTATCTGTATTACTCTCAATCTTAGCAATCTGCAGAATGCTCCTAAATGAGATTAGGAGCATCCTATTTATAGATGTTGGAGGCTAGCAGTAGTCGTTGAATGAATCCGGATGGATGGTTGAGATGAAGCATTGCTTGCAACCATTGGATCTCTTTAATGAATCCGACGGCTGGAATCCATGCCTTCTTTTATGTATGTGGGCATGGGTTTTGGATATGGGTCTGGAATAGAATTAGGGCTTTTATAATAAAATTGGAGCCAATTTTCTTATTAAAATAGTTCATTTTTAATATAAAATAGAAATAGACTCATTTTATTCCAATAAGCTCTATATTAGCCAAACAAACCCATGAAGATATTTTTGGAGTTTACTTTTCACGCACAAAAAATCCAAAGAAGGTCGAGAGTGGAATAAACCAGTCCGACGATCCTTGTTGCGAGCCTACCAATCCAAATCTCCCTACAACATCTCTTATTGGACTCGATCTTCTAAGCCCTGTCACTAACCTAGAAGACCGGTTCATAACATTGAATTGGGCCAAAAGCCCAATTACTAAAATGACCCTCTACAATATTTTAATATGATTTTAGACATAAGCATATAACTTATATATATCTCGAATGTGCTTATACAACATATATACTTCTTTACATAAATAATTAGAGTAGATATACTTAATCATATACTTTATCTATTCAAAAAGAATATGATAATAATACTTGTAAAATCACGTTGCAAGTATTATTTAATTTTATATAAATGATCTTATTTATATAGTCCGTATCTATTTATTATCACGTACTTCTAGTAAGATAACATTTATGTATATATAAAAAAAAAAAATAACGAATGTTTATGCGTGTTTATATTCAAACATGAAACCTTTTGAAATCACGATGCTGCTATAAAGTTATAAATTACAAATGTAAGACAAATACAGATACGTCTTACATGTTTATAAACACGCAAGTACAGATTTTACGACACAGGACCCATCGAAATATTTCTTCTAGTATTGAATTATAAATTAATTGTGTGCATATAGTTTATGTTTTCATTAGTACCAATTATAGTATTCATAATGGCATTACTTACGATAACATAGTAGGTAATAGGCTCGCATCTTAAGTTAGCAGTTTTGTGGCTTATGGTTATTGGATTCTGTGAAAATCATAACTATATTTTCGGGCTCAGTATTTGCCAAATGGAAATTTTGTTGAATACGACCAAGGTGGGTTCCAAGGCTTCAGTCATAATTATAATCATGGATCATTATTGTTGATGTCGTAGTTTACTATTTTTTTTTTTTCACATAAGTTAATACTTATATTATATAGTAACATCTTTAAATAGGATAGTTAAATATATAGAAATAATTAAATGTCTTCTTTTATGAGTTTGTCTTCATTACTATGTTAGTCCGTTATTGTTATAGTGTCGGTCTAATGAGTTTAAGGTAACTTCTATTTCTTAAATTTTTCATTTTTTTTTTCTACTTTACCTTTTTTAGACTCAGGGATCTCTAAATAGTTTTTTTTTTTCCTTTTCCTTTTCTTTTTCAATCCATTATGAATATGAGTATTTACATGATTTGGTGAAAATAATTCTTATGAGTATAATTATATATAACCATAGATCTAATATGTATTTATCTATATACGAGCATCGTAAACTTCACTGTTCACCCTCATGTTATCATTCATTCTATAGCTTATGATGAAATCTATAAGACGATAGAATTCGCAAAGATTTCTCTTCTTTATATATGTAAGACAAATTTCAAGAAAAGTACGCTTGTTATATGCGCATTGAGTGCGTGTGTGCATTTTTTTTTTTTTTAATTGGATTGTGTATTTCATATTAGTGGCTTAATAATATGGAAGTCATATTACCCTATTAGATATTCAGACCGTGTAATTTTCATTAGATGCTTATAAAATTTTTTGGGGGTTTCACACCAACATGACCTATCACGAGGGTTGAGCAAGTAAATTCTCGCACAAAGTATCCACTTGAATTCTGTTTGACTAGGTAGAATCCAGATGTGTATTAAGGGTTATAGGATAGGGTATCGGTATAGATTTTCTAGAACTTGCTCTATAAAAACATAACCTGTATTTTGGTCAATTTACAAACACATGACCCGTGTTAATTTTTAATAAATAGGTGATCCGAGTTTCATAAAAAAGTATCATTATAATTAATTACTATTAGAGAGATATGTGCTAGGGTCTTATTGGTCTAAAAAAATTAATAAAAAATATTACTAAGTAAAAATAAATAAATAAAATATTTAAAATTAATTTTTTAAAAAAGGAGACAATTGAAAAAAATTAAAACTAATTGTTATAATCAACAAAATATTGAAATATGATATTATAAAATTATTAAATAATATTGACACTTTTATATAAAAATCGAGTTACTTATTTGTAAAAAAAAAAAAAAAACATAGGTCATATTTTTACAAATTGGTCAAAACACATGTCAAGTTTTTGTAATTAACCATACATAGATGTGTACAAGTTATAGGGTATCTTATATACAATCAATTAAAATCTGATAAAAATTATAAAATAATGTTAACATACAAGAAATAAATAACGATACTCCATTTTTTCATTTTATGACCATGTTTTGTTCATGATTATTATTTGTAAATCACAATTCGATTTTTTTATTATAGAAGAATTTATCTTATTTTATTTCGGAAAGATTTGTTATTTTCATTTTAGAAGAACTATAGTTATATATTGTTAATAGTAAAATATAGATTTAGGCCCACTCGATCTTTTAGGCCCGGAAAGCCTAACAGCTCTCCAAAGCCCAGGGAGACGGCGACTCATTACATCTTGACCTCAAGGCCTCAAAGAGCATAACACCTTGGCTATACGTTATGGTGCTGGTCTCACCCTTAAGCCCTCACCTCAGGACATCTCCATGAGTTCATAAGGTTGCTAGGTCAGCCAGCTCAGCTTCGGCTTAGCTTGACCTCGAGTCCTCATCGTCAGGTCCTCATCCTTCTCTGTTATAGCACGCATCATGGTCACATCTTGTGACTAGGGAGACATCAACAGCTTGACCACACTCCACAAAGTTAGGTTCACTAACTCGGGTATCACCCCTGTGCCTAGTACCAAGCATTGTACTAGCTGCCCTAATACGATCTTAAGACCCTATAAATACCCCATGTCCTCTCTGGCAGGGGGACAAGGACAAAAAAGAAAGAGAACAGAAAAATATAGAGTACAAACAAAAAGGCAAGTTATTTGACATTTTATTTGCATAGACCCTACTCTTACCCACGGACTAACATAAGCATTGGAGTGACCACACTAGGTAACCTCTGGCGTCCCTCTGATCTGTCTTTGAGTGTTTGTAGGAGCAATCTCTACCAGCCCAGATTCAACTCATGTAACATTTTAGCACTGCCTGTGGGAAACAAAGCCGTTAAATACCTTTCTGTTGTCTCTTTCCAAAAAAACCCTTCAAAAACTCTAATCAATAGGACCACATTCCCATAATGCCCAGGTCACAACGAAGTAAAAACCAAGGTGATTTTGCTCCCTTGCCATCTATATCTCACCCTATTGATGGCGAGGCTTCTGAAATGCCATGTAATGGTCCATCTATTGCTACTAACGCCGATCATATTGATGAGAGTCAAATTCTAGAACTGGAGCTTCTATGCAAATACCTAGTACAACGAAATGTAGAAAATGAACGATCAAATGCCATCTTGTAGGCTAGGATAACAAAGTTATAGGGGTTGAAGGACCTGAAGTTGAAAGAATAGACCTCTAGTGCATAGAGGAGTGCCTCCCCAATCAAATGATCACTTAGACGTGAGAGTGCTATAGGCTCTCCGTGACTTAGAGCCACTGCTAGAGAGTAGTCTTACAGCTTTTGACCAACCCAAAGCACTCATCGCAAGGCTCACGCCTCATAGAGCCTGGTGAGAGTCGCCAACAATGCATCGCAAGTGTGTACAGCCTCACAAAAGTCGGCTCAAGCTGCTATCAGACACCAACATGACAATCATTGACCTCATGAAGGAAGGACAACTGATACCCACTTAGGTCATGATGTCGGTGCCAGGGCTCTCTTGCTTCAAAAAAAATAATTCTTGATTCTTTTTTTAATTGTTTTTAGTCAATTTAGCATCTCGGGTTGAGAATTTTCTTCACGCTTTTTCATTCACGATTTGTTGTTATAGATTCTTCGTCGATTCTTTCCCTCGTTCCTTTGATCTTGGGCATCTCACTTTTTTTTATTCAATGCATTCTTTTCGATCCCCTACTCCAATCACAACATACACGCAGCTTGGTTCCAACAGGGAACATGCCTTAGAAAAGATACGTAGCATGATAGGGAAACTGTCTACCATTAAGGAGGGCTTTAAAAGTGAGCCTGCTATAAAAGCACCCCTAGACAAGATGCCATTTGTACTCGAAATCCAGTCCAAAGTACTCCCTACGGGAGCTCAGTTGCCTCCTCTAGAATCGTATGGTAGGAAAACGGACCCGGAGGACCATATCACCCAATTTCAATCCACTATGGTGATACACAAATTTTCAGATGCTATATGGTGTAAGACTTGACTGGCCACTTTTCAAGGGGTAGCTAGGGTTTGGTTCAACAAGCTCGAACTAAACATGGTGAGTTCCTTTTCTCAACTTACCGACCTCTTTGTCGCACATTTCATGGCAAGCAAATCACCGAGAAGAACGCCTTCTACCTCTACACAGTACGACAAAGACCGGACCAAAACCCCTGTGGGACTATTTGGTAAGATTTAACAAAGCATGCCTAAAGATCTCAAATCTTAACCAAGGTATGGCTTTGGAAGCCATCAAACAAGGAGTTATCACTGAAAGTCCATTCTTCGACTCTATCTCCAAATGCTAACTTACCATGCTCGAGCAAGTAAGGGAGAAAGCCTAAAAGTATATCCAACAAGAAGATACAAGGAATGTCTGAAGAGAGGTTAAAAATCGATCGGCCTAGGCTTGAGCCCATGACAATATTTCACGGGAATAGATCAAGTGATCATTGCAACCCCAATCGGGTTGACAAAAATTAAGGTCTCAAATATGGCGATAAGCGGAAACTTTTCTCGATGTATGATGAGTTCACTCCCTTCAAACTACTAGTGCATGACATATTCCTAGAGAGAAGGAACCGAAGCCTCCTACAACCACCACCCCCGATGAGACTAAGTCCACGATGAAAAGATTCCAAGGAATATTACAAGTATCATTGCAACCGTAAGCATGACACGAGCAATTGTTGGCAGCTCAAGAGCACTATAGGAGATGCCATACGACGAGGTTGGTTGAGGCAGTATGTGAATCATAACCTAAAATAAGAGCCCTCGACATAGAAAAGAAAGGTTGACGAACCCAAAAGGATGGTAATCACCCAAGACCACTTAGATCACCCCAGCTCGCCGTTTGTGTCATGGCGAGATCAATACCATCATAGGCGAGCCAATCACCTCAAAAAGAGCTGGATTGCCATCTAGTTCGAGTACATCTCGACTGGTAATGAACATGGAACCTAAGAAACTAAAGATTGACTCTACAATTTCGTTTTCTGACGAAGATTATGAGGGCATCCAAACCCCTCACAAGGATGCCCTAGACATAGCCGCCCGTATATCCGGATGGAAGGTGAAAAGGGTACTGATTGGCACGGGAAGCAGTGCCGACATCCTCTTCAATCAGGTCTATGAGGAAATGAAACATGAATTGAAGCCAAAACTAAGGCCATATGACTACGAGCTGTATGGTTTTGATAACCGACCTGTCAGACCTCAGGGCATTATCACTTTGCCTCTCGAGCTCGGGGAAGAGTCGTATAATGTTGAGCGCCAAATAGTTTCCTTGTGGTCGATTTTTGGTCTCCCTATAACGCCATATTAAGAAGAAGCTGTTAGTCGATATTTGCTATGATTGTCTCCCAATCCTACCTCAAGGCCAAATTTCCCACCTCATAGGGAATAGGCATGTGCCAAGGAGACCAAGAACAATCCCAACAGTTGTACATCAGAGCCTTGAAAGGAGATCGTCTATGTTCAGTAGAGATGGAACCAGGATATAACCTCAAACAATGCAACGACCCAATCAACCTCGAAGAGGAGGTTACCCTCGACGATAGTCCTGACCACACGATCAAAGTGGAAGCGACTCTCCAGCCTAATATTAAAGAGGATTTGATTGCCTTTTTAGAGGCAAACAAGGATGTCTTTGCTTGGACACTGGCTAACATGATAGGCGTAAGTTCTAATGTGATCACACACCAACTCAATATCAACAAAACCCAAATGCCAATATGACAGAAAATGCACCACCTCGTTGCATAAAGGCAGGCTTCCATTGAAGAAGAAGTCTAAAAGCTACTCCAAGCTAAGGTTGTTAGGGAAGAAAAATACCCCACTTGGTTAGCCAATGTAGCCTTGGTCAAGAAGTCCTCGGGACACAAGCTCTTGAGCTTCATGGATGCCTTTTCTGGTTATAACCAGATCAAAATGAGGGACACATACGAAGTCCATACCTCATTTATTACATCGTTTGGCACGTATTACTATAAAATGATGCCTTTTGGATTAAAGAACGATGGCGCCATGTTTCAAAGATTGGTCACCAAAGTGTTCAAACCTCAAATAGGTCGCAATATGGAAGTTTACATCAACAACATGATTGTCAAAAGCTGATGAGCCGAAGATCATTTGCATGACCTCTAAGAAACTTTCAAATGACTTCATTTTTACAACCTAAAGCTAAATCTGCAAAAGAGTACATTTGGAGCATCCACAGGGAAGCTTTTAGGGTATGTCGTATCTCAAAGGGGAATCGAAGCAAACCTCAACAAAATCAAAGCAATCCTAACAATGAGCCCACCCAAGTCGATAAGAGAAGTGCAATAGCTCATAGGGAGGATAAACGCTAAGTAGGTTTCTTCTAAAAAGTGCAGATCGATGCTCAAAGTTCTTCAAAATCCTCAAAAAGCTAGAATATTTTGAATGGACAAAAAAATCCCAAGAAGCCTTCAACGAGCTAAAGCAATGCCTCTCCATGTTACCAATACAAAAACATCGATCCCTAGCAAACCCTGTATCTTTATCTCGGAGTGATCGATCGAGCCCTATCATCCGTACTAACGTGAGATAAAGGAAAGCAACACTAACTGATATACTACATTAGCCATGTCCTTTAAGGCCCAGAGCTGAGGTATACAAGGGTAAAAAAGTTCACCCTAGCAGCCGTGATATCTGCATGTCGCTTGTGCCCATACTTTTAGGCATACTAGATCGTCGTACTCACCGATGTACTAATAAGGACACTCCTCCAGAAACCATATGTATTAGGGAGAATGATGAAGTATGCTATTGAGCTAAGTGCCTATGATGTATAGTATCAACCTCGAGATGCTGTCAAAGCTCAAGTCTTGATAGAGTTTGTAGCCTAGTACACTGGCCCCTCTGAATAAGAAGACAAGGAAAAACCCAAATGGACCCTCCATGTCGATGGTTCCTCTACAAAAGGAGGAAGTGGAGTTGACTTCATCATCAAGGGACCCTACGAAGTAAAGAAAAGCTACGCATTACAATTTAGATTCCCTACGAGCAACAATGAGGCAAATTATTAAGCCTTGTTAACCGGACTCAGGCTTGACACAGACATTGGGGTAGAGGCTGAGGACCTCAAAATCTTCTTTGACTCCCATCTGGTAGTTCAACAAGTCAAAGGCTTGTATGAGGCAAAGAGTGAAGAGATGGCAGGATACTTGGAAGCAGTTCGATCTTTCATGAGGGACTTACCTTTATGGGACATAATCAAAATACCAAGGACTAACAATATCGAAGTCGATAGGCTTTTGAAGCTAGCATCTATGATGTTCCCCGACCTGGGAAAGATCGAAGAAAGGATATTCATTGAGTTTCTACCTAAAAAGTCTATAGTGGCATTACACCATAAGGTATTGGATCTGCAGAGTGAGGCCTTGTCCTCGAGTTAGATGACGCTGATAGAAAACTACCTCAAAGATGACACTCTTCCTTTAGACAAATTAGAAGCCAAAATATTAATGTGCAGAATAGCCAACCATACCGTTATCAATGGGATTTTGTATAAAAGGGATTTCAGCATCCCCCTTCTCTGATGTTTACAACCACAAGATGGATAGTAGGTTCTCGAAGAGCTCCACACCGGTGACTGTAGCAATCACATTAAAGCTCAGTCACTACACACCTAAGTTATGCGAGCTAGGTACTTTTGGCCAATTATGAAGAATGATGCAAAAGAATTCATGTAATGATGTGAACGATGCTAAAAGATCACCCCCCATCAACCACCCTCCAAGCACTGACCTACTATACATCACCAGCCCGTGGCCATTTGCCATGTAGGGATTGGACATATTTAGACCTTCTCCTCTATCTATAGGGCAAAGGAAATTCATAATAGTAGGATGCAATTACTTCACAAAATGGGTAGAAGTCGAAGTAGTGGCAAAAGTCATAGACACGAATGTCTAATGCTTCATCTATACTAACATCATTGTTAGATTTGGAGTCCCACACTCCATATTAATGGACAAAAGAAGATAGTTCAGTTCTAAAAAAATCAAAGACTTCTATGTCGAGTATGGCATTATGCCCTGCTACACTTCTATCGTATACCCACATGCTAAGGGCCAGGTCGAGGCCATCAACAAAGTCATCACACAGAGCCTTAAGGCCTGGGTAAATCAACAAAGTGGAAAATAGTCAGATGAATTGCCCAATATTTTGTGGGGATACTGCACCACCTGATGCACTTCCTTTCACCTCGCCTTTGGCTTTGAGGCCATTTTACTTATCGAATTAGAGTTGCAAAATATCCAAGTAGCATCCTATGATGAGTTAGTTAACGAGGTCGGCCTTTGAGCTAAACTGGACACCATTGACGAAACTCAAGACACAATGAGCAAGAGAATCGCTACATATCAACATAGAGCATCATGATATTATGATAAGAAGGTCAAAAATAAAGTTTTTCTCCCCGGATACCTCGTCTGCAAAAAATTAGAAGTAATGGAATTAAAAGAAGCCCATGGAAAACTTTCCCTGAATTGGAAAGATCCAATCAGAGTAAAAGAAGTTTTGGGAAATGGAGCTTACAAACTTGAAACATTAGGCAACGAGCTCATTCTTAGGACTTGGAACGCCAACAATCTGAGAAAATTCTTTGAGCAGGCAAAGGCTAGCTTATGCGTAAAATATAAAAAGAAAATCATTTTCAAATGAAATCAAGATTCTGCATAAAAGATTGTGCCATATTGACATTTGGAAGAAGTTCTACGGCCAAAACGACCTTGTAAGCTCAGGTAACTCCCTTTTAAGGGTAACTCCCCTCGTGAGCCTAGGTAACTCCCCTCAAGAGCTTAGGCAACTCACTCTTAAAAGTAACTCCCTTCGGGAGCTTAAGTACCTCTCTCTTAAGGGTAACTTCCCTTAAGAGCTCGGGTAACTCCCTATTGAGGATAACTCCTCTCGTAGCTCGAATAATTCTCTCTTAAGGGTAACTCTCCTCATGAGCTCGGATAACTCCCTTCAAGAGCTCGAGTAACTCCCTTTTAAGGGTAACTCCCCTCATAAGCTTGGGTAACTCCCCTCAAGAGCTTGGGCAACTCCCTCTTAAGGGTAACTACCCTCGCCACCTTAAGCACTTCCCTCTCAAGGGTAACTCCCCTCGCATGATTGGGTAAATATTCATACAAACAAGAAAAGAAAAGAAGACAAGAGAAACAATAATACAACCAATCACACAAGAAATCGAGGTTGTAAGTAATTACTCATCGAACTTGTTAAACAATACTATTATAGTAGTTTTGACTGACATCACGGCCAGGATAGTTTTTTGGTATCTCGGCTAGTGCAATGAAGTATCCACATGAACACAAGCTTCTCGAGCTGAACACAACTTCAACTTGAAGGGTTCTGACAAAGACCTAAACATCAAATTTGACTTAAAGGATCTCGACAAAAATCTAAACCTAAAAGTTCTCCAAACCCACTTAATCACTAGGTTCGGGTCAATCATGGCTTCACTTCCCTTTCCATCAACCTAAGCTTGTCCATCAAACAATGGCAATAAGTCTCAGCTAAACAAAAGCTCGCCACGATGAGGAGAATAGAGATTGAAGTCCATTCTCCCCCTAGCCTGTAACCAATATGACAACATGAAATTGGGCTTAAAGGGGAGATCATTACCCCCTATTGTCGATGAACTCCATTAGTCATCGAGACTGGCACACCACAGTGATCGACAATAAGGAGAACGAATTAGACAACCGGTCTACAACTTCGACCTCAGGAAGTTTCCCGGAAACCTAGGTTGCTTAATGGAGATGAGTCCTTTTTCATGCACAATGCACTACCATAGTCACCACGGCTGACCCTAAGAGTAACATCTAGTGGCAATTTGGTTCCAAGAGCCACCGAAGAGAAGCACGGCCCTAGACTAAACAGCCAAGGTAGGAGGGTAAAGTAAGTGCCAAGCAACACACCCGACACATTACATGACCTTAATGATTGGTCCGCATAAACAAGGACCATAAGGCTTCCGACCCACTTAAATAGAGACATCAAAACTTCCTTAATACCTTAACAAATATAGCCAGGTTCGACCTCTCAAGCCATCGAAGCTTGATGAAAAAAGCCCTCATGACTCCTCGCGCCTTCTTGATGTGTATAATGAATATAAAATTTATGATGTCAACATAAGTAAACAAAAACGCTACTCTGAGGAAACAACTCAACACACAAATGGTATTTATAAGGGAAAAAAAGCTATAAGAGACCTAACATTCAATGTTACCAAACCTTGAAGATCTTGAGCACAGCTCACCCTAATTGTTCGATTATACCTAGGGAATTCACAAGCATTAGAAAGGAAAATTTTTCTGACACACGTAAACCCCCAGCAAAACAACATCATCTGCATGAGAAAATTGTAGCTGCAAACCTACACTAGTCTTAGAAAAACGCGACATAACCTAGTTAACACGATCCAATGAAAACAAGGCCGAAATAACCAATCAAAGACAACATGACAACACAAAGAAATTCAAATTATTGAGTAAGAATGTAGTCAATGAGAGAGAAAAATAATAGATTCACTGATTAAAGAATGGTACATCTACTCAGATTAAAACAACGAGGTAAAAAAAAAAAAAAAAGACCTCTTAAGCATAGTACAATAGGCCCACAAGCAAAGGCTAGACCCCAAAAACTCAGGTCACTCCCCACAAACCCCAAAAATCTCATCACTTGTAATGAGGTGAGGAACAGTACTTGGACCTCAACTGCTCCCTCAATAGGACCGGTCTCGACTTATCTTTCAGAAGGACCCTTGCCTTGAGGCCCAACAACGATGTTCGAAGTCGCCTTCAATAAGGTTTCTTGATCAAGCCCCTGACTTATGGCCATGGAAGCACTGAGACCTTCATCCTCTTGGGTCCCAAGATCAACTGCTCCTTGGATACTAGTATCGCTATCCACAACAGCAACCTTGACACTAGTAGCAACCTCAGTCCCACCACCCTTCTCGACCTCATCATCACCAATATCCTCCCCATCAGAAGAAGATTCAAAAAGCGAAGATCCAATTCAAGGTATCTCTCCAGTAGGTCCTTCCGTATCAACTTTACAATATCTTGGATGAATCTGACTTGGACCTCCTTCTACTCGCTCTTAAAGAGCTCCCTTAATATCCATGTCTTTGTCACCTCGAGAATCAACCGACCACTTTGCAAATCTGTAATGTGACCCTACAATGACAATGACACGTCAAGTCAAACCAAAGGAAGCACAACAATGATGCATAATACGACGAAAAGTCAAATAGCTTTACCTTTAATTTCTCACAATCCCGTTATAACGACTGCAAACTCTCCAATAGCTTCCTCTTCTCGTCAATAGCAAGTTCCACTTCTCTTCTTTGCCTTACTACTACAAGCTCCATGTCGTCACACAGACAAGAAAATTTATCTCGCTCCTCCTTCACAGATATCTATTTATCTTAGAAATCGCTCGCCGCTGCCTCCGCAAGAGATTGCTTCCTCCTCGCCTCAACCACATCAAATTGCACACACACGATCTTGTTCTCCATCTCAATACGTAACCTATCATGATCGTCGATCAGAGCCATCAACTCGCTTTTCAACCTCATTTTACTCTACTTCACCTTGGCAAGCTTTCTCTCCAAGCTCACCTTCTAAGCCTCAAGCTCCACAGTACCCTACCCAAACAAATGACATGTCAAACATAAAAATTACAGCAATAAAAAACCGAGATATAACAAAAAAAAAAAAAAAAAAACGAAACACCACATACCATCCCGCTATTCTCCTTCAATAGCCAAAGGCATCGGTAGTCGTTACCAGAGCCTAAAAAATGGAAGAATAGTCAATATAGATTATCAAGCTTGAAACAATTTAGCTAACATACAAAACCCAACATACACAATGACACCGTTACCTCATAAGTCTTTCATGTAGAAAAATCCACAGCCAAATCCATAGTCGACAACTTCCCACAAAGTACCCTTAACCTCTTCTTATCTTCAAGCTAACCAACTTCCTCGAAACAAGACCAATCCTGGGCTGACTTCCACTACCTTTGACCAGTGTCCGACCTTTTGTGCTAGCATTACTACTCCAGTGAGCTCTCTAGACTGTATAGGAACAACACGAGCTTGGGCAGGCATGGGGGATAGTTGAATTGAACCGTGCTCCTCCCAAGATGGAGCCAAACGTAGTGAACTAACAAAAATAGCACCCCCTTCACCACCGCCAACATTGACACCAACGTCTCTAATCTCAAAAGCACTGCCATCAACATTACCTACGGTACCACCGACTACTGTAGTGTTGCCCCAACTCTTTGACTTTACCTATCTACATCAATTACTAGAAGGCTAACTTCAGTAGTTTGACCCTCGACTTCAACAAGTCACTTCTCAGCTCTCGGCTTCTTTGTCAACGGCCTCTTCCGCTTCTTCGAAGGGCCAGCAAGAACATCAGCTACGTCGACCACAACCATCACAGGCTCTACAAAACAAAAAATAAACAAGTCAGAATAATAGTGAAAACACTTGTCCAAGTCATAGATATGATTTATCCTTGTTCTAAACACCCAATTAAGTCTAATTTATGGCTTAGTAACATGATTCATAGTAGAAATTAGTGCTTAATTGGTATTTATATTCATTTCAGATCAAATTGGAGCACATTAGTATTATTAGAAGGAATTTAAGGAGAATTTAATAAGAAATAAAGCAAAGGAACAAAAAACGTGATGAATAATGCATTATACAGTCGTGATTATAAGCAAAGGAGAGAAAACTCAATTTTAGATGCAAGTAAGGTCCCTTGTACAAGCGTGGTTTAGAGATCAAAGAGAGAAATCATGACCAAAGCCCTATAAGGGCTGTTGTAAGGGGGTATAGGAAACGTTCCAAGCGCTAGAGGCCTATAAGGGTGTACACATCAGAGTGATTTGAAAAGACACTTTTCTGACTTTTCCTTAAATAGTGTAATTAATGGGTGCCGCATGTTAATAGTCGCATCCATTCATTTGTAACTTTAGGGAAGGGACTTAGGTATAAAATATAACATACCTATTTAGAAAATAGATTGAATCTAGAGATTTTTCATCAATTATTGTAGGAACAATGTAGAGATCTTCTTTTCCCTACAAGGGGAGTGAGTGTGTGTATGTGTGAGTGTGTTTGCAAGTGTATTGTGATGTGTAAGTATTGTATTTGTGATGATTCATCCATGGAACTTGAAAGAGACCAGTGAGGGATCTTCAATGTGTTGTTGTAAACAATTCTCAAATAATTTCAATAATGAAAGAAACAAGTGTTGTTTCTTTATCTCTCATCTCACTCTTATTGCGTTTTACTTAATGTTTGTTTATTGTGTCTACAAATTTCATGATTTCCTATGTAAAAGTGCATTAAATTCATAATTGCTATTAGACTTCTTAATTTCAGTGGTAGCGTATATGTAGCATTAGTTTATGTAGTGCACGACATGGACTTTTGTCAGATTTTAGATTGAGAAATCATCTAAGTGAATAGATTTAAACTATTGAAAGGGATTGCTCGTAGTCTTAGAGATAGGATGGTGAAATCTTTTGCAGTTTTATATGGAATTCCTAAACTTAATGTGGTCCTTGATTTGCTATTAACCTAGGAAGAGATTCTGATAGATAAAATCAAGATTATGCCTTGTTGATCTTTGGGAATGCTTAAAGGAGTATGTTGAAATCTGCAATTAAGACTAGTAACAATAAATCTTAGTGTGAAATTACATTGTAATCATAGTTTGCAGGCCTATGTGTTATGTTTGCATTGTATCTCTTTGTTATGTGTTAATATGTGTGTTTGCATCCTTAGATAATTAATAGTATAATTATAAATCCAATACTATCATTAAAATCTGACTTATTTTAAGCTAGATAATAAGAAGAAGGATAGTACTAGTGCTTAATTCGTTCCCTGTGGGAGATGACCTTATGCTTAATTCTAAACTACATAATGACAAGTGCACTTACCTGGCTTTGACCGTATTTAGGAAAAGGAACTATAGGATTATAAATTTAAAACTTGGTCACTCAATTAGAGAAGACCACCACCAGTCAAGCTTAATAGCTCGCACCCCATGACCACATAAAAGCTTTCTCCCCGGAGCTCGACTAGATAGGTGATTTTTTTTTTTTTGGGCGGGGGGGTGTTGAGGGGAGGGAAGAGAGAGAGGTCGATTACGTGAAAAACTATGCTGCACCTCCATTGGTAATTGGCCTCCCGCTCACAAAATTCTTCACCATGAACATAGCATCATATGGTCTCTTACCTTGCACTCTAAAAGCCCCCTCCAATACCTCCAATTGGCTAGCATCATGCGCAATTAAGTGTTGGGGTTTCTCTCGACGAATGGGCTCACACCACTTGACCTAAAAATTGAAACCCTATTGCACATTGTCTTATAACCAGACTATCCAGAATTCATGTTTCTAATCAAATCTAATCGAACTGGTAAGCCTGGTAAGAAACTGGGGACATTTAGGTTGCTTAGCAAAGTACCACTACCCCTTTGGCGATCTTTTATAAGGGAAAAATTGGTGAAATATGATCGGGTGGGCCGCACCATGATGCTAAAACAAATGGCCTCAAAGGCCATTAATATCCATTAAGCATTGGGTAACAACTGAGCTAGGCACAAACGGTAGTAAGTTAAAAACTTCTTCTGAAAAAGAGAGAAAGACATCCTTAACCCAAATTCAAATGCCTTTTTATATAAGGCGAATTGACGGACACCAAGGAAGCATACACAATTTGACTTTTTAGGCTTCACAATCAACCAATCCTTAGGAGCATTGTGCATCTCCTGCTCATATATAGTTGTGATCTCCTCCTCGGATAGCTTATAGTAGATCCCATTTGGGCGGTCTCCATCGAGGCCATCACCTCGGGTCACCTCTAAGTACAATGGAACAACCTTTATCTTCTCGAGGCCATCGGAAGGATACATGTGTTTTGGGCTCCGATACACCTGACTAGCCAACTCAGCATAGGAAAGCGTACTAGAAGCACCTCGGCGCCTTGCCACCGACATTGGGGATCTACCCAGCCTCTCCTCACAGTCGCTAACAAAAGCTAAGTCTCCACTCTCCGACCTACACCTATCACTCGACTTAGAACCCCTTGACCTCAACATGCTATCTCTCTCCTCTATCTCTCTACCTCATGGGCAAACCGTTGAACCCTGTTGACCGAGTCATGTGAAAAAGATAGGGTAACTGGAGGTACCTAAGCTCGACATTGCTAGAGAAACTTGGAAAATGCCTATGAAACACAAGGAAGATGTTTGGAAGCTCTCTCAATGAAATGTGAAAAAAAGCTGTCAAGAAATCCTTACAAAAGATAGGTATTTATAAAAGGATGAAGGAAACATAGAGGCCCAAACCCCTCAAAACTCGTGATCACGCCTTATGGCCCTAACATCACAACCAATAGCCGCAACTATCAGACCCAGGTGCAATTATTATTAAGACCTTTCATATCCATAGGTCCTCTTGAAAATACCGTACTCTCTCGAATATTGCGAAACATGTTAGGTACAACATCTCATAAGAAAATCCAACAGTCCTCATAATGAAATATCACTAAATAGGGGATGTAGCTCAAACGGAAATTGAACTTGCTCCAAGATGGACTCCTTGTACCTAATGACTAGGACAAATATTGATGGTAAAATATAACCCTAGGCCTACTCAATCTTTTAGGCGTGAAAAGCCTAATAGCCCTCGAAAGCCCAAGGAGACAATATCTCAGTACATCTTGACCTCGAAGCCTCAAAGAGCATAACACCTTGGCTATGCATTACGATGCTGGACTCACCCTTAAGCCCTCACCTCAGGACATCTCTATGAGCTCATAAGGTTATTGGGTCAGCTAGCTCAGCTTTAGCCCGGCCTGACCTTGAGTCCTCATCCTCCTCCAATGTAACACACATCCTAGTCACATCTCATCATTTGGGGGACATCAACAGCTCAACCATGCTCTACGAAGTCAGCTTCCTTAGCTCAAGTATCACCCCTGCACCTAGTATCAAGCCTTATACTAGCTGCCTTGGTATGATCCTAAAAGGCAAGGAGACAAGGACAAAAAGGAAGAGAACAAAAAAACATAGAGTACAGAAAAAAAAAAAAAAAAAAAAAAAAAGTCAGTTATCCGACATTTTGTTTGCATAAAACCTACTCTTACCCAGCCCACAGACTGAATTAAGCATCGAAGTAGCCACGCCGGGCAACCCTCAACATCCCTCTGATATGTCTTTGAGTGTTTGTAGGAACAATATCTACCGGCCTAGATTCAGTTCGTGCAACATATGTATATACTTGAACTTCCAAATTATATAGATTTGTTATTTATCTTCAAAGATTAATATGGAAATGGCTCTAGAATTTTTAATTTTAGATTTTACTGCAAATTCTACAATTTTGTCTAATATCATATAAACAGATTCTATAGGTATTTGTTATAGGTTTCAACTTTTGTATATAAATAAATTTTGCATATTATAGAATTTATTATATTAACAAATCACCTTTAAAATTCCCTTTCACATGTTGTTCATGGTTAATATATGAAATTAAGGTAGTTTTACATATTATATAAAACCATATCAAATACTATAAACTTAACTTTAAGAAAGAGAGAAAAAAAAATAGAGACATTTCGTAAATAAATTAATAGGCTCCATAAGGTAACATGTAACCCTGTAATTTACAAGTTACAAGGTATGAAGTGGGTAAAAGGAGCCATATGGTAGGTTCCGAGTGCAAGTAGTGCTTCAATCCTACTCATCCTATACTCACTCATCCCAACCTACCACCTTACCTATCACCTTTAATTTTATCAACATATAAAAGTAAATGAAAATAAATAAATTACATTATTTTTAATAATATATCCAATATTCATATAAAAGAAAAAAAAAATTGCAAGGATTAACTGGATTTTAAATTGTGATATAAGGGAATTTTTATGGTCGTCACGGGATGTATTGCCTCTAAATTATTATTGAATTAATTATAAAAATTTAATATAAGAAAAAATTAAGAGTTTCAATCACAACTCAAATACATTTAAAACATTAAATGATGTAACGAAACTAGTCTCATCATAACTATCATGGGACCATAGAAATGCGTCATATGCTAGTTAGGACTAAACGTTTTTTTTCTCTCTATTTTTTATTTTTTTTTTATTACAAAGGGGAGAGTGATTTAAATTAGGGATGTAATTGCTTAGGCCATTATAGCATATCCAACTTTTCCACCCCACTAAACCCTATGGGGTCACAATTCGAGTTTGGGTAATAATATTTTGACCCTATAGAGTCTCAGGGTGGGTTTACGAGTCATAATAATGATCCAATAGGAAACCTAACCCATTAAATTTAATATAATTTAAAATAAAATAATAAAGTAAAATTTCAATTTTAAATTTAAAATAAAAGAATTATAAACACGTGTATGTTTTTATAAGTGGTTATTTTATTTTATTTTTTTGATAATTTTTTTATAGTTAGTTTAGTTATCACCGATGAAAATGAACTTTTATCAATAATATTCACCACCAATTAACATTTATTGCCTATAATTTACTTTGCTTTGAGCAGTTGAGAGAAAACTTGGTGAAGAAACATCGTGAAAGTTTAAGTAAAGAATAGTTACATTACAACTACTTATCCAAGTCATCATGTGAAGTTAATTTAATTTAGTGAAAAAACATGGCCTACTGGTTTTACGGTTCAATATACAGTGAGAATGAAAAAGCGAAGAAAATGAAGAAAACCGAGTGTGAGAAAAAGTAGAGGCAAATGTCAGCAAGTTTTCCTAATAATAATAATAATAATAATAAAAAAAAAAAAAAAACAAGTCAATGAGCGGGATAGGTCAGGATCGAAATCCTATAGAGATTGGTTTGGGTATTGTCAAAAAAAAAAAAAAAAACCCTATAAGATAAGAGGATGGATTTAGGCAATCCTATAGGAAATTAGGATGGCTTTGGGTCTTATATGACCTATTCTACACCCGCTCTGATTACATCCCTAATTGAAACATATCATTCTCTCTTGAAAGATTAATATTAATACCATTCAAATAAGATTATTGAGAGGGCGAGGGTTTTTTTTTTTTTCGTGAGTTTGAATATTAAATTGAAGTATGTAAACAAGCATCAAAATATTGTAACAATGATTAGAGATGCAATCATGATAGGTTTGGGATGAGTTCTGTGAGACCTAAACCCATCTCAATACTTAGTAGTTCTTTTAAAACCCATCGCAAACCTCATAGAGTTCTTCTCTCTGAAGACAAAACCCATCCAAGAAATATCATAAGATACCCAAACCCAAAATCTGATATGGCGATATTCTCTTTATAGATTTACAATTCTATGAACAACACCGATGCTATTTTATGAGTTTTATTTTATATGACCCTATAGAGGAAATTATATGATTACCGACCTACTAAATGAAAATTATATAAATACAAATTTTATAAAATTAATTATCAAAATATTAATATAAAATCGTGTCTTTAACATGCGATTTATATATTTATCGGTTAGTTGCATGTCTAAAATACGATTTATGTGTAAATATGAATTGCATTCTAATAAGTGATTTGGTATAAATCTCATATTTAAAAGGTGATTCAGTATGAATTATTATTAAAAATGTGGTTTATGTTTAAATCGTCTTTTCAACATACAATTTAATATTATATATGTTTCACATGAATCATACTTTTGAAATGTGCTTATTTCGATAAATCATAAATCTCGCCGTATATATTTCACATGAATCGTATAATGCACTAATTTCATCAAATCATGAATCTCATCTTAAAATTATGATTTACCATTGATAATGATAAAATTAAAAGCATCTTATCTGTATTTAAGTAATTGTTTTTCTGAAAAATCTATATACACAGGTAATTCACTTAGCCCAATAAGTCCAAATCAAAAGGTCCTGCAGGAACTCAATAATTTAAAAAAAAAAGGCAGGAACTCTATCAACACTCCACGAGCATCAACCTTGCTTCGATGCGATCAACATTTTAAACTAATGGAGACTAATATATATCATAATCAAATCCTCGAACAGCTTCATGCCTACTAACCGAAACAACAACAACAAAAAACAACCATTTAAGTCGCATTGACAGAGATTATTTTTTAACCAAAAGACATTAAAAGAATAGAAAAATAACCAATTCCAGGACGGAGACGACGAACGGCAACGGACGGATACGGATAGAATGAGAGGTGACCGGAGAGAGTGAGAGTCTGAGAGACAAGGTGGGACCGTGGAGGATCAATAGCGGCCAGTGCAACGTGGTATTTAGGTTTTGAAATTCAAAGATTTATTATAGACTCTAAACTATAGGGATTAATTATTGGGTCGGACAGATTAGGTACCCGATGAGAAGTCGTCCGATTGCATTCCTGAAAGGGACAAAAATAGATGCATGCCTTTTAATTGACTCGCGTTTAAGCAAAACCAAAATAAATATCAGTTTAGCAGATTCAAAAAGCAGTTCAAATGAAAATTAAACTCACCAAAGATACTCATGATGTTCCCTTATTCAATATTTCGTGTTCCTTTAGTTTCCCACAGCTTTCAACCCCACAGAGTTCCTTTATCTTCTCACAGCGATAGATCTTAAGAGATTCTAAAGCTGTAAATATCGAGAAATCTGGTAAACTCTCCAAGGATTTACAATCCTCAATTTGCAATTCTGTCAAAGACTTCAATTCCTTAAGGCCTAGAATTTCTACTGGTTCATTTGCGTGTTTAATACTTAAAGTCCTAAGGTTTCGAAGCTCGAGAGATCTGGAAAATTTTCCATGAACTTGCATCTCGAGAGACAGAGTTTCTTCAAGGACGTCAACTTTTCTATGCCTTCAACAGAACGTAGCTTGGGACATTCGTATAATGCCAACAACTTCAAGCCAGGCATATTACCAATCTCTTCAAGAGATGTGCATTTTGCAATATATAAATGTTCCAGGCGGTTCATGTTGCTAAGCCCGCTGATTGAAATTAGCTTCTTGCATCCAGTTACTGTCATCTGGCATGGTGATCTTAACCCTTCCAATCCATTGATTTCCCTTAGCTTGGGACAATATTCAAGCTCAAGCTCAAAAAGGTGTTTCAAATTTGACAAATCTGCAATCTTTTGTAATTTTGGACAACCAAAGAGATGAAGTTCCACTACACTGACGGGAAACTCTAGGATTTGTTCAAGAAACTTGCAAGAATCAACACGAAGATCCTTAAGCTTAGGAAAGGCCTTAGTATCCATAGAAAGGCTGTTGATGCTGACATTACACAGCTCCAGTAGCTTCAATTCAGAACAAATGCCAAAATCATTTACATCAACAGCTGAAGAGAAAATTTTAAGTGCCTCTAGTTTATTCAACTTTCCGATTTCCAGCATTTGGTTCCCACCCTCTGAGGTGAGGCAAGATTCGAGATGCTTCTCTTTCTCGACAAAGCAAAATTCAATAATCTTCAGATTAGGTAAAGTGGAAAGATCTGGGAACGATTTCATTGATTTACAGGAAAATTTTAGGACACTCAACCCAGAAGGGAGCTCCGGGAGGGCTTCAATATTGTCACAGCTTCTTAAATTCAGTACATGGAGATTAAAAAGCTTAGAAAGGCTCTGAGGTAAGACAGCAATATGTGGATTCTCTAATTCCAGGCATTGCAATGATGGCATTTGGGCAATCTCACTGGGTATGTCTGTTTGTAGTGAAGAATACGAGACATCTAACATCTTGAGATTTCCCAGCTTTCTAATGGCAACTGGTAAGTTTCTTATGGCACTTCCACAGATATTAAGCACCTCTAAACAACTAAGATCACCAATGGAATCAGGTAACACCGTTAATTTATGTGTGGCCGTCAAGTTTAGCTCGGTTAAGGATTTTAACTTTCCAATCGATTCAGGAATCTTCTCCAATGAATGACAACTGCTCATTGATAAGCGACTCAATCTCTCAAGAAATCCTATCGAATCTGGTAGTTGAGTAAGATCTCTACAAAACCTCAACTCAAGTTTTGACAGAGAGGTAAGATGACCAATTGAACTAGGAAGTTGTACCAACGACTGACAATATGAGGCAGTGAGAATCTGAAGCTTTCCCAACGATCCTTCAGATATTGGAATTGTTTTTAAAGAAGTTTTATCAACAAGGAGCTCTTTCAGTTCTTTCAGTTGACCAACTTCTATAGGTAGTTGTTTCAGTTGTTTGCATCCCTTAATATTCAAAATTTCAAGTGTCTTCATATCTCCAATTGTTTGGTGAATTTTCTGCAAATTCCAGCAATTCTCGAGAATCAAAATCTCAAGCTCCGTGAATGTTGAGAATTCAGGAGACTCGATAAGGCGGAGACAATGCTCGAGCCTCAGGACTTTCAGTTTCTTTGCCAACTACAGTAGAAGATAATAATATGTTACTAAGGGAATAATGAGGCTAAATATAGACTAAATAAATATAACCTTGATTTATGTTACCTTGATTTGTTTCCAACCTCCCCACTGTTCTGTCACATGACTATAACATAAATCAAGAACAACTAATTTCTTGGGGTTGAAGTTGCATAGCATAAAATCTGAAGGACATCCTTTCCATTCAAGCCATCTTAAATTTTGGAAAAAACTTCTAAAATCCCCAGTAAGTGTTGCATGATTCATCTGTAGAAATCTCAGTCTTCTTAAGTTTTGGAAATGTTCACCTGTGAAGTGATTTCCTTCTGACCTTTCAGCAAAGTCTAGACATAGAGCCTGAACTTTTTCTGTGCCCTATCAACAGAAAAATAGACTTGAATTTAAAAAGGAAAAAAAAAAAAAAAAAACAACATCATTCTTTGGTGGATGAGCACCTAGCACTAAGAATGAGCTACAACTTACAATGAAATTCTTGGTAGTGAGCTAAGAGAACAAACCTCCGTCGTTTAGCCATTGGGAGGCACCATATCTTAAGTTTTTTGTTTTTCTACTTCATTTACATCGCTTCTAATTTCATTAATTTTTTTTAAAGGGAAATTTTCTCTAAAAACACATTTTTAAAATAAAAAATTAACATTGTTGAACATATACAGAGCAAAATTTAAGGCTCACCTTACAATCGACCCAAACAAACAATTAAATAAAATTATGATATATCCTTCACTTAGAGGAGTTGTTAGATGGTTTAAGTTTTTTTATCATAAATAATCAAGCACAAGTTCATGTGAGCATGTTCAAGACCCACTATAGAAATGGAGAAAACACATGGATGGAATAGCCCGTAATTTCTAAAATTAATTATAAAATTCTGAAAGGTTGTTAAAATAGCCGTACTCATAGAAAACATGTCTTATTAAAACCTTAACTGTTTAAAGATGAGACATGTTGTCAGGGTGGACAAGAGGCTTAATCGACATACGTTCTTTTCCTTTATTTTTCTAAATAACTCTATAATTAAATTTCCATATTATTTCCTCCTATTCATAGCTAAAATAACTAATAATTTCACAAGCATATAAGTTTTGAATTTCTTGAGTACAACATGATGTAGGTGAGCTATACCTGCATCCCCTCAAGAAGATCCAAAGCCTCCTCGTGACTCCACAGTCTACTGCGTTGTGCAGGATCCTCATAGCATTCTTTAAGTACAATATCCTTGCCAAGATCTCTGAGTTGATCATGCATCCATAAATCATTATCATTTCTATCTTTCACAAGTGACATGTGACAAAGATTTTCAATCTCATGTTCTGGAAAATACTCACAATCAGCCCACATATAGACTGAATACTTTCTTTTTGCTTGAATTGGGAGACATGCTATATCAAGAAATATTTGTTTCTGCTGATAAGTAAGTGCATCATAACTTACTTTTAACTTCTCTTGCACCTTTTCGTTTGGTATCTTTTTTAATTTCTTAAGTGTACCTTCCCATGAAACTTTACTTCTACCATATAGGAATGAACCAATAACCTCGATGGCTAAAGGAAGCCCTCCCATTGTGGAAACAATATCTTTAGAGAGACTAACATATTCATGTATAGGATATTCTCTTCGGAAAGCATGCTTGCTAAACAATAGAAGAGATTCATCAAAATTCAATTCCTCAAGCTCATATGTCAAATTCACCTCAGGTACCTCAAGAACATGTTTGTTCCTTGTAGTTATTATGATTACACTTCCAACAGCAAAAGACACACCCTCTCCAACCAAATTATTTAGCTTCATCCTCTCATCAACATCATCAAAGAGATAAGAACTTTTTTCCCTTTCAATGTTCTTTGGATAATTTTGATTCCCGCATCAGCATTTGATATGTTTGTGGATGCTTGTCTGCATATGTCAAAGACGAGTTGCTCCTGTAAACTTTCAAGGCCCCTGTGCTGTAAAGATGTTGCTCGAACGTCTGCTAAAAAGCAATGATATTCAAACTGCTCGCAAAGTTTATTGAAGATTATTTTGGCTAGAGTTGTCTTGCCGATTCCCCCCATTCCATGAATCCCTAAGCTGCGAACACCATTCATATTGGCATCTAAGATTCTCATAACGTTTTCAACATGATTATCAACTCCAACCAAGTTGCTGGTAACAACTAGAAAGGTTTTATTCAACTTGGATAGAACCTTTCTGATGACCAATTTCACAAGCTCACCTTCATGCCTGTCAAAATAATCAGCTAATGGCATTAAGACACCATCTTTAAAGGAACAACATTAATAATCTACAGTTGGATACAACTTATACATTAATAAGCTAAGATTAATAATATATGAAAAGAGTACAACTCAAGGTGAAAATATTTTTAGATGAACGTGAGAAATGATTAGCTAATGAATAATAGTTTATTATATGTAATAGCTATGTTTATGTTTGTGTGAGTATTTGTATATGCGTGTGTTTTAATTTATTGAAGCCAATTGAGGATGCTTTCGTCAGGTTAATAAAATTCTTCATTTCAAAACTACAATAGAGACCTTATGACTTTGCTTAACTGCAAAATAATTCTTGGAAAGGATGATGTTGTAAAGCTCAATCTTTATGATAACTGCACCTCAGCCTTATTTATTGGGATGGTTACCTCTTCTTGGTATAATTTTCTCCAACCACTTTTCTTATTTTAATTACATCTAATCCTTAACATTTGTCTCTTTTTTTTTTTCTTTCATTTGAATTCTCAACCTTCTTTCCTTTGAAGAAATTGTATGATTACCGACTCACCAAATAAAAATTACACAAATACAAGTTATATAAAATTAACTATTAAAATACCGATATAAAATTACATTTTAAATAATCAATTTTAATAACAAACATGTGTCACATATCTAATATGTGATTCACTTGCTAATTGATAAAACTTGTGAATCGTGTGTCATAAATGAGATTCATATGAATCGTTTTTCAAAATTGCGATTCATATGTGAATCACATCTATGACAAGTGATTTGGCACCATGCGCATTTCACTAAATCGCATCTTCATGACGCAATTATTTAAGAAAAATATAAATTGTGGGTTTAAAATACAATTTTGTATTGGTAACTACGAAATTAAAATCATCTTATTTGTATTTAGGTATTTCTTTTTAAAGGGTAGACATGCGTCTCACCCTCTTTCCTTTTATCTAAGTCTTAAACATGTTCAAAATTTCACAAAAAAAGGACTTTCACCAAATAAGTTATATGTTCTATTCATCTTAGGAAAGTATTTACTTCCATTTTGCCTTGGACTTATAAGCCAAGGTGACTAGAAGAGGGAAAATTTTTATCAACTACTTTTCTTAATTTTAATTACTTTTATAATTTTCTATTAATTTGTATTACATTATATTATTAATCTATTTAATCTTAGTTTTATTATATTATGTGTTTAAATGTATTCAATATTATTATTTTGTTAAATTAATTATTATAAATGAATTTGAAAATAATACATGTCGTATATACACATAAAAACTTAATAGATTTAATAAGAACCATATATTTATAAAATTCTGCAACGTTGAGTACTTGAAAAAGGTCGAGCACTTAAATAGAAAAGGAGATAACTATTAAAGACAAGAGATATAATTTTCCCTTATTTTGATAGGTTGTGATTAAAACAATTATACAATTTATTAAAGACAGATTTAAAAACACTAATATACCCTTGTCTCAGCTGATGTGGCTTGACTATTAGAAAGGGATTTATAGGTAGAAGATAGAAATATACCAGAGAGTTGAGGAATATTTATTTATTTGGTTTTAAGAGGAATTATAATTTTTTTTTTTATATTTTGGCAATAGGAATTCGATATGTACTAATCAGATATAGAAATAGTTTTCTAAAGAAGGAACAACTATTTTAGTTTATCCCAATAAGTGTAACCAAACATGATGTAAGAAGGTTGAAATAGCAATTTTTAGCTTGAAGAGCTCCGTTTACTTTCAAGGGGCACTTACGAATAAATAATTTTTTTTTTTTCAAGAAAGACAGACTTCTACGTAATATTGTTGACTGAAGTAATTTAATGGGATAAGATATGAAGTTTTATTTGTACCTCTTCCTTTCGATACGGGGTTTACTAGGTACACCCATAAGGTACATTTACAAGATATTATATAGCCTATGAAATTTATAAATTTTTCAAATTTTAAGTTTATAATAATATATGTGGTTTTATATAATATGTAAAATTACCTTATTTTTATATATTTATCATAATCAACCCATCATTAAAAAGTAATTTTTAATATCATAAGTTTTGTAATATGTTAAATTTGTTTACATACAAAAGCTAAGACCAGGAACAAACACATTTCGGGACATGTAGCAAATTTCAAAATTAAAAATTTTAGAGATATTTTATATTAATTAATCTTAGAAGATAAACATCATTTCTATATAATTAAAATGTATAAGCACATATAATAAAGTTCTTCTAAAACTAAAATAAAAAGTTCTTCCAAACTAAAATAATGCAATTTTTTTTTAAAATAAATTTTTCATAAGGTAGTTTATAAATGATAATCCTGAATAAAAGTTATCACAAAATAAAAAATAAACTATTATTATTTACTTCTTATTTGTTAAATTTTCTTCTTTTTTTTCATAATTTTCAATAGAATGAATACTGCGGCCAAATTTTTTTTTTTTTTTTTTTTTTTAAAAGAATGAATACGAAGCACCCCAAAAACCTGTATCCTCTAAACTTGAATACAAGTTTCAGTGGGTACAAAACATAAAAACTTTATACCTTTCCATTAACACTAGGACTAAAATCCGGAAAGTGGTATTGTACTCTAGGCTCTCAATACCCAGTAAAATTCTATCAAAGCTAGGCACAAGCGGTACTTTTTTTTTTTTTTTCATTACAAAGAGAGATTCGAACCTGGATTTTTTACTTGACATAAACCAGAGAGATATTACTACGCTACAATATCATTAACAAATACAAATGGTACTTGATACGTGAAATTACCTGCTCACACCCACTTAAAGAATTCTTTTAAAATACAACAAATGAAAAATGAAGTTTTATTGATTTACAAACGATAGTTATAATTGAGGTAGAGATATGATAAAAGGAAATATTATTATTATTATTATTTACAACTCGGAAATTACTCCTTTTTTTCTATTTATTCAGTACTTATCAAATTACACAACCAATTGCACAGGCGGTCGTAGCTAGTGTAGATGATGATGATGAAGAAGAATTTTCCAGTTGAAAAAGTCAACGTGGGCAACAACTTTTGTGTGATTAAGACTAATAATAAAGTGAGTGTTAAGACTCAAGAAGATTGAAGTATTTGTAAATACCAAAAGAGAAGATGGAGAAATGATAAGGATAGAGAGAAACAATTACAATAAAAAACAAGAAGAGTAAAATCTCTTTGTAAAAAAGAAAAAAAAAAAGAAGTATTTACAAAGAAAAAACCCACGTACTCTAGAAATACCTTAATTAGAAGGCTCAACTAATGATTTTTTATAAATCCAAGCTAAAACATTTAGAAAAATCTTACCCATAACAATTAGAAATTTCTGCAACAAAATATAATTATCTAACACAGGTTTCAGCCACGTTACAATGAGAAATTACCTACCCATTAGCGATTTTTTGAGACTCCCATCCTTTTGTAGACCCAACTTCTTTGAGAGCTGTCTTCCACTCTTCAATAACCTTAGGACTATGCTGCACCTGGTTTAAAGCAAAAGCCTCTCCAAAACCACCAGTGAGGTATTTTACATCTGATGGCTTCACCTTGTAAAATATTGGGAGCACCATTTGGTCCGCCATTCTCTTGCACTCCAGGATCTGAACAAGTTCCTGAAGACACCATTTACTTGAAGCATAATCTTCAGATAGAATCGGAATTAAAATTTTGGATCTTTGTATAGCTTTGAGAAGTTGATCTCTAATGTTTTCACCGACAGGAAGTTCATTGTCATCTCTAAAAACAGAGATTCCAGCATCTAGAAGTCCATTATAGAGATGATCCGTAAAACCTTTTCGAGTGTCCATGCCCCTGAAACTCAAAAATACTTCATAGTTTTCATCCGGAGGAAGGTTTGTTAAAGAGGGGTGTTTTGCAACTTCAGATTGAAGGTTTTCCATCGTGGTTGGATACACAGGGGAGGTTGAAGGACAACAACGAGAGAAACTGGGGAAGGGTGAGACTGAATGCAGAGTCAATGGATGGAAATGGCACCAATTTTTGTTCTTATTCACGAATGAGTTTTTTATTGGTTCGGTCACCAACGCGCTTAGTCAACTTAAATTAATAAATCCTGTGTGAGAAGCAATGATTTATTGATATTACCTGACTGTCCAAGTTGGAATCAACGTCATTTGATCTCTGAGACATTGGATAATCCAATTATTTATGTAACGTTATAGTGTGGAAAAAAGATCCATTCACATGATACTTGCAATCTCAATTAACGTCCTTAACTTTCGGTGAAGAAATTTTCGTCATCGACAATTTAACATGCGACCCAAAAATGAGGAATATAACAAATTAATTGGTCATCAGAAGTCACAACGTTTCCTACAGGTTCCATCTCTAGCTGATCAATTGCCAGCACGGGTCGAGCTAAACTATTCGTGAGCTAGTTAAGCTTAACTCATTTCAGGCTAGATTTGGCCCGTTTCAAGCTTGACTTGATTTTGATAGTAAACGAGTCAATTTCAAATTTAAAATAAAAGCTCATTTATTTGAATGAGCCGAGTGAGGGGTTTGATTTGGGCTCACTAATCAGCTTGTAAATAAACTTTTGAGCAAGCTCATAAGTAAACTTGTTAACAAGCTCATAAACAATCTTATTAGCATATTTATGATATATCATATATAAATATATATAATTTCAAATAAAAAGACTAATTTTTTTTTAATATTTATGCATAAATATTTAGCAGCTCAAAAATAGAATATGAGCTATTTAAATGAGTTAAGCACGAACATAAATTTTAGGCATAATAAAAGCTCAGTTCGGCTCAAGTTTAAAAAAAAGACTTACTTAATTAAATGAGTTGAGCTCGAGCATAATTTTAAACTCAATAAAAAATTTAGCTTTAACTCGATCTTGATAATTTTCAAGTGAGTCAAGCCAAAACTTTAAAAGTTCGCTAATAGCTTTGTCATTGTCATCTAGTGGCATCTCACAGAGTCTCTCATATAAGAACTCACAAGTTTAAATCCCCCTCCTCATTGTAATTATATAATAAAAAAAAAAAAAAAAACTTGTTTGCAGCCTTAACCCTAAACAAACATAGTGTAGGCATTATCGTTATTAATATGACAACCCTGATATAATGGCCTGGTATACATTGTTTTTCTAAAGTGTAAAAAAAAAAAAAAAAAAAAAAAAAAAAAGGAAAATGAAAATTTATTATAGATGAATCACTAAGATTGTTTGATAAAGGGACCTGTCGTGCCACTTCAGAACGTAGTTTTCCATCGTGGTAGACTGGTAGGAAACTAGGAGGAGGTTGAAAGAAAGCAATAAGAGAAATTGGGATGGGGTAACTGGCGAGATTGAAAGCAAAATTTTAGGAGATGGATTGGGCTATTAATTTCTTTCCATGTTCATTAATGATACATAAATTATTAAAAATAAAATAAAAATGTTATAATAATATATAATATTATATAAAAATCTAAACAGTTCCAGTTTCTTAATATACATAACAATCAAAATTATAAGTTAGATAGAAGTGATACTAATTTTTATTCATGATGGCCTCCGCTTGGTTGGATCACACCTAACCCGGCAAGCTGCAATGATCGTTCTCCAGTAGAATTAAAATAATGAAACGCATCTATCTTCACCACGTTAGGGTCACTGACTCATTGGAATGCTCAGACTACCTTGTGATTAGAACAACTAAATTATAAATTAGATAGAAGTGATGCTAATATTTATTCATGATGGCCTCCGATTGGTTGGATCACACCAAACCCGGCAAGTTCCAATGATCGTTCTCCAGTAAAATTAAAATAATGGAACACATCTATCTTCACCACGTTAGGGTCACTGACTCATGGGGATGCTCAGACTGCCTTGTGATTAGAACATCTACCTCCACCTTGAGGTTGCCCTTAGGATAAAGCAACCTTCCTCACGAAGAATAGGGTCTCTTGACCGGAATTCAATCCATTCTTTTATTTTAATTCATTTTTCTGAGTCAAATAAAAGCAACTCACCATGCCAGAGAAACTATTGGCGTAAGTGGCCTATGGCAACCTAATTTTGGTGGTGACCAAGTAAACCAGGCATCGCAAGTATAATTATTACAATCGGATAAAATTCTACCAAAATACAACAGATGTAACACTTTTTATAATTGGACAAACTTACTATAATGTGACAAATTTACTACTTTGAAAATGGTAGCATACAAACAACTTACCAAAATATAATAAACTTACCATGATCCGACAAGCCTAAGACTTACCACAATCGGAAAACTTATCATAATGCAATGAACTTATCAATTAGAAAAATTAGTACACAAACAAGCTACTTGAATACAACAAACTTAGCAAAATTAAACTGATCTGCCCCTTGCCACAATCAGACAAACTTATCAAAATGTGATGAATTTACCACTTCAAAAAGTTCGTATAAAATCAACCAATCAGAGTATGAGAAACTTAACACAATCCGACGAACCTATATCTTACCAAAATCTAATGAACTTACCATAATATCATGATAAATAGTACGATACATGAACAACACTGAATAGTACTAATAGGACGAACTTACTACAATGCGATAAACTTCTCACAATCCGACAAAAATACCATGTACCATAATCGAATGAACTCACCACAATATAACGAGCTTACAATTGTTGAGAGTTAGTGTACATTCAACTTACTAGAATATGATAAACTTATCACAATTCGATGAATTTACCATTTACTGTAATCAGACAAACTTACTAGAATATGATAAACTTAACACCTCGAAGTTAGTGTAGCAATTAACCTACCATAAGACAAGCTTACCACAATTCGACAAATTTACCACTTATTACAATCTAATGAACTTACTCAAATACGATGAACTTATCACTTCCAAAAGTCAGTATACATTCAACCTACCATAATAAAAAACTTACCATAACCCAACAAATATACCACTAACCATAATCTGATAAATTTACCATAATACGATGAACTTACCACTTCCAAAAATTAGTGTACAATCAATCTACCAAAATATAGCAACCTTATAGCAATCGAACAAACTTACTATAATGTAATAAACTTACTACTTCCAAAAGTTTATGTACAAATCAATCTACTAGAATATGACAAACTTATCAAAATTAAAGAAGTCTACACGTAGCACAACCAGATAAACTTACCACAACGCAATGAACTTACTACTTCAAAAAGTTAGCGTACAATCATCCTATTAGAGTACATCGAACTTACCACAATCTGATAAATGTACTCTTACCATAATCGAACGAACTTACCATGATATAATGAAATTAGCATAATATGATGATAAATAATACGACGCTTGAACAGTACTAAACAGTACTAATATGATACACTTACTACGATGCAATGAACTTCCCATAATCTAAAAAAGAAAAAAAAACATGTACCACAATCAAACAAACTTACCGCTATGAAGATTGAGGATGGAAATCACTTACCACAACGATAAACTTACCATAGTCTGACAAAAGTTACTATTTAAAGTAATTGAATGAATTTACCACAATACGATGAATGTACCACTATAGAGATGCGAACTTACCACTTACCACAATCAAACACTTTAATAAAAATGCGACCAATTTACCATAACACAACACTCCCTTTTTACCAGCTTACTGTGATGGGAGGTTTCCCATCCTGGAGTACCCATGCATGTAATGTTAGGAGGCTCTTGTGATGGGATAGGAGGTTTTCCCCTCTTGGAGCACCCGTGCAGTGCTTAACAAGTCTCATATCATTGCTTAATGTTATTCTAAATGGCAAACCATCCTTTACTTTCCTGAGTTTTGTTCCGAGCCTATCTTATCTAGTTAGAAGCTCCCTCGTGGCTTTGCCATAGTCTTTCATATGTTTAGGGGGCTCAATTGTTCCAACTGATTTCAACTTACCACAGCCTCCTTAAGAGAGCAGCATCAACTCATGACCAATTTGTTCATGGGAGGCCAGATCAGCCTTCAAAGTTAACCCATACCACGAATAATTAAACCATCTTGATGATGCTATTTGTAACGCTACATGCCTGAGTTGAACACTGCTATCAACCTCTCAACTCTTGGACGATGACACATGAAGTAACAAAATTGATAGCTATTTCTAGAAAAATGGCTTTCAAAAAAGTTAAATTAAGCCTTCACTTTATATCAAAAGAGAAGGTACTAAAGATCTTCTTATTACATGTTGGTATGCAGATGACTTAATCTATATAGGTACAAGTCGATCCATGGTGGATGAATTTAAGATGGACATGATGAAAAAATATGAGATAACTAATTTGGGTCTTATGAAATATTTAAAAGGAATTCAAGTTTGTCAATCTAAGGGGGAAATATTTATTTCTCACGAAAAATACCTGGATGATTTGTTGAAAGGCTATCAAAAGTAGTTGCAAGTAGACTGCCACTCTACTTGCAACAAATGAAAATTTACAATCAGAAGATGGGTCACCAAAAGTTGATGGGAAGATATATAGAAGTTTGGTCTTGTCATTAATTATTTATATAATACCTAAGGTCGAATATAATCTATTCAGTTAGCTTCATTTTCAACTTTATGCGGAGTCCCAACTAGTTACGTTATGCAGCAACAAAGAGAATATTACTTTCTTTGCAAGGAACGAAAAATTATGGTATATGTCAAAGAAAAAGAATCTAAGCTTATTGGATGTGTGACTCGATTGGATCAATTAATGATCCAAAAAGCATGTATGGATATGTATTTTCTTTAAGATGAAAAATTATAACGTAGTCATCAAGGAAGTAAAAGGCAGCACCATTATCATCTTCTAAAACTAAATATATAGCAGCTATAAATACAACATGTGAAATGGTATGGTTAAGAATAATTTTTTCATATTTAAATCAATGTCAGTAAGCCACCTACAATTATAATAGGGCCAATTTACACTATAAAATTAGGATTAATTGTGCTTAGTTGTGCACTTATTTATGCTAATGTCAAGGGATGTGGAACTTAGTCTAAATTATGATATTACTAATATTGAGATCAAAGATAATACACTAAATGCTAAGGGTATGGAGTTTTTTGCTATGTTAAAGGATGTTGATGAACCATTGTGGAAGGGATTTAACAAGCAAACAAGACTTTCAGTAGTTTCACAACTTTTGAATCTAAAATCTGAGTGTAATATGAACGAGGCATCTTTTGATTTTTATATCTATTATTAGATCTATGCTACCAGAGAATGAAAAATTAGTAGAGAGATATTATAGTTGCAAGAAGCTAGTGACAAAACTTGGACTTGGATATGAGAAGATTGATTCGTGTATCAACATGTGCATATTATTTTACAAAGAGAATGAAAATAAACTTGCTTGTCCAATTTGTGGACGCCCTCATTTCAAATCAAAAGGTTCTACTGAAGGCAAACAGAAGAATATTCCTTATAAAGTGTTGCATTACTTAGCTCTTTCTCCAAGACTCCAACAACTCTATATTTCTGGAAAAACTGTTAAGTTTATGACATGGCATGCAAAAAAATCATACGCTAGAAGGTGTGGTTTCCCACCCTAATGATAGTAAGGCATGGAAGCACTTTGATCAAATGCAACCTTCATTCGCAACTGATCCTAGGAACGTGGGCTTTGGTTTATGCACAAATGCATTTAATTCTTTCAATCATTCAACTACTCCTTATTCATGTTGAATAGTCATTACGGTATATAATTTTCCCCCATGGTTATGTATGAAGAAATCTTATATGTTTCTTGCTATGGTCATCCCTGATCCTAAAAATCCAAGAAAAAACATTGATGTGTTCTTACAACCATTAATTGATGAGTTGAAATTATTATGGATAGATGGAATTACAACTTATGACGCTCATTGAAAAAAAAAATTTCAAATGAAATTTGCTTTGCTTTAGACAATTAGTGACTTTCCTGCTTATGCAATATTGTATGGATGGAGTACTCATGGGAAGTTAGCATGTCCTTATTGCATGGAGCATATTAAATCTTTTACATTGAAGCATGGTAGGAAAACATCCTTTTTTTATTGCCACCGCCAATTTTTGCCTCTAACCATTCATATAGGAAGCAGAAAGACAAATTTTTAAGTGGTTGTATCGAAAAGATTTGCCTTCCCCTCAACTCTTTAGAGAAGAAATGTTAAGATGAGTGTGTGCACTCCCTAATATTATTTTTGGAAGTTAACATCATAAGTACAAAATTGTTAGATTTGGTGAGAAACACAATTGGATGAAGAAAAGTATATTTTGGGACCTACCGTATTAGCACACAAATCTTATTCGTCACAACTTGGATGTCATGCATATAGAAAGGAATGTCTTTGAGAATATATTTAATACGATGATGGACATTAAAGGAAAAACAAAAGATAATGTGAAGGCTATAATGGATTTAAAGTTTTGTTGTAGATGACTAAAGCTAGAATTAGTAGAAGAAAATGGAAAGGTTTTAAAGCCTGAAGCTTCCTATACATTAACAAAAGATCAAAAAGTAGAAGTATGTCGTTGGGTTAAGCAATTAAGGTTTTCTTATGGATATTCTTCAGATATTGGCCGTTTGTGTGAATTTGGAAGAATGTAAGTTTTATGGGCTAAAAAGTCATGATTGTCATGTGTTTATGCAAAGGTTAATGCCAATTGCCTTTCGTGAGTTATTACCTCAAGCAGTGTGGGAATCAATCACAGAGCTTAGTTTTTTCTTTAGAGAAATTTATCCAACGCTCAAGGTTGAACACATGATGGTTGTTGAGAAAAATATAGTTGAAACTCTATGCAAATTGGAGAAAATCTTTCCTCCAAGATTCTTTGATTCTATAGAGCACTTACCTATTAACCTAGATTATGAAGCTAAGGTTGGTGGATCAGTGCAATATTGATGGATGTACCCTTTTGAGAGGTATTTTTATATTATATGAAAGATAAATATAAGTTATTATAGACATATGGATTTTGCATCATTAATCTACCAAATAATAATTATCTCATTTATAGGTTTTTACATCATCTGAAAAAGAAAGTATGAAATCGAGCTTATGTGGAAGGTTTGATATGTGAAACCTACATTATTGAGGAAATCTCAACATTTTGCTCCCTTTATTTTGAACCAAATGTGCAAACAAGAATGAACAAATTTCCACAAAATGATGATGGAGGTGATGTTGAGATTAAGGGAAACCTATCAATTTTTAAGCATTAAAGAAGAGCCTATGGCTCTACTGGTGCTTATAAGTTGATGGATCTAAATGATTATAGAGTTGCTTAATGAACTGTGAAGAACTTATGCTACTAATAAAGTATATGCTTTTTTTGGTAAATTTTTTGAGTTTGATGTCATTGTTTTATTTTTATTTTTTAAATAGAACATGCTAACATTGGTTATCAATAATAGAAAATTTAATCATATATTAAGGTTGGAAAGACTGAATGTAAGTGAGGAAGAAATAGAGAAGTTAACAGAAGTGGTTGTTGATCTTTTAGGTCAATTGTACCATTATAGTTGTCTAAGGTTGGAAGTCTAATATTCACAGGTAGCACTTCATCCTAAATAGTCTAGATAAAAGGAGATTTAATAGATGAAGACTTGGCAAACTAGTCGCTCTTTTTACTCTTCTTAAAGCCAGAGAACTTCTGAAGGTAGTCCTTAAGCTCATTAAGATCCAGATAAACAATTTTCTTATTCTATTTAGGAATAAAGGATTTAGTATAGTCCCTAGCCTCGGCAGTGCACGAGACACACAAATACATAAGCGGTGATAACAAGATGGCCCTTTGCAGTGACTTGCTAAGAAAACAATGCAAAAGTGCAATTGCAGTAGCTTACTGCTTGCACTTGGAGTCTAATCTAGGAGTGTAAATAGGTGGATCGATAGAGCTTTTTATTTCTTTGCCTCATTCATTTAAGGATTATGGCCTCACTCAAGTTCTATCACTTAAGCTTGAAGGTAGTTGTTGCACTACAAAACATTTTGGCATTATTTAAACAACTCCTCATTTCGTACTGCGGCATCTATATACACATCTCCTCGAGTGTAGAAATCCATTGTTCAACAATAGTGGTGAATGCAATTGGATTTAGAGATGTAGCATTGGGGATCGGAATGGAGCCATTAATAGCTTGATCTCTAGCTCGAGGGATTTCTTGAGAAGTATCCTTACTCATCGATTTTTAGCCATTGTTGCTAGTGGATTTTTGTTGCAAACTGGTGTTTATAGTCGATTGTAGTGATTGTTGGTCAAGATCTATAGAAACTGAAGATTTCCAAAAACGACAATAATTGTTCCATGTGGATTAGCACTAGTACAGATATCAATTTGCAAAACCTAGAATATATGTGAATTGGGACTTACAACCTTGAATCTACAATACTTCATCCTACAAGAAACAACTAATGGACATCATACGAATGACTGACATTATCACTTTTATGCTTAAGTTAATAAGTGTGTTTGGAAGCAAATTAATAGCAAAACAACCGAGGAGAAAATATGAGTCAATATATCTTACTAGGATATGCTTGAGGGTATTTATAAGAGTAGATTCACTAATAGATTTAGCAAGTTGATAACCTTAAATTTTAAATGTATCTCTTGTTAATTTAGAAAAAAGACTTAGGATACATAAAGTAATCATATCTTGTAGATTTGAAAACTTCATATAAGGACCATGCCAGTTGGAGATAGCTAGCTAGTTGGCTTGCTTACCTAAAATAAAAGGGTGGCCTCAACAAACGAGCAAGAGACCGGTGGGAGGTGGCCGAGTGTTGCCAAGTAGAGAAGCTTAGCTTAAAAGTGCAAAATTCGTCTAAGATCCTTCTGGAGACAGCTATGGGCTCAGGTAGTTTAGTCCATAATCTAATCATTTGGTTCAAGGCCAACAAGTTGGACAATAGCCTAAAGAGGTTGGCTTTAGCATAGGGAGCCGCAAATCATAACTGCTTATCAATATATTTGAACTGAGTCAATCCTACTGAGAGACTAGTGTTCAGACAACTTAGCTAGAGGAGTTGTGGCAAACAACTTTTATTATTTTTAAGTAAGAAACATGGAAATAAAAAAGGGTGAATGCCACATTTATTGCTTAAACTTTGTCAATTTATGCAATTAACTACCTGAAGTTTAAAAGTGTTAATTTACTATCTAAACTTTGTTCATTTTTACAATTAATTGCCTGAACTTTGTTAGATTTTGTAATAATTACCTAAACTTTACCTATTTTTACAGTTAAATACATAATCTAGATATTATGAATGAACTCAAAAAGTTTATACGTGGTAAATTGATACTTTCAAACTTTAAGTAGTTGAATAGGCAAACAAAACTTCAAGTAGTTGAGTAGGCAAACAAAACTTTAAGTAGTTGATTGTATAAATTGACAATGTTAAGTACTAAATGTGACATTTACCCAATAAAAAATGAGCAAATAATTACTTTAAGTCTTTCATCTACCCTCATAATTGATTGTAATACTTAACCATTCATTTAAAATGCCCAATATTGTTATATAGCTGTAAATTTCCCAATCAACTACCTCACTAATTAAATATGTAGGTAAATATTAAATTTGGCACTTGAATTTTGAATAAAAATTCAATTTGGTACATGGAATTTAGTGATTAATTTAATACTCATCAAATTTTTTATGGCTATTTTTACTACCTTTTAACACCATTTACTTTGCTTATTAATGTAGAAAAGATATTTTATCGTTGAATTTTTACTACTTCCGATTACGCCATCTATCACTAATAGGCAAACATTTCCATGTCAATAAATAGAATAAACTACGTTAATAAGGCAATAAACATACTAATGAAAATTTTGATTATGTATTAAATTGGTAACTTTAAAGTTCAACTACTAAATTGAATTTTTCTATAAAGTTTAGATACCATATTTGACATTATTAAATATACATATATATCGATCGATGAGATCGTCCCATCATTAATCTAATAATTAAAATAAATATAGTAAATGGAATATTAACTATTTTAGTGATTCAATCACAATTAAGTATGGTATGAGCCGTTGGATGGTGACAAAACCGATCCATCAAAATTAATGGCAGGACCATAGAATTTTCCATCATTCATATACAAGCAAAAGATGAAACTCATTTATTCTAGGGGAAAATGTAAATAACCTCTTAAATTTTTACCATGGTGAGAATAAATTCCTAAACTATCAAATATTACAAATCACCTCCTGAACTTTAATATTCTAGTAACCCCTAAAAGTTGAAAATTACTTTATTGAATTTTGACTTTTGTGCATAACTGTCGAATTTATCAAATTGTTTTTTAATACCCCTCTATACTTTGATATTGGTGTGTTATTATTAAATAAAAAATAAATAAATGACTTAACTTTGCCAATTCATCAAATTTTAAGGGTTATTTGCAATTTCTCTTTTTTTTTAATTTAAAAATCCTCAATTAATCACTTTATTTTTCCTATCATAACACACTCAAATGAATTTAAGTTCATAAAACAAAATTAAAATAATTTATATCATTTATTTTTTCTATTAATGTATATTAATACACAAATATTGGTAAATATTATATTTATTAAAATTTTGGATATCTTATCATCTTCATGAAATTCATGAGCAATTAACACTGTCCCTTTGCTGTTGCTATAGAGGTTCTTTCGGGTATCTTGTCTAAATGCACGACTGAACTTTGTTTCTCCATTCGTTGGTTCTATAAGGATAAGAAGCTTACACTGGTATATTTCATCAACTAGCTATGAGGGCTCTTAGCTAACAAGGGTAATTCTATTCCCATACAGACACTGAATATTCAGTCGTAAATGAGTCACGTAATAACATTTAACAGCAAACTGATCAAATTTGAAGCGTCTGATTCATCCCATCAAAAGGGAAGTTTCTATTTCCGGTTTCTCAAAATCGATGAGAAGGACAGGTGGATATGTCCAATGAAATTGGAAAGTTATGCAGTTGTCGACCTTCAATTCATCTTCCGCAAGGAAGGGCAGTCAAATCGCTTGATGCCAGAGCAAGAAGAATCAACGTCAGCATTCTTATGTACAATGTGTCTGGGTGAGCAGATTTGTTGCTAGTGTAATTCGAACTCAACCATTGGACCATCCAAGAAGTGCGAACCGATTGGCAATAGCTAAACATACCAAACATAAATTTCATAAAAATATTTCTCTGCACTAGCTTTGATGGTGTTTGTGACGCACTTGATGATAATCGTGGATGCAAACTTCATCCCAGAAGCATTATTTTCTTGGAATGTTCTTGCAGCCATTGCATATCCTGCCAAATAAAAAGATAATTTAAGATTAATCACGTCAGATTTTATTTAATTAAAGTAATTCTAATCATTACTGTACACTTCTAAGACTACAAATAAATCGGATACTATTTAAGGATGCAGGCCAATATGTTGTGAATAGTGACAGCAATCTACAAAAAATGAAGATGTAAGATCAGGGCGCTGTGGGGAAAAAAAAAAGGAAGAAAAGGTGTGCATTTGGACAATAATGTTAGTCCTCTAACAGAGGAATACCTTTTTCTTGGAATCATCATATAATTGAAGCAAATAGGTTGGTATCTTTCAGGCATAATAATGTGGCAGAAAGAGCAGTGAGTGCAGTGGAGCTTGCTCTGCAATCCATATGGCCATCCTAGATACTCTGAGACATTGCCTTCTCTAACGGCAGGTTTTTGGAGTGTCAGGCTGCAGAGCTTTTGTTTTTCCTGTCAGCATGATTCTCTATGAATCTCCAATCCACATGAAGGACACCAAACTCTCAGTTTCATCAGAATCAGTTGATTCCTCATCTTCTTCAGTATCTTCGCTTTGAGCATCCTCATTAATATGTACTGTACATGAAGACTTCAAGCTTTCAAGGCCTTGAAGTTCCTTTAGTTTCTCACACCCAGAGATATGAAGATATTGTAAAGCTGGAAAGATCCAGAGATCAGGTAAACTCTCCAAGGATTTACAATTTGAAACAAATAATTCTCTCAAGGACTTCAGTTTCTCAAGGCGTGGGATTTCTTCAAGTACATCTGAATTGCCAATAGTCAATTCTTGTAAATCCCTAAGCTTTGAGATGGAAATTTCACCATGAACTTGCATCCTACTAAAGAAAGAGACTGCAAGGATGTTGATTCTTCTATGCCTTCAACAGAATGTAGCTTGGGACAGTCATCTAAATTTAATCTTATCAATGCCTTCAAGGCCGATAAATCACAAGTCTCTTCAATGGAAGTACACGAAATGATTTCCAAGATTTCTAGACTCTTCATGCTATTAAGACCCTGGATGGAAACTAGATTCTTGCACTGCCAAAAATGTAATGACGTGAGATTTTCCAAATCTGAAAGATCCGGTACCAATGCATGACAGACTTCCAAAGATAACTTCCCAAAAAGATCTCAAATTTCAAGACCATCTAGTTTAATTGGCTTTTTGCATCTTGATACCTCCATCGGGCGTAGTGATTCTAAACCTTCCAGACCAGTGATCTCCATTAGCTTTGAACATTCAAGAAGTACAAGCATAGATGGGTGTTTCAAATTTGACACATCTGCAGTTTTTTTCAAGATTGGACAATGACGGATATCCCGTCTCACTAGATATAAGGGTAGTTCTGGAATGTAGTTAAGAAGCTTGCAATCATAAATATAAAGTTCCCTAAGCTTAGAAAAGTCCTTGATCTCTGTTGGGAGGCTGCTGATGTTAACATCTTCCAATTGTAGCATCTTTAATTCAGAACGAGTGCCCAAATCCTTGATATCAACAGTTGATCTAGCAATCCAAAGTCTTTCTAGTTTATTCAACTTCTCAGTGTCTAGTTTTCTGGTCCTTCTATCAAAGACATCGGCAAATTCAAGATCCTTCAAATTGGTTAAATTGGAAACATTAGGAAGGTTTTCCATTGAATCACCAGAAAAACTCAAGACAATCAATCCAAAAGGAAGCTCCGAAAGGGATTGGAGCTTGCGACAGCGTTTAAGTTTTAGTGTTTTGAGAGCAGAAAGTTCACAGAGCCTCTTGTTGCGGAAGCAAAGCTAATATTTTTACACCAAATATAATTTTATAGATGTATATAGAGGGAACTATTATACTGAAAAATCATACTGAGTTAATTCACAGGAAATATTGGAGGGGTCACAAACGATCCCGCTTAAAATCCAATCTCCTCAGATAGAATTTCTCTCTAAATGTAATTTAATAGCACAATACAGCACTACAACTATACTCTATAATAGCTATTAAAAGAACAATAAAATAAAGAACACCAGAAATTAACGAGGTTCGGCCAATTATGCCTATGTTTTCGGGCACTATCAAAACTTTTATCTCACTCAAAAAGGACTACAAAGTAAAATATTACAAAATGGAGAAAGAAGAGAATTTTTTTTTTTTAAGTGGCTAAACTACAAAAATTTGGATGATTTGCTAAGTGGGAAGATGATTCCTTATATTGCTTTAGGAATGCCCCACCATCTTCAAAATTTTCCATGTGGGACATATTGTTTATATACTTGCCACATTACAACATTGTTTTTTCATCTTTTCCAAGTAGGACAACATCCTACTTAATAATTTTCATATGGGATGAGCCACTTTCTTCAACAAATCTCCACCTTGGCGAATTCCCACATCTTCAATCTCCTCACAAGCAGTCTTTGATAACGTCTTCAGATCCAATCTTCAAATAGGAACAATATTGATCAAGTCTAAACAAAATTTGAACTTGACCGCAGTCACTACTTTTCTCAACATATCAACAGGATTCTCAATGGTTTGAATTTTCTAGATTTTCACTCCACTTTCTTCCAGAATCTCCCATACAAAGTGATATCGGACATCAATGTGCTTCGTTCTTACATGATAGACTTGGTTCTTTGCTAATTACATAGCACTTTGACTATCGCAATGTACTTTGACGTAATTTTGTACAAATCCCAGTTCACCAAGCAGCCCTTGAAGCCAAATTGCTTCCTTTACAGTCTCTGAAATTGCCATATACTCTGCTTCTGTAGTAGACAATGCAACCGTTGACTGTAAGGTAGACTTCCAACTAACTGGTGCTCTTGCGAGAATAAATACGTATCCTATAGTTGATCTTTACTTGCCTAGATCACCAGCATAATCCGAATCACCATATCCAATTATACACTTATTGTCTTCCTGCTCAAATATCAATCCAATATCCACAGTACCCTAGATGTATCATAAATTCCATTTCACAGCTTGCCAATGCTCCTTTCCAGGATCATGCATATACCTGCTCACAACCCCAACTGCCTATGAAATGTCGGGCCTTGTACACACCATAGCATACATCAAGCTTCCAACAATATCTACATACAAAACTTTTGAATATATTCCTTTTCTGCTTCATTCTTTGGAGACATAGCAGCACTAAGCTTGAAATGAGGAGCAAGTGGAGTATTAGCTGGTTTTAACTTTTCATTCATGCCAAAACACTTTAGGACTCTTCTTAAATATTGTTTCTGAGTCAAGCAAAGTCTCTTTGCTCTTCTGTCTCTAATTATCTCCATGCCGAGAATTTTCTTTACTTCACCTAGAATTTTCATCTCAAACTCCCTTTTCAACTAAGTCTTCAACTTCTCAATTTCTATTTGACTCTTGGAAGCTATCAACATATAATAGAAGATAGGTGAAGGATCCATCTTGTAGCTTATGAAAATACACAAAATAGTCGTATTTACTTTTTGTATACCTCTGCCCTATCATAAACTTGTCAAATTGCCTGTACTATTGCTTCAATCTATACAATGATTTTTGAAGTTTACATACTAAGTTCTCCTTTCCAGAAACTTTGAATCCTTCTGATTAAGTCATATAGATTTCCTCTTCCAAGTCTCCATGCAAAAATGCAATTTTTACATCTAATTGAACTAGTTCAAAATCTAACTGTGCTACCAAAGCCAATAAAATTCTAATGGAGCGGTGTTTCACAACTGGAGAAAATACTTCATTATAATCAATTCCCTCCTTCTGAGCATAGCCTTTAGCCACCAACCTTGCTTTATAGCAAATATCACCTTGGTTAAAAAATCCTTTTTTCTTTGCATATACCCATTTGCACCCAATTGCCTTCTTTCCCTTCGGGAGACTAGCCAGTTCCCATGTCTTATTCTTATGAAGGAAATGTATTTCCTCTTCCATGGCAATCCTCCACTTTTCCTCCTTTGAACTTTGGACCGCTTCATGATAAGTGGTAGGAATGTCATCAGCTGCAATTAAGGATACACAAGCCACCATATCAGCAAAGTGGGTAGGTTTTCTAATTATTCGCTTTGGCTTGCACGTTGCAATTGATTCAAGTTGCTGTGGAAGTTCTTGGGTTTGAACCTCCTCTATGATAGAATCTCCTTCTACCATAGGCGAATCATCAACAATTTTTTCATCTGTTGGGATTACTGATCTTTCAAACTCCACCTACTTAGGAGTATCATCTAACTACTCAACATTCACCTTTTTTAATATGTTAGATTCATCAAAACTGACATCCCTGCTGAAGATTATTTTCTTTGTCTCTAGACACCGTAAACAATAACATTTTATGCTAGAGGTGACTCCCATTAATATTGTTTTCTTTACTCTAGGATCCAACTTTGACTTCTTAACATGGTAGTATGCAGTGGAACCAAACACATGTAAGGAATCATAATCTGTAGCAAGCTTCCCAAACCATTTTTCCAATGGCGTTTTCCCACCAATAGCAGTAGCCCAGTCATAACAATCCTGCCATATACACTAACCTATGGCAGAAGCTCACAACTTAGTTTCTATCATAGCCTAATATATACAAGGCACAAACGACCAATCCACTTTGAAGCCGCATTAGCCCAACAATAAAATCTAAATGATTACAATAATATATGAATATTTCATTTCACGTTTATACAAAATACTATTAGAATTGTTTGTAAACACTAAGTTTACTAGTATTCAAATCAAACTAGTTGACCCAAGTTACCCGTTCGACACTAATAGCCAAAATGAAAATAGAAATGTAGAAATTGGATCTTCCGACTTTTTCTTACACACATGAGGATCCATATGTAATACTAGCTGCTGCGACTAAAATCGATCTGAACTTGCAAGAAAATCTATAAGGGAATGAGCAACTACAGCTCAGCAAGAGGGACGGAGGTAAAAATGCATTTATACAAGACAAACAAGATTCTCAAACAATTAATTAATGCGATGCATGAACAATCAAATGCCATCCACATGACATTACCCGGTCCATTGCAAGACTAGAGAAAACAACCCTACTTTAGCCTAGGTTGAGGAATTTATGGCGTAATGCAAAACGACTATCAATCAAACCTAGGCTTGTGCAATAGAGCCATGGCTCCTCCCAAGACCACTTCGAGCATGTTCCTAACCTCACCGCGACCCCCCTCTCCTGTCACTTAGTTCGGCCTTGAGGGTAAGAAAAAAGCGGCTTTGCCGACTCTCCTCAGGGTCGGTGTTTGATCGTAGAATCCTAACCGATCCCCTATTGGGTTGAAATGAGTATTGTTGTAATAAGTTAGTTAGATTTTCATTCAGTCAAATTTAAAGGCGATCACCTAATTGGCAAACACTTTAAGAAAAATTTAAACCATCACAATACAACACAACACAAAAGCTCAGTTGTCAATTAACTAGTCAACGATAAGCACAAGCATTGCATGCACACATCAAACCTATTTTACAATCACAATCATTGACACATTTCGACCTCCAAGTACCTTAAGATGGTCTCCGAAATGCGATAAAGCATTGTTCTCACTTACCTAGACGGTGTTACTCAATCAATCCATAGCATCTAGCTCCTTGTTGTTCATAATTCCTAAAATGGAGATCCAAGTTTAGTTTCCATGTAATTTGTGAAAAAAATTTCTCCTTCTTTCTTTTTTTTTTTTTTTTTATATAAACTGAAATATTGAAACATTACTATAATATATAGTTCCGAGTGCATCAGAATAAAATTTATAGTAACAGGGCACATTTTGGAAAAATTAAAACATGATATCATTTGATAACACTTTGAAATAATTCAATTAGTATGGAAAGGAATCCGAAATTGGAAATAGTGATATGCACCATTGAATTTTTTTTTTTTAAACGATCACAATGAAGTTTCGTTTAGCTTTCTCACACATAGGAGGAATCCTTTATTTATAACAAATGATTTTGATATTTATAAAAATCTTGTTCCACATGGACTATTGCAAAAACATGTAATCATAAACATGCATAAATCGTTAGTCAAGTTATAAACCATCATTTATAATAAATAATGTTAGTCAAGTTTTAAATCCACATTTATAGGAACTACTAACACTTTTTAGTATACCCAAACACATCCAATTAGCCATACTAGTTCACATAGGGACATTAGAAAATAATTTATTATAGCATATTTCGAGCCTCCTCTGTTTACATCCTTACACGATAAGAGTTGAATGAAATATCATTAGAAAAAAAAATACCCAAAACATGTACAAGAATTTATATCCATATTCGTACAGATTACCATTTCCCTATTAAAGTAGCCACTCTAGTCAAATTATCATTTATCATAAATAGACCATATATGTGAATAACTTATTTTCACATGTGTATAAGCTGTAACAAATTTTTTTTATAAATTGATGTACATTCCTACAAAAACCACAATCTTTCCTAGAAGTGGTACCATATTTGGTTTAATTACTATTATCTCAGAGTTCAGTTTTTTTTTTTTTTCTTCTAGTTTCTCAATATTATTAATAGATTATCAAATCATGCAACGAGAGAAATCAATGCATAAGTAAATTATCATTACAAGTAGTCCCTATCATTAATTCCTTTAAGATGACTTAAATACTTACTGTAATTAAAAATTAAAAAATAAAGTGTTATAAATTTCCACGATTATAATTATTTTATGCCAATCTACCCATGATACAAAGAGTCTTATAATTTTTTTTCCTTTTTTTTTACAATAATTAAATATATATATTTTTTTTAAATCTCAGTAAAATTTGTACGGTAAATATGGGCTTACCAGTATGCCCTTCTTCAGTAGCTTTCTGACGTTCCGATTTGCCTTTGTTTTATGCTATCTTTTCCAAAATCTTTCTCCAAGTAACTTCAAATTTTAATCCTCTCCTTGGCCAAATTTTCTAGTAAAGTGTGCTGTTCTCTTTTCCTTGCCCACCTATTTATAGGTTACTTATTTGCTTCTCAGCCAAATACTTAATTCTATTTCAAGTTGTTGTTATTATTTATTCTTTTTACTAGAGGTTATAAAGAGACATTTGTCTAATAACTTATAAATTTTCCACTTTGCCCTATCACGTCCAGTATAAATTGCACCTGGCTTAATTGCCTTTAGCTTATTTTCTAAGTTACCGTGATTTAAATTTTTTTTAAATATTTGCATAATTTTTTTTAAATGTTGTACATTCCCGTTACTTTTCTGAGCTTTCACTGTGCTATGAACTATTAAATTTTAATTACTCCCTAATTGCTAAGTTTAACTTCTAATTTGTTTCATAATTTAATGCCCATACATATTTTCTAAAAATGACTTTTTTATCATATAGTCACTTTCGTAGACAAATGTTTTGTCATTAGAACTTCTTTATAATTCAAAACATATACACATATATATATATATATATATTCTTAGGTCTTGCTAATTAACGAGTTAGATTAGAGATTTAAGTTAGTAAAAACATTGACATATATATTTACATTGTTTTCAAATTTTGAATTCATAGGGTCATTTTGTCTGTCCGAGTCTTGTGATTACTATGTAAACTTTAAACTTCAAAATGACACATTCTTTCAAAGTGTTAATTCTAAGTGCTATGATCCTTATTTCTTTTAGGGGTTTACACAATCATATGAACATATAGTAGAATATTATTATATTTTTCTAAACGATTTTGTTCGGTTTTATGAATTAGTTTGGTTTACCTTCCAAACCAAACCAAACCACTAAAAAAACCATATTTTCAGTTCGGATTGGTTCGGTTCGGTTGGTTTTTTTGCCCCACCCTTTGTCAAACCTTGTATTGCATTTAACATGCAATACAAGCCTATACGTGTATTGCACAGTAGAAGCATAATACACATAAAAAGCTATACCTTATGTCCAACATGTGATATAACGACGATAGTTAGGTAATTAATTTTGAACAAATTGTATTTGCATGTATTTTTTCTTTTTTAACGATGGCTAAACAATGAAATAATCTCAACTAATACTTTTTTATTTTATTTTACTTCATTTTGTCTCCTTGAAGTACAGTATCAACAAGAAGATGGATTCTTAAAATTAGTTTATAAATATTTTTTTATTTTTTTCCTTTTTCCCATTGTTGATAAATAACATGCATTTGGAGCCAACATTATCACTTTTTAGCAAATACTGGCCGAGAAGGCTTTATCGCTTGTTTGGGAATTTTTACGGGCCGGTGGCAAAATCATATTGTTATTTATACTAAAATTAAATGGATTATAAAAAAATAAGTATAAAATATTTAAGAGGTTTGATTACCATTAGAAAAAACTTGAACTGTTTGTTAATGTCATGGGATTAGTCTCACTGTAACGCCACATGCCCATATAATTTATAGTTTATAGTTTATGCATGATAAAAAATAGGAAAAAGAAAAAAAAAATTATTATATAGATTTTCAAAATGTAACATAAATATTATTAGGACATCAATTATTTTTATAATCTTAATTCGCCTGATGATATTTTAAAATTAATTTAAAATAATAAAATTAGAGATTTATTTATATATTAGCAGCATAACAAGCCCCTACTTAAAAAGAAAAAAAAGCAAAAAAGAAAATCAGAATAATATAACTTAGTGCCACATCATATTTTCCAACTAGTCGATTGATAATTTTACATAATTTCTAATAATATGTCAGAAATTTTAAATAATAGATAAATAAACTTTCTCTATAAATTAAACTGTATATTATATTGATGAAGATAGTTTATTATCTTATGCATTTAATAATTTAATATATGATTTTTTTTTAAGATAATCCCAGAGATTGTTACCAAATTGAGTAAGACTCTGACCCAGCAAGCTAACTACTATTCTTGACATCCAACTAATCTAAGTTTGAATCAGAACCTGTTACATCATTTATAAGAACTTGGTCAAACTCCAAGTGCTCCAACGAGAAACAAAGGATACTATCAAAAGCCTAAACTGTGAAAGTAGAAGTCACTTACATAAACCAGCCATGTCTGTCCAGGAATTGGTACTAAGGGGTGAAGCAATACCTGAGAGATATGTACAAAAAGAAGGTGATTTTGGATCAAGTGTTGCTTCTGTTCCACTTGGGGATGTTCCTATCATAGATGCTGCTCTTCTTTCATCTTCATCTTCTAGGAATGAACTGAATAAGCTCTACTCTGCTCTCACTTCTTGGGGTTGTTTCCAGGTCAGAAATTTTGGAATACTTAGAAAGCTGTATTAGGCAGTGATTGTGTTCACTGGTGTGCCGTAGTTTTGATTCAGACTGTACAAAAGCTATTTTATTCATAAACAGTTCAATAGATCGGATATAGATAAGATACAGGTATAGATAAAAATTAGTCAATCCAAACCGGTTCTAAAACAGCCTCTTAAATATTAACCATGTAGCAAATGTTAATGTTTTCCTCTTTTATTCATTCAGGTGATAAACCATGGCATGACATGTTCATTTCTGGATCAAGTGCTCAAAATCGGTAAGCAGTTCTTTGATCTTCCGGCAGAAGAGAAGCATAAATACGCTAGACAAGAAAATGATATTGAAGGATATGGAACTGATATGGTTTTGTTTGAGAAACAAGTCCTTGATTGGACCGACCGGTTGTACCTACAAACATATCCTGAGGAACATCGAAAGCTCAAGTTTTGGCCACAAAAACCAGAAAGTTTCGGGTCAGTTTTTTGTTTTACTACACCAGTAAGTTTAAATCAGTTCAATTATAGATCCTCTCTTCAATACTGTTTGAAGATATGACAATCACGATTCTTTTCATGGTTTACCCATTTGACTTTGCCTGACATTCTAAAGGAGCTTGATAGTGTAAGAATTGTTTGGATCAACAAAACATGACTATGTTTAGGTTAGTACTATAGCCAACTGATCTAAAAAATGTATTAAACTTAACATGGTATCAAAGCCTTGTTAAATAAAATTATCCACATGATGCGTCCCAATCAAAATCTTTGCCCATAAGCGAGAGGGTGTTATGTAATGAATATAATATTGACACCATGTTTAGAAGCTTAAGTTTTTAAATTCAGGTAGCTATAGCACTAACCTAAACAACTCATGCCATATGATAATTGAACATAAAGCAATTTCCAAATTTTCATTGTTATTCTCCTAATCCTTATATCCAATCCTACCTGGAGGCAATAAAACTTGATCGTTGATGCTGTATTGCAAATCTGTAACATTATTCATAACTGCAGGGAAGTATTACATGAATATTCCTTAAAATTGAAGGGGATTGTAGACCTGATCTTGAAGGCCGTGGCGTTATCACTTAATTTGGATGAGAATTGCTTCCTGGATCAGTATGGGGATAAAGGGTCCATGATTGCAAGATTCAACTACTATCCCCCATGCCCTAGACCCGACCTTGTTGTTGGCGTAAAACCACATGCTGATGGATCAGCGATGACTATCCTTTTACCAGACAAAGAAGTGGAAGGTCTGCAATTCTTGAAAGATAATGAATGGGTAAGAGTCCCGATCATTCCAGAGGCCCTTCTAATAAACATAGGTGATCAACTAGAGGTAAGTTCCTAATATCTATCACTCCATATGTTTTAACATACCTATGAGCAAGGGCAAAAACTTCATGTCACTCTTGAGTTATTTTCTTCGATGTAATGGCAGTCGACATAGATGTGATATGTGATATGTGATGCAGATAATGAGCAACGGAGTTTTCAAAAGCCCCGTTCATAGGGCAGTTGTTAATGCTGAACGTTCCAGGATCTCTCTTGCTATGTTCTGTTGTCCGGATTTCAGCAAGGAGATTGGACCCTTAGATGATTTGGTCAATGAAAATACACCTAGATTGTATAAGAAGGTGAAAAATTATCCTGAAGTCTTCTTCCAGTACTACCAGCTCGGAAAACGGCCTATAGATTCTGTAAAATTATAGTTTCCTCAAATTTTCTTGCTATAACTCTGCTTGCAGAAGTGTGGCTTTTGTTTTTGTCACCCTTTTGCAATATGTGATGGAATGTAATGTTAAAGAGATTCAAAAAATGCTTTCCTGTTGCAGTGTCGATGTGTAATGCAGAAAAATGTTAAACTCTGTAAGCATTTACCTCTAGAGAGGAATTTTGAATTTGATCTGATACTCTGCCTCCTTGAAAAGTACTTTGATGATGTGAAGCATGTCATGACAAGGTTCAGATGCAAGGTTGACAAAGGTTTTGTAGTAAGTGTGGAGGCCTGCTTGATCTTTCAAATAATATACACTAGTACAGATTTTTGTTGGTAAAAGATTGTAAAGAATCCACCTTAAAAACAACACAGCTGTTACATAGGACTTTGCTGCTCCTTCTTGAACACCAAACTGCCTAGTAGAAAGAAGGATAGTCGGTATCTACCTATACATAATACTCTAGTCAAAGAATTTGAGCAACATTTATAAATTATGGGGATGTTAAAAATCAAATCAGGCTTGAGAATGATGATGTCAGTTCATAGGGCATGCTTGCCAAAGAACCACGCTGTTTGGTCAGCTCGTGAATATCCTTAACTAAGTCAAAAACTGCCTCTGGTTGTGCCAGTTTGAGTGCATTCTGGGACAACCTATTGAGATCCTCCTTTTTTGTACTAAACCATCCTGCCACGATCTTGGCTGTTTCCCTAGAACTTCTGGTGAACACACCGGCTCCATTTTCCACAACATAAGGGACATTTCCCTTCTCCTGTTAACGCCAAAAGTGAAGAAACATAGTTAGCAAAAGACTCTATCTTCCTATCTGATATGAGATTTGTAGAAGTCCAATACAGCAAAAACACTAACTTGGCCTGGAATATAGTCATTGAGGATTATAGGAAGTCCTCGTATCAATGCCTCAGCGATTGTGCCTGGTCCAGCCTGTTCAGAGTGACAATTTACATAGTTAATGTAGGTTTCAAGACAAACACCAATTGTGGTTAAAAGGAAGTGAACAAATTCATGTCAAGCTTACCTTCGTAATTATGCAGTCACAAGCTCCCATCCATTTCTCCATCTGTTTCTCAAATCCTCTCACCTACAAGTACAAATTGGCTTGATTATTGACTTAACCTGTTTGGTTTGTCGATTCGATATCATTTTAGTATTGTCTTGCACCAGTTTAAAGCCATTTGTTATGCAAGTAAGATGCCACGCCCATCAGAAACAACTGAAATATACCACCCTAACAATTTTTTATGGAGAATTTATAGTTATGCAAATTACCTTGACAGGGATTTTCCATTTCTCTGATTCCAGAGTTGTAGCTAAATTCTTGTTTCGGCCGCATATAATGATCAACTGTCCAATTGGTTTATTATTTTCTTTATCATACAATGATTCACCTAAAGCTTTTGCTGTTTTCTTCACTGGACCCATCCCTTCACCACCTCCCATCAGCAAAACTGCAGGCAAATCAGGATCCATTTCCAATTCTTTCCTCAGATCATCCTAGAAAAGGAAAATAAAAAAGGAAAAGAAAAAACAAAAACTCATAAGATCCTAATAAAACCTTCCTAAAGAGCAACAAAAGCACTCATCCTTTCATATACAACAATCCACCTTTGAGATAACTGCTCGTGCAAAGGAGGGCCGTATTGGCAAGCCAAAAACCTTGATTTGAGACTCTGCCAGACCATCCTGTAAAGCCCTTTTAGCCACCTCTTGTGAAGGACAGTAGCATCTGTTAACATCAGGGTGAAACCTGAGAGAATCCAGTAACTCAAGGGAAATCCATCAGCCACGGATTAAAGGCAGAATGACTATTTTAATGCAGTAACCGCTGGTTTATCGACTAACCAGGTAGGGTGGCATGTATTAAGGTCCGTGATCACGGTAACGAAAATCACTTTCTTTTGAAGTCCCTGCCATTTGAGAACCCAAAGGGGAATGTGTTGCATTAGAGGATGGACACTGATAATGATGTCTGGCTTGTACTCCATAAGACCTGCCTCTACTTCCCTTCAGTGACACAATGTAGTACATGTTAGAAAGATACATGAAGCAACAAAACTCAATGACAATATCTTTTTATTAGCATCGCTTCCAAGCAACCCTTTTCCCCCTTTTATGGATAACGATTAGTTCCTACTTCCTGCGTTGCGTGATAGAAAAAGAAGTAAATGTTAAGGATGAAATTGAAGACAAACAAGAAAAGGTATTTTATCCAAAAGTGCTTCAATGACTGTTAAATCATAATACTGCTTAAGAAGATCCCCTGGACATCTTTTGACAAATTTTTAGACAAAATTCTTTTGTGATAACACTGTCATTTCATAACTTTTCTTTAATTTTTCTTTCTTCTTCTTTCGTGTATCGTTCCTGAAAGACCCATAATTTATAGAACAATTTAAAAAATGTTAGGAGTGCTTAAAGGATATAAAAAATTGTTGGTGCTCGTTTTTTAAACTGTGCCATAAATCATCTGCCTTTAGTTTTATTGAAATGAAATTTAAAATTCTGTCTTTATTACTGAAAAATAACTATTCCAGCATTTTTTTATCCTCTCCCCGCATTTGATTTGTATACAAATTTTAGCATAAGAAATATTCATTCTATAAAAAATATAGCATAAAATAGATAAGGAATTTCTGTTCATTTTTTATTTACTAAAGAAATAGTAAATTTTCATGGAAAGTATATCTTTTTTTTAAAATATCCCTAATTATAATTCAAAATATTTGTTATTCATTTCTCTTCTTATTCTATTCAATAGACCAAGTGTACATTTATTGACCATAAAAAGCACCTATGAAAAGGACCCATTTTGTTATAGTTCATAGGTTTCCTTGGTTCTTAAAATTATTAAAATTCCTACTTCTTTTTTTTTTTTTTTTCTTCTGGCCAAATTAAAATTCCTACTTAATTATTTGGAAATTAGTTCATCACACGCAATTCACCACCGCTCATCTAACCTTAAAAATTTTCCCTGAATAATCAACTAGCGAACTATTGCATGTTCCCATGGAATGGAACATCCAAATTCATGTCACTTGTGCCTATAGTTAAAGTAAAGTTTGGAAAGAAAGGTAAAGAACAAACTTGGCGTAATAAGCAGCCAATGCAGCAAGATAAACGCTGTGAATCCACTTCGGACAGGTGCTGTGAAAAGCAACCTTCCATAGTTGCACATGCTTCACCAGGAATTTATATTGTCTTTCCATGTCATTCAATGGCCAACCCGTGTGTTCCTTCACAATATCTTTCACAATTATCTGGAAACAAGATCAAGAAGAACCCTTGTTTACATTAATCCGAAATTATGTCATTATCTTTCAACTTTAACTAGAAAAACCCAAATATATAGTTCCAGCCATGCCTAAATATAAAATCTTAGACTACAACATGTTTTCTTAATTTTATCGAACACAACCATTATATATGGCAATATGATGACGGATCGTACGTAGAATTAGATGCATCTGAATCTTAATTTAGAAAAAAGTAATCAAAGTTTGGGAGATATTCAATAAACTTGAGTAAATTGAAACGCATGATCATGGCTTCTTGTCTTACATTGTATTCATCTCCATACTCCAACTGAAACGCAGCGGTAATCGCCTCGGCGGAAGCTCTATGACCACCACCAGTATCACTCATAAGAATCAAAACATTCTTTGTCCTCTCAGCACCAATTTGCACCAACTCCATTCCTTCACCACCAATATCATCATCTTCACATGCGTGAGCACCCTTTCAGGTCATCATCCTGATCAATCCTCTTTATACAATTGCAGCTTCCTCTCAATCTCTTCCTTCTTCTCCTTTTCCTCCATGTAAGGTGATCCCTGAGGCATCACCCTCGACGGAGAAAACTTCCCCTCTTCTCCCTGTGGAAAAACACACAAAAGAGAAGAAGAAAAAGGTTTCGTTGGTTGGTATTTACTTTGTTTATATGAGAAATGAAAGAAAGAAGAAGTTCCACGTGGAAACTAAGAATGTTTTCCGTTGTATGGTGGTTTTAGTTGAATTTAAGGTTATGGTGAACTGGCAGAATCATTTTGTTAATGTTGTGATGTTGTATAAATAAGGAAATTGTAGTGCAATCATGCTGTAGAGACTGTTTCGGGGAGATCTTTTCGTACAAGTTATTTTATGATTCTTGGATGATCCAAGTTTGCTTTTTGGTATCTACACATCGGAAGATTCGAATCTTCTCAGAAATAATAAACCGTCAAGGAGTCAACTAATAATAACTTTTCTCTCACTTTTCTTTTTTTGGACGGGTCATCATATTTTGGCGGTCCGTCCAAAACCATAATTTTTATAATGCGGTCATTCAATAAAATAATATTTGATTCAAACTTAAAGATTTATAATAGGTTATTCATGAACGAATAAAAAGTTGTATTAGATCATTTTTAGATTTAGGTTTTTTTCATTTATTTTTTGTTTTATTTTTTAAGTTTGTTTGTCATCCCATTACAGGATCTTTTCTAGTCAAAGTGTTGGATTTCATTCCGTGATTATGCTAAAATTTTCCTTGGTCATTGAAACCCATTTTTATCTAAGAATTATGTTCATTTTCGGACTGGATATATAAATCCCTATTTCTTTTAATATATTTTGTTAGTACGATATATATTTGTACCCTGATGTGTTTCAATAAATGAAATTCAGTTCTGGCAAATAATAATAATAATAATTACCACCTAATATGTTATATGATTAAAAATAGCGCACCTATTTTTTTTATTAAAAAAATACTTAAATTTTCGAATTAATCAATTTAATATTGAATTTTGAAATTGATCAATTTAATACTTAAAAAATTCATATATGCCATAGTATATATATCATATTGGTTAAAAACATCACTCGTAAGATGACGATGTTAGTCAATTCAATAAAAATATTATTAACGTGCACGAAAAGTTATTTCGAATACAAAATTGATCAATTTTAAGACTCATATATGTAATTTTATATTTTGCCAAAATTCAAGTATCATTGGTCACATTAATCCCTAAAAATGCACTTAATTTTAATTATATTTATATAATATTAATGATCTCAATTTCAAAAATTCTATCATTCCGCACTAACCATAATAACCATTTATTCCCCATCCCATAAGCTCCATATTTCACTAAGATCTTCTACTGGCGTATTGTAAAAAATAATCTCTATTAAATCTGGAAAAGTGATTGAGCTTTTAATCCTTTTTCCTTTTTTCAATCCTCTATATCAAATGCTGTATTGAGCTTTTTTACTTTTTAGCATATTTATCCCAAATATATATCTTTAGGAAAAAAGAAATGGTAAAAGGAAGCTCCATTGGACAATTGCTTAATTTCATTCCCTTTCTTTTTCGGTATGTAATTCAATATTTAAATTCCATTCATTTTTCCTTCTATATTAAAAGTTTATACGTATTTGTAGGGCGTAGGGATGAAGGTAATACAAATATTGTACCAACAAATTTGGACTATTTAATCTGTGAAGATTAAAACCTTGCAATTCAATATTCTTACTTTGAAGTAAAATTCAAGTTAGTTTTTCTATCAAATGGACACATTTTAGCATTTCCATCAAATAGACACATTCACTGAGGTTATGTTGAACCGAAAGAAAACTTGCATGTGATATATGTGTGTATATATATGCATCCTAGTAATAAATAAATAAAAATAACCTCTCAAAAGAGACACCAAAAATAAAAAAAAATTGACAAGTGCGCTTCATCTTAGTTCAATATAGTGTATGTTGAATGTCTAGGCATTAAACTGAACTTTATTATATAGAAGCATCAAAATGCAAAAATTAAATTTTCAAACTTTAATTACCCAAAGTTAATGGTACATTAGCTTGCGTTGCCTTTATTTCTAGTTTTACGACATTCATGAAGTAAGCAAATGACCCCACTATACCATATAAACTAGATTGTTTGATTGAATAGGTTTTAATTAGGTATTAGATTATAATTTTCTAAAACAAACTTCCATAAAGTAAGTATAGCAAGTGTAGTTCTAGGTAATCTATACCCATCCTTATACCTTGTATTTACACTAAAGTCTGTAGTATAAATTATAAAGGGTATGGTCTTAGAGTTTTTGTACCCAAGTTTGCTCCAATTGATCTTGATAAACAAATTGATCTACACTGTCTTCCTCAAAACTAAAAGACGAAATAAATTGATCAAACTTTTGATATTATTGATGGGATGCTTACTTTAATCCATAAATTGATTTCTTTAATTTGCATACAATATTTTATGATGTCTTGAATTCAAAATTTTCTAGTTGTACCACATATATTATTTCCTCAGTCTTCCTATTGAAAAACGCAGTCTTTATATCCGTCTTATGGAGCTCTAAGTCATAAGGAGTTATAAGTGTCATAATAACTTCAAAAGAGTGTTTCAATGACATTGAAGTCTCCTTATAATTATTCTTTCCTTTTGACTGAAACCCTTGGCGGCATGATTTGTTTCATATCTTTCAACATTACCTTTAGAATCCCACTTGGTCTTAAAAATCCATTTGCAACCAATCGATTTCACACCTTCAAGTAATTCAACAAGAGCCTAAACGCCATTGTCTTCCATTGATTTCATATCTTCCTTGATGGCATTTATCCATTTATGGGAATTTGCACTTTGTGTGGCTTGACTGACAAATGAAACATCATCTTCCAATTCTATATCAAACTCATGCTCTTGAAGATATACGATAAATTCATCTAGAATTGCAAATCCATATTTGCATATTCAAAAGTAGTGGGTGTAAATGCCAACATATTTTCAATTGCAACTACAATATGATAAATTCATCCTCAAATTCAATATTCCCAACCGGTGTGCTCTCACCATATTCTACATCCTTAAGAAACTTAGCATTCGCAATTTTGAAAAAGGATCCACTTAAACAATAATAGAATTCAAATCCTTTTTTATTCTAATTATGTAACAAGTTGCAACAAATTGTTTTCGAGTAAGTTTTTCTCTCATCATTCAGCTGAACTTGAGGAAGGCTCATTTCATGAAACGCCAATTGATCGACCAATTGATCGACCGCTTGCATCAACAACTTTTATGTAAGTTTATTGTTTGAAACTTTATTTTTGGGGCCAAATTATTATTGCCCATTTTTGTACTTACTTAGGATGTTTCTTTTATACTTTCTAGAAGATGCAAGGATCCACTCTACAAAATATACCCACTCTTACAACTACCCATCTCTATATCTTTCACATCACTCTTCACCAAACTCCACCAAGTTCCATATCACCATACTCTCCATACATCTAACCATACATTCTACACATTCCATTCTCAAATATACTTTTTACATTTCCCTTTATATATCATCCATCATATAGGGGGATTCCATCATCATACTTTTTGGGTCCCAATAGAAGTCTCTTGGTTAAGTAGCAGATCATTCAGAGAGAAAATACATTAGTTGCTATCTCTTAGCTTTTCTTTTGGATTCCACACTAGATCAAATGGGCAACAAAATTTGTACATGGATTTAAGTACAAGATTTCCAAAAGAAGGTGATATGTTCTTTTTATGAATTTCATGTTATAGATATTATTCAAAATTTGTTCCTCATGCAATGACTAAAGTTTTGAGTTGATGTTTCAGAGTATTTAGTTGGTGTTTACTTGCTATTAGTTGATTTCATAATTGTATTTAGGTTGTTAATGTTCATTCATCGAGCATGCATTTTGGGTTAATCTTGGAATGCCTGTCACCTAAGATTAAATTTAAGAAAATCTCTTCTAATCAAATCTATGAATGTCTAACTTGGATTAAGAATCACATAGAGATATGGATTTTAATTCAACTACAGTTTAAGGAATTAATAGAGCTACTCAATTAATCACTTTTCTGGAAATAGAAAAAATTAATTAGTTAATCTAAGGTAATCACTTGCTTTGAGAAAAAGGGTTTTTACCTAATGCTTGATTGTTGAAATCTATACCCATTATCAATTTGTAAATTGTAAGTGTAATATCAACTGATGGTATGTTCATCAATTAATTCTCTGATCTTTTGGCTTTAAACCAAATTTAGCTCTAAGTGTTGGAAATCCTAAAATCTTTATTAAGTAGTTTTACTTTTCTTTTTCTTCATAAACTCAAAAATTAAATTCATTGGATTGTCTAGCTATAAATAGGACTAATACCCTTATTCAACTTGGTGCTCACTGGTTTTTATTGTTGCATATGCACCCGGCACATTGGCTAGTAATTTTACGCTATAAAAAGTCTTTAACAAAAAGTGTAGCAATTTTTGTGAACATCAACTTGATTGCTTGGTTGAAGAAGAATTTGAACTAGAATAAAGATATACCAGTTCAAACATTTGCACCCCTCTCTCCACCCCCACCCGAATGTATGTTTCCCTTTGTCTTCTGAAGCTTATGGTTTGAAAGAAACAAGCATTGTTTTAATATCAATAACAATAACGTAAATTATATTGGTCATGCATGTGCAGTTGCTCATGAATTTTAGAGCTCCTAGAAGAGGAAAATAGCTCTAACTATCTTTGAAGATAAGTGGAATGTCCCTTTAAGAATGGATAAAAATAAATTGTGATGCTCGTTCCATTTTGACAAACCTTTGCTGGAGTAGGTCTTGTTGCTTGATGACATGGCACGATCAAGAAATTATCCACCACATGCCACTTAAACCCAGGCATTAGGTTATCTACCCAACTTGCCCTTGCAAATAACCTATGCCATGAATAGATAATCACAAAGTTTGATTGCAAGGAAGCCATAGAATAGATTACTACTAATGGTTTGAATACTTTTTATGCACCTAATATTGGCTTTTCATGCTGAAGCATCCATAGAATAGCAAGAAAATAAATTTGACTTAGATGGCTCAAACTAGCAATGGAGATGCTCATCGGTTAGAAGCTTATGCTTGTTTTTTCTTTTCTCTTCTTCAATGGATGTCCTTCCTAGTTCCTTTTTAATGTTGGGCTATTAAAAAGTAAATGGCGACTAAGCTGTTACATGCACATGCAGAAGTTGCAAGATAGGTTTCTAAACCAATTTTAGATTCACTTAACCAACAATTATCACCTTTGTTATTTATGCCCAATTTATGCAATTATAACAATAATAATAAAGAGATAAGGAAATGAGAAGATCACATTGGAACATAATATAGAGTTTCGCCAGTTCGCTAGTCTCCACGGTCTACAAAGTACCTCACTCAAGAAGGACTTTATACTTCATTCAATCATAAAGAAATTGCCCCAATTAAGAGGACTTCACATTTGTCTCACGAAGAGGACTTCACTCAAATGCCTCAACACGTGAAGACTTCACCTATGCCTAAAACAAGAGAGGACTTCACTAAAACACTCAAACAAATTACAAACAAATATGTGATTAGTGCCTTACAATATTTGCTCACAAAGCTCACTATGGCACTAATCACATTTTCACTTAAGTAATTCAAAGACAAATTGAGAGAGTATTTTGACATAATCTATGCAAATTAAGCTCCACTCTCTTACATAAAAACACCTCAAACACTTCTATTTATAGGATCTCAAAACAAGTTAGTCGTTGCCAGCAAAAAGCCCACCAACGGTCGGATGACAGATGCTCCAATGACTATTTTTTTATGTACCACCTTGCCAATACAAAATCTTACCCGCTAGCCAATTCATTTTCGCACTCGTGGTCTCTCATGCAATTGAAACTGTTGTTTTCTCAACTTGCACTGGCAAGCTGGTCCATTTTTAACCAGTAGGCCTGTTCGCTCACTGCAGCTTTGACATGTTTTCGTATTTTGGCCATATCTATCTCATCCCATTCTGATTGAAGTGATTCAAGATGCTATGAAAAACTTAGAGAGAGCTTTACAAATTTCATATTTGGAACTTTAAAAGATTCAAAAAGAATCAAGGCCTAAAACGTGCTTGAAGCAACCTATAACAACAAGCACAAACAAAAAAACACAAATCTATATATGTACACATAGCTCAAACATATTACAACAAGTATTAATTAACTAAATTATGGAGTATTTGTGTAATACATTTTCTCATCAAAACAAGATTATAACCTCTACATGGTTCAACAATAGCTAATTTTGCAATCACGGCAATTATTCCAAATTTTCTTGCATGTAGTGACCAAGATGGCTGGAATTTAATTCTCTTTATTTTCAATAAATATTATTTACCTACCAAAAGAAAATGTCAAACTTGGTACTTAAATTTTGCCCAAAATTTAATTTGATACCTAAATGTTAAAGTAGTTAATTTAGTATCCAATCAAATCTTTTTGTAGTTATTTTAATTATCTTACTGACATCGTTTGCTTTATTTTCTAATATTAAGAAGCATTCTATTAGTGCTAGAAGGTGTTAGGGGAAGTGGTAAAAGTTCAATAATATGTTGCCTCATCCAAATCAACAAATAAAGTAAATGATGGTAATGGGGTAGTAAAAGTAATTATAAAAAAGCTCGATTGATTATTAAATTAACCACTTCAAAATTTAAATAGTATGGATTTTTGTTTAAAGTTAAGTTACCAAATTTGATAATTACACTAATATCATAAACTTAGTAAATTTTAATGGTATTGGTTTGGAGCTTAAGGCTCAGGAGTCATCATTATGTGGCTATCCTTGCCAGTAAAGCATCTATGATGGCAATGGTAATATGTACAATAACAGTATTGGTGCAATGGTGTTGACCTAGATACAAATAAATGTAGCAATTTTTCCTTCTTATGCTTTCATTCATTAAAGTCCAATTTCTACAATAACTCCACAATGAAATCAATTACCATCACAAACATCATGCTAATATTAATTGTTGAGTTGAGATATAGTACAACATTAAACATAACTTTAGGTTAGACTTAAAATTTCAAAGTTTGTGAGCGGCCAAACTTTAAGATTTTAAGCCTATTTGAGTTACAGTGGCACTAAACACGTTCAAACTTAATCAATTAAGACGATTTAGATTTAATTTATTAAAAAATAGTTTTTGCATTAATAAAACAATATAACATCTAAACTTAAGAATAATATATAATTATTAAATAAAATTTTAGTTTATAAGACACGTTGTTTTAATGGAGAAAAAACCCTAATAAGATTAGGGTAAGTAATCAACAGACATATCTTCTTATAAATAGAATGTGATGGTCACCTCTAGGGTTTACAACACTTGCCGTCACATTAGAATATAAAAAAAACTCTATAGCTCAAAATGTGAAAGACCCTATTGAGAGAGATTCTCAAAAATTTAGAATTATTCCAACGTGTTAGTACATATATAGAGATCAGATTGGATATTCATTCGTATGGATACAGAGGGTGTATTCGCGTTTGCAATATCTTACATTCGGATTTTCGAATTTTAAAGCATCAAAGGTAATTCCATCATTCTAATTTGATTGAATCACATGGATTCGAAATTGGGAATTTAGAGTTCGTTTTATTCGTAAAAAAATTATTTTCGCTGCTTTCATCCCTAAATTCCCAACAGTGTGATACTCAAGTAGACTTATAAATTGATCAACTAAACATTGTAAAATTTGAACTCTACTCAAAAACTACTTTAGTTTTAGTTTGAGCTTAAATAAAAATTTGATCAAACTTGAATAGTTTCTAAACCAAATTAATTTATTTACATTGTACGCAATAGATTTTTTAACAATCTATTTTTATTTTGAAGTGTAATAAATAGGAAAGCAGCTTTATGTACTGATGTACATGAAAACCTTATTTGTTTGTAGTGTCGTTTCCATTATCGAGGATTTTACTAAAAGTAGTTTTGCCTATATTTTGCTTCAAGAATTGCTATTCTCCATAAATTTTGCTTTCCCGGTGGCATCGAATTTTTTTTGTGCGTTCTATTTTCACTTACGATCTCACGTGCGTTTAAAGATTTTGCGTAGTACTAGAACTCGGGAACACAACATGTTGGGTCATGTATTCCTAGTCAACATGAAAACTTTAGGGAAGACGGAAGTTAGAAGTCGTACAATATTAGCCCAATAGAAATATGGGCCGAGTCCATTTTCCTCACCAAACGGCCGAATATTGCCATCTCGCTCAGAAAGAAGAAATTAACACTATTAATGGGTCTGTTTGGATTGTCTGTTTTTCATCTGTATCTTTTTTAAAATGATATGTGTAAATATATCCGATTTGCATCTAAATTTTATCTATGTTTGTTTTATTTGATCTTTTGATGAGAACTGTCAACTTTTTTTATCTATATCTATTTCTTGATAAATTATTTGTTAGCAAAAAGTTTAAAAAAGTGTTTGTATATGTCGAAAAAAAGTCAAAACAAACGGACGCAATTTAATACTGGAATCCGGAAAATACGAATGAAAAAGTAGATGCAGGCATGCAGCTTTCAACGGTGTCGTGTTGGCACGATGTCGGATGGTAATCAGTACATAAACTAGTGTTGCTTTCTAAAGCATAAAAGCCTGAGCCACTGTTTTGAGGGTTCCTTTGCTTCATGATGTGGTCATTCCTTTTATCATGTTTTTATTATTTTTAAATAAATAAATATTTATTAAAAATAAATATTAATAATTTTACTTATAAATCAATTAAATAATATAAATATAATACGTAAAAAAAATCCCACTATCCAATTAGAATCTTTCTGCTAACGTACTTGATAGTCAACATCATAATTAAATGACGGGAATAAGATAATTAAAATAAAAAATAAACACAGTAATCCTAAATCGAACCGGAAAACTTAGCTATGTTATGATAAATTGAAAAACTAATTAGTTGCGAGGTAAATTACGGCTTGGAAAAGAAAATGAATGATTCGAACAATATTTAAAAAAAAAAAAAAAAAACGAAGAAAACGAATGCAAGATATTAGAGGCAGTATACGTTGCTGTCATAGTTGCAAAATGTTGTATGGTTTTGGTTCTATGCTCATGTCATATTGAATTGCATTTTGTACATTCCATATGAAATACCCCAAATATTCACCAAGATTAGAAATTGAGTTTAGATAGATTAAATAAATCAAATGAATAATAGGATTTAATTAGACAAGTTGATATAATTTAATTAGTTAATAATTAAGTTGGTTTGAGATTTGAAATTCCTAAAATCTCTAAACATGTTCTAAAAATGTTTAGAGAATTTCTAAAACCTTGATTCTTAGCCTAAACACTAATTCCTAAATCTCAATAAAATTTGAGTTCATTTGCTTGAATAAAAATATCAGTTCTTAAACCTGAACTCAAATTAAATATCTTTGTATCCAAATTAAATTCCTAAATTAAGTTCTTATTATAAGATCTTAATTTATAACCTATCGGTTCAGAAACCATCTTTTAAATACTTCTAGAACTATAGATATTGATCTGATAGTTCTAAACCTATATCCTATTTCTAAAATAAATATATATTTAGTCTTATCCTTTTCTTTTCTTTTATTTTCCCTTTTGCTGCCTTTGCCTTTCCCCTTTCATTTCTTCACGTTTCCCTTTTCTTCTTCTTCTTCTTCTTCTTCTTTCTTTCTTTCTTTCTTTCTTTCTCCAAATTCAAGACTTGAATCTCAAGATCAAAGCCAACTAAAGGATGAATCAAGACTAGGAGATGAACTAGATGGAGAAAACCGAGCTAGAGGATGAAGTTTCAACTTGTGGTCTTTTCTAAAAGCTAAGTTTTCTAATTCAATTCATATTTGTTTTACTTGTTGTTTGCTTATTTAATTGATGAATTGATGTTGAAATGGGTTGAGAATGCTGTTTATATATGTATTTCTTGCTTTCATGGTTGATGGAAGTTGGGTTTGAAGGAGGAAGAAGATGATGAATAGTGGTTATGGAGGTTGATGAAGTTTGAGATGTTTGATGTGGTGAATGTGAAGTTTATGCATGTTTGAGGATGTTAGAATGTATGTAGGGTGTAGTATGATGTTTGTAAAGTGTTTTGGAGAAGGTTTGAAGTGTAAAAATTTTGTAAAATTCGTGTTTGAAACAAGGAATTTCGGAAAACTGACAAACGCTGGTGCAAACGGCCCCGTTTGGGGGGGGGGGGGGGGGGGGGGGGGGTGTTTGGAGCAAACGGCCTCGCAAATGGCCCCGTTTGCAAGATATTGCGCTCTCGGATAAAAATTTCATTTTCCCTGAGTGCAAACGGTCTCCCAAACGGCCCCGTTTGCTAGGGCGTTTCGCTCTCGGATAGTTTTCCCTGTTGCTACACTGTTTTGTAAATTAGTCATAACTTTTTCATACGACCTCCGATTGAGGTGATTCAAGTTGCGTTGGAAAGCTTAAAAAGAGATCTATAATTTTTATGTTTGAGTTTTTACAAATTCGAAAATATCGATGCTTGAATTTTGATTCTTTCCAGCTGCAACATTTCCAAAACAAAGTTAAAACTTGTTTTTGTTTGTTAAATGTGTTTTTGCTTAGGAAATGGATCTTTTTGAGCTAAAATGAGATAGATAAGTGATATTTGATGTGTTAAGTGAATTAATTCATGTAATTAAACATGGGTTAAGTAGATTTATAGATTTAACAAATAATTAGATTAAATTTAGAAGTTAGTTATAAAATGAACTTAGTTAACAAACTAGTTCAACTTGATAAATGAACTTGAATGAACTAAAATGGATTAGATTGTTTAACTTTGATGAATTTGGCTAGGTTTAAGCTAACTTGGGATTAAGTGACTAGATCTTAGATATATAATGAATTAGTAATTAATCTAAGTCCAACTTGGCTTAATGAACTTTACTAAGCTAAAATGAATTAGATTGATATAGTTTGATCACTTGGCTTAGTAAATGACTAATTTTAATCAATTTGGCTAATGTTAAGCTAAAATGGGTTAATAGCTATTAATTAGCTTAGATTGAATTAGGATAATCTTTGAATAATATGGGGAATATGTTGTTTCAAATGTGTGTTTACTTGGAAAATGAATGTTTGGTTTATGAATTCTTTGTTAATGCTTTTGTAATAAAACACCATAAACAAAGAGAAAAGAATTCTTTGACAGACAAAGGAGAACTGTCCATATTTTGGCGGGGCGATATTCGCAGCCATAGTGGGGTTCCACATTAGTGTCTGATCAAATAGGACTTAATAAAATGAGTTAGAGATTAGTGAATAATTGATATAAGTTCTTGTATGAGTTTGTTGAAGTGGATATTGGTTAAGATTCTTATAAGAGTTGTTTCTTGAACCAGTGGTAGATATGAGATATATCTTCTGAGATAGCTTCTACTCTACCTTCTGAGACTCTGTTTGGATTTCATATTCAAGGTACGCAGTAACTTGCGTGATGATTGATAGGATAGGCATCTAATATGGATTAAGAACTTAAACTCGGCTTAATAATTGATGAGTGTTGCTTGTGCTTTACGTCGTTGAATCCGGAACCGGGGAGCGACAACCTTGTCATGATGCAATGGCACGGTAGTTAGGCACTTAGCCCAATCCTTTGTCATGATGCAATGACTCAAATCCATAATGCAATGGTTCACCATGATGCAATGGTGGTTTCTTTTATTGGCTAAGTGGGTAGCTAATAGGGTTAACTATATCGGTATATTCTTTACTTAGGCTCGGGAGGAAATAATATGTTTTAGTTCACGGGTATGGGACCGTTGAACTAACTGATGTTATAGACCGGGATAAGTGGAGTGTATAAAGGAGTGTGAACCCTAGATGATGCTATTAATATTCTTTATCGGTTAGATATAGGAGATATAGATATCCGGTCTATCTATATCAACCCCCTGAGCAGCTGCTGTTACTCAGGACCCCCAAATTCCCATTGGCTTGTTCCGGAGTGTGAGTGCTCCATTGTTGATTTGTTTATTTTAATGAAAATATAATAACTTGTTGATTGATGCATTGCATTTAGTTAAGCTCGTGTGCCACTCCGTGTGTGATTGTATTACTGTGTACTGGGCTCCGGCTCATTATTGTTGTTGTTATTCTTTTTACAGGGCTTTGTTGTTGATGATGCTGATGAGTTGATGATGATGAATTCTTATTGATGTTGTTGTTCTTATTATTGTTGTTGATGTTGATGTTGATGAGGATGGTGATGGTGGTGATGATTGATGTGATGATGTTTGTCCCGGGTTTTGGGCGATTCTGAAGATTTGGGAGATGAGTGAAATGTAATAGGACCGAGATATATTTGTATTTTGTTTCTTCTTTGCTTTGTTTTATCAAGACTGGATTTATTTATAAATTGTATTTTCATTTAAGGGCTTGTTAGTGCCTATGTTTTTGTAAATAAGCTTTTGTAAATATTTGTTTAAGTGAAAGCCTTTTCACTTGTAAAAGTGGAAGTTTTGAAATGTCTTTATTTCTAAATTGTTTTATAAAATTTATTTCCACTGCTAAATCCAGTTGTTGTCAGAATCTAACTAAACGATTTCATAATCTAAAATCGGATAGCAATGTTCAACATAAACACCTTCTTTAAAGACAACCTTACGTATAATTCGTAAGAGTTATACGTGGTTGGGGACTTGGTGTGCTTAATTTGAGAATTGAGCATGTCGGGTCTTTACACCATACATCCATCGTATAAGTACAATCTCACTATAACTTAGGGTCTGCATGAATTCTTTATCTGTATTTCTTCAATATTTATATTTTATTTATATTTAGTCTGTTTAATTAATTTATAAATAAAAAAATTCTTGAGAAAAATTTCTTTAAAAACAACATTATTTCCGGAGGATGATTGCATTGCAGCTGATGTGTGGGAGAGGGGAGATTTTATGCTTCTTTTATGCTATTATTGACTACATGAAGTTTATTTTGAATATAGGACGTAATCAATATCAAAATTAATGCTTTCATAATTTTTAGAAATCTTCTTTAATTTTAGGATTAAATTTTGTCACAAGATTTATTTTCAACCAGTAAAGAACAGAATAGAGTTTTTCATTTCTTTAAAAGTGTAACACTTACTATTTTATTCTATAGAAAATTAAGACATTAAATTTAGGGGAACAAGACAAAATTTAAGGCTTGGATTTTGGAAATTTGAGGCAAAGTTAAGAGATTAGAACTAAAGCAAGGTATTCAAATCAAAACTAGATTTTAAATTAGGTTCGAAAATTTTGGATTTTGGAAGGAGAACTAAGGTGTCCGTTGCTTCGAAAAATTTGGAAATTGAAAACAAAATTGAGGTTTTGGATTTTATTTTTGTCTAAACAAAGTTTTTTTTATTCGAAAAATAAAAGATTTTACCTTCTAGGCGTAGTCTATGTTATTATAGAGTAGATAGAGATAAATTCATATGCCATGTTTAATTAATTTTATAAGGGTATAACATGATAGTTATTTATTTTATACAAACTTATTGGTGTTTTTTGTTAGCTAAATAATTTTCTATATAATTGCCGTTATTACAAAATTGAAAATTACAATTCTATTGTAAAACCAAGGGATTATATATTTAATTGTAATTTTTTTTTTTTGAAGTAAGTAATTCCTTCAATAAGAAAAGGATAGAAAATCCTTATCTCTTCCATGTTATAGAATAAACATTCCTTATTTGCAAAATTTCTCATAAATGCCATAGTCTTGTTAACATCTAACCAGGTTTTCATCCTTGAGATACAAATTTAATTTTCTGTATTACCATGTTATAATAACTTTTGTGGTCCATCGAACAAAAATTCTCATAAACCAAATAAGAGAATAATTGTTTCAGAATGATAACAATGTAATAAAAAAATTTTATTCTAGTGAAACACTATCTATCTCAATGTCTTATATCATTTCCTCTTTTATTTGTAGTTTTATGTATTCTTAATTAATAAAATTCTCATTTATATAATTATGAAATTACAAGTCATTATATATCATTTATCTTTTAATTAAATGTATTTATCTTCGTTGGACACAGAAAAGGTTGTTATTATTGATCTTTGTATATTTTAATATTCTAGCCCGTACCATATTATTTTCTCCTTTATATATCAAGTAAAAAATCATTGAATCCCTATTTGTAACAATCAAATCAATAATATTTATTTATATGAACATGTCAATAAATATTATTAGTAGTGAGCTGTTTCCGCCAATAAAAATATTATCAGCAAGATCATTGCTAGGAGAATTTGAACGTGTCATTAATCAATAAATATCATACTTGATAGCACTATGTTTCTTAATTATTTAATTTTATATGTACATTTATATAGTCCTATTGTATTTTTAATTTGTATACATAATAAGCGATTTGAAATTGAAAGACACGTGGAATGGCCAAAAAAGAAAAAAAACAAAGAAAGACACGTGGGGACCTATTTCATTTGAAATTTTAATTAGATACATGACTGTATCATCCTATCCAATAAATTTTTATTAAAGAAATGGCTGATGGGCATGTGTTTCAACTAATTTCCATCAAGGACTAGAAGATGATGCAAAAATATACAATGCCAAGTTTTTTTTTTTTTTTTTTACTTTTTAGTTTTTATTTTTAATTATTCAAGAACCAAGAGCAAGTAATTAAATATAATTATTATTAATTTAAAAGGGACTGTAAAACCCAAAATAAAAAAGAAAAAAAAAGTAAAAAGAGAGAGACAAGTGAACAGTGAACATACTGAACAGGATCTGAATCTAAAAAAGACCCAAAAACCAAAGGAAAGCAAAACAGCCAAAACCCAAACATAAACTCACCCAACCCACACGCATAAACGCATACTCAGTCTCAATGGTACTGCTGCAAGCTCTGTCGTCTAATCTCAGCCGTTGATTTCCAATCTCAACGATCCATGACCCTTACCACCGTCCAATCTAGGGTTTCTCTCTCTCTCCCTCTCACCACCACCACGCCCGCCGCCAAGAACCTCTCTTTACCCCCTCTTTGTTTCTCTTTGTCATGTCTAACCGCCCCAACAGACTCAACGGAGAGATCAACACCTCCAACACAACCGCCTCTACTGCCGCCGCTGCCGCTGCCGCCGCCTCTAACAACCTCTCTCCTCCTTGTCCCCACCTCACCGACTTTCGTCTTCGCCACTGCTCCGATCCGTTCCGCGCCATCCAGGGCTGCCTCCGCGTCACCCCCGCCACCGGCCGCGCCTCCCTCCGCCGCGACGCGCGAGAGCTCCCTCGCTGCGGCGCGTGCGGCGAGTCGACCGTCCCCCGTCTCTACGCCTGTATGGCGTGCGCCGCCGTGTCCTGCCACGCGTCACCACCGGCATCCTCCCATGCCGCTGCTCACGCATCTTCCATGCCTCCCGGCCACGAGATCGCCGTCGATGTCGACCGCGCTGAGCTCTTCTGCTGCATATGCCGCGATCAGGTCTACGATCGCGAATTCGATGCCGCCGTGGTGCTCGCTCAGACTGCCGCCTCTAACGGCACAATCTCTAGGTCCTCTCCGGAGAATCTCCGTAAACGGCGGAGGGTAGATACCATCGATTACCGCCCTTGGACCCCCGATCCTCGTGAAAAAACCCTAATTGGGAGCAATTCGGTCCCTATCGTCCAATTCGGGACTGTATTTCCCTCGGGATTGCGAGGGTTGAACAATTTAGGAAATACCTGCTTTATGAATTCGGTTTTACAGGCATTGTTGCATACTCCTCCATTGAGGAACTATTTTTTGAGTGATAGACACAATAGGTACTTTTGCCAGAGAAATATTGGTGTTACTAAGCGGAATCATGTCGAAAACGGAGTTGTCGAGCGTTTAGGAAATAATAATAATAGTAATAAGAATAATGCTGCTAGGTTTTGTTTGGCCTGTGATATGGATGCCATCTTCTCAGCGTGTTTTCGGGTGATCGGACGCCTTATAGCCCCGCGAAGTTCTTGTACAGGTAGGGGCAAAAAAGACTGCTTTTTTAGCTTGATACAATGTGATATTGAAGTAATTGAGAGATGTAATTTCAGATGTATTTTGATGTGTTCTGAAGCTTTACAATCTGAGAGTTTTTAACACTATCGAGGCGAAGTGCCTGATTCTGTGTATATTTGTATGCTTCTTTTTCTTGGATAATGTGGATGTAATTAGATGGTTCTTTTTTTTTTTTTATTGTGATGTTACCACAGGTAGAGGAAAAAGATCGATTTTTTCACTTTTTGGTTTGGTTTTGATGTTGAAATTTGTAGTAGAGATGATATGGGATTTAACTAATTGAGAAATGGGATCTTGGGCATGTTGAATGGATATTTAGGTGTTTTGGTTCATCTTAAGGCGGAAATTTCTTGTCTTTGTAAGTGATTCAGGGTCATCATGTTATATAATTCATATCTTGATTCTTGTGATGTAAATTTCTTGAACACGTCCAGGTTTGAATGGCACTGTTAAATTTCGGGGTCTGATAAATTCAATGACTTTATGGTGGTTCAATTATTTCACGAGGGATTATTTGGTATCAAGGACTCCAATGGGAATGATTACATTTGATAAGTTAATATGAATCTTAATTTTGGAACTTTTTACTTTTGTTTAGTTATTTAATATCAAGAATTTCCGTGTGCTAAAGTAATTCTTCCTGCAATGCATTGAATTCTTTGATAGACATCGGTTTTCATGTGTTAAACCTATACCCATGTGATAGTTCCTTTTAGGATTTGCCACTCATTAGCTGTTCTCTTGTAGTTGGTGGCAACATGCATCAAACTTGGCAAGTTATGAGCAGCAGGACGCTCATGAGTTTTTCATATCCATGCTTGATGGAATCCATGAAAAGGTGGAAAAAGATCGAGGTCGGCCCCAGAGTCAAGGTAGATTGATGCTTTTATCATAGTATTTTTTTTTTTTTTTAACATCTGCAGTTACTATTTGTCTCGATTTGCTTCTGTAAATTTGTTAGTCAGCCTTATGCTGTTTTTAAGCAATACCTGAAATTTGTTTTGATACTGTTTATATTTGTTAAAAATGCTGACCACATTTTGATAAGGATTATTCAAGTTTTCACTTTTGTTTTCCTTTTTTTTTATTATTTACCGAAACTCCATTTTTACCCAGTTTTTGTTCTGATCAAACAATGTTCTCTCAGATATTGTTTCTGAAGATTGCAAAAGTTTCCTACCCCTTTTAGTGGCTTGTTGCTTTGTCATCAGTCATCTTTTATGCTAACTTGTGAAGAAGGCTATGGTATTATGGATTATCCGTGCATCCATGTTTTTTAGCTTTAAATTTTGATCTTCATTGATTATGGCTTTTACAACACCCACTCCACAGCCCTTCCCCCCCCCCAAAAAAAACTCCCAACCCCCTAAAAAAAAAAAAAAAAAAAAATCAGAGTTCCCTTACTGGCCTTCTCCTATTACCTTTTGTGGTAACTGCATTTCTGTGTCAGTGCAGGCAGCGGAGATTGTTGTATCGCTCACGGGTGTTTTCTGGGATCTTAAGATCTGATGTGATGTGTATGGCCTGTGGTTATACATCAACGACATATGATCCATGCATAGATATTTCCTTGGATTTGGAGCCGAATCAATGGAGTTCTAGCAAGTCATCTTCTGGAAAATCCCATCATTCCTGCAATGGAGAGGCAGACTGCACGAACCCAAGCCAAAACTCTGGAATGCCAACCCTGATGGGGTGCTTAGATCGATTTACAAGACCTGAGAAGTTGGGTTCTGAACAAAAATTGTTCTGCCAGCAGTGTCAAATTAATCAGGAATCTCTCAAACAGATGTCCATACGAAAGCTGCCATTAGTTTCTTGCTTTCACATCAAAAGGTTTGAACACTCTTCTTTTAGGAAAATGTCGAGGAAGGTTGATAGATACTTGCAATTCCCATTTTCGTTGGACATGGCACCTTATCTTTCTTCCTCCATTTTGAGAAGAAGATTTGGGAACAGAATTTTCCCTTTTGATGGGGATGAATCTGATGCTTCAAATGAATCATCTTCAGAGTTTGAGCTGTTTGCTGTAATCACACAGCGGCAAACTAGATGCTGGTCACTATGTGACTTATTTGCGGCTGAGTAATCAGTGGTACAAGTGTGATGATGCTTGGATCACTAAAGTCAATGAGAATATTGTGAGAGCTGCCCAGGGTTACATGATGTTTTATGTCCAAAAGATGCTTTATTACAAAGCAAGTGATAAGGTTGGTGCTTCAGATTAGCAGCTTGATGACAGACGATTGGTTATTGTTGGCTGTGAAGTATGGGGATGTTAAGCCCATCTAAACTCCAGCAGCTGGGGCCACAACCGATTAAACCAGAGTGTCGAGGCTTATTTTATATCTGCTGAGTGCAGATCTCAGTAAATTGCTGTTGTTTGTGGTATAATGCCATGCAACAGTTTTTCCTCTCCAACCGGTCTTGGGGAAGTAATTTATGTTGCTCTGCTGGAACAGAGACCGAGACTGAGACCGAGACCGAGACCGAGCCCGAGTTTTTAAGGTGCTCTAGCATGCGAGAGCATTGATCAATGAAAGCGTAGAGCCATTAAAATGGTTTCTAATTTTCCCAACATTTCATCTTGTTTTTTTTCTTGCTCTTTCAAGTGTTGTTGGTGGGTTTATTCAATTTTTAGACATGGACCCTCTAAAAATTTGCAATGCTTGGAGGTGTAGGTTCTGAGCATCCTTATCTCTTAAATCGATTTTTGTTTTTGTTTCATTTTTTGGAGCTGAAATTGGCTCCTACAGAAAGCATATTAGAGAGAATGCTGAAAACTTAAATAGAAGTTACTTGGGAAAACCTTTTTGCTATCATGAGCAGTTTCAATCTTTGATTTTCAGTTCACTCTGTGGGAGGGATGGCGGATGTGTCCTTGCATTTCTTTTTTCCAAAGAGTATTTCCGATGGTGTTTTGATTCATTATTATTGCATTGGAAATTTCTATACCGAGCATTCCAATTATTTTAATCTCTAAAAACCTTAATCCTCCAAATGTATATGGGATTGTTTGGTTCTTCGTTTTCAATTTGTTTTAATATTTTATTTTATCATTTTTAAATAGATTGTTAAAAACGGATATAGATAAAAAAAATAGATATTTTTGCGTATAAATATATCAAACAAATCGGATATAAATGAGATATATATATATATATATAGATGGATATTGACATTCTAAACATACTCTAATACAAAACATCCTATTTGAGCTGATCGGTTTAAATGTGCTGTGTATAAAATTTTCCCCTTTCTTCTTCCTCCTATTCTGTTACTATTTCGTTTTTCTTTTTCTTTGTCCTTTTTTTTTTTAATTTGGATAGATAGTGTCGAACATAGATTGTTTATTAGGACGTGGAATAATAGCAAAAACTTAACGTATTTCCGACTGTATTACATTTCTCGACATTACTAATCCTCATTGAAATCCTTTGCATTTTAACTTGCAAACCAAATAATGAATATTACATCAGGGTCACCTACTCACCCCTTGAGCAATCATGGTAAATTTTACGAATTTGTAACTATTAATTAAATAATTAATAAATGTCGGGTTATGTGCCCAAAAAAATTTAAACTATATACAACTGTTAGATAAATCTAAAATTGTGATTGTAGATTTGTAAAAAGGTTGAGCAATCATGGTAAGTAAATGCCGCCTAGGCTTGTCATTATTGCCCACAACACATCTGAGCTAATTCTGGGGAGCTGTCTGAGTTAGAGGCTCTGGCCCCTTGAGGTGTTGCTTGAAGTCTCCGACCAGATACTGCTAGTGGCAGTGAGTCTAGGGGGTAGGGTAGTTGCCGGACTAGTTAGATATATATGTGTATATATATTTTGGCCACTAGTTCATATATATATATATATATATATATTTTTTTTTCATATAGCAACCTATCCTAATCCAATAAAATTTATTATAGTTGAACTAAACCTATCACTTAACACAATTAGACCAACCTATTATAATTACATGAATTTACCACAATAAACCTATCACAATTGGATTACACCTATCACAATACAACTGAGTCCTAAGTTTTCAAACGATGACTTATCCTAATAATTTCCCAAAGTATTGCTATTTTGTTTGATCATGTCCACGTACCTATGAGTACTCCCTATTTACCCCTTCAAAATATGCTTCTATTAGAATTTATATTATTGAATTTGTATTTTTAATAATTTTTTCCACTATAGCTTTTTTTTTTTTTGGCCGAAATTTGCCATTATAGTTTAATTTGTGCTTTAATAGTGGTTTTCTAGATAAAGTTATGAAAATACTACAATGCGTTAAAAAATGTTCTAAATTTCCATATTGATTCATTTGATGTTTTAGATATTACCATGCTAAAATTTTGAATTTTGGATATTTTTCTTAATTTTTCTATATTATATGACGATTTTAACATAAAATTAACATATGGATGGATATGATAATATATATATATATATATATATGAATATTACCGCTTTAATTCTATTATTATTCATCTCAATTACTTGGTATAATGGGCTTATAATGAGGTGCTATCTCTATCATGATCTGATTTTAAACTAACCCCCAAATAATTTATAGCTATTGATTTAGCATGGAATAAGCTAAGTTAAAACTGATATTTTTCTTTTTTTCATTTGATTCTACTAACTTTCTATAGTTACTTTTACTATTCTAATATGTAAAAAGCATCTTTTTTACCATATTATAAATTACTATATTTTAATAAATATAAATGAGCAACTTAAATTTAAAAAAATTTTGATTGTGAGGGGTGATCACATTTAATATTACCTTTAGTTAGTTAAGTCTTACGTGGTAATTATTTCTAGAGCTGTGCCAAAAAAAACCGACCAAATAGCGAATTGAATCGGACTGTACTGAAATTTCAGTTTGTTTTTTTCTTTTCAAAACTATATAGTTCAGTAAAGAGTCAATCGTTCACGGTTCAGTTTGGGATGCCGCACTGAATTGTATGTTTCGAATTAAATTGAATCGTTTTACATATTAAAAAAAATCCAGACATGTTATTTTTTCTTTCAATTGTTTTATTGAAAATATTAATTTTTTTTATTTAGATATGTATCTTTCATGACAATGAATGTAGAATGGTTAGATCATATATCGATCATTATGATATGTTTATTAATAAGATAATTTTTAGATTTTAACATTTAGTGTTCTAAACATTCGTTTCTTTTTCTTTTTCTTTTTCTTTTTCTTACTAATTAATTTACTTCTATTACTTATTGCATATTGTTTTATATAATTAATAATGTGTAAATTAATAGAATATAAAGAATTAAAATTTGCAACTCATGTTAGGATAGCATATTCTTATTTTATCAAGTCTAGTATAATATTATAGTTTAGTATGATTATAATTTTATGTGGGTAAAATATCTTCCCCTATAAATTTTACATATTTGTTTAGGTAAATAATTAATTTTAAATATTATTGTTTATATTTGTGTTAGTAATAAGAAATATGTAGTTAGATCTTTTCAACAAAATATTTTTTATTTTAAGAATAAAAAATGGTTCAAACTACAAACTGAATTTTGTTGAACCGTTCTTTTATTTTTTTTGGTTGAAAAAATTATGAACCGAGCCGTATGTAAACTTCAAATAAAAAAAAAAGAATTAGATTGAACCGTATCACTCATACCCTTAATTATCTCTAGATTATCCTTTTAATTTACTAATTTAGTATCTTTCTATTGTAGGGAAATTACACAATTTTAAGTTGACCTTACTTCGTAATATTACAATTTTATTCAAAAGAAATTATATAATGCTTGTAACTTTCTATTGAACCCTATAGGTTCAAGCCATCTTTTAATGATAACAAAATTATCAAATCAACTAATGACTTATGGTCTTCTAGTTTCAAAGTTATATATGTTGCAAAAGCATCTAGCTTTTGGATGCTTAGATGTTAGCCTTGAAATAGGACCTAGCATCCAAACACTAGGCTAGATAGTGTTGGTTTTTAACGTTTGGATGCTAAGTGATAACATCTGGATGCTAGCTTATTTAACAAGAGAACAAGATGTTCATTCTTGTAACTTTTCAAGTGGCATTCGAACACTAGGGTTTAATGCTCGAGCACCAGCCTATTTGTCAAATGTTTTCTTTTCAAGTACTTGAGTGTGGATGCTAGAATACTAAGTGACGTCTAGATGTCAGGGCATGATGTCCAGATGCTAGCTCTGGGAAACTAGCTATTGGAGCATTTAATACTTGTCCGAATTTGTGTGGGAAAAAGACCAACAAGGCAAATGTTTTAAGAAGCATATACATAGAAGATTTGAGGCAATTGAAAAAAAGTTAGTTGAGCCTACATATTGCTATTAAACGTCTTTGTGATATTGTAAATCAAATTTCTTGTCTCTTGTTCATAAATTTGCATTTATCTAAGAATAAGAAATGAGGAGTATTCTTGCGTTAGTAGTTTGTAATTTGTAATCTGTAATTTGTAAAAAGAGTACTACTTTAGTGAGAATATTGGAAGGAAGTTGTGTGACTTGTGTGCAACTCCAACTGAGCAAAATTTATATTGATTAATAAAGTATACGTGAAGACCTCGTTGGAGGCATTGGGTGATCATGGAGAGTAGCAGACATACCAAACTCCATGTTAAAATCCGGGTTTAATTTTCTTATCCCTACTCTCTTTTCATTTCAACACTTTATAATTATTGCCATAATAATTTATTCACTTGGGGCATTTCAATTTGTTAACGAAGTTGCAAATTAGAATAAAGCTTCATTAATACTCAATTCATCCTCCTATTGAGTATTTCCCTCGTGTACTTAGTTATTTTACACTTTTGTGCTTTCTATGCTTGTTTGGTTAATTATTGCATCATTCTAAAATTGTTTTGGTTTGATATATAACTTCATAGCCTATCTAAATCTATTATAAAGATTAATATAATTTCTAACAATAAATCATACATACTATCTATGAGAAAATGACTTGATAGTTTTATTCTCTTCTATCTTTCCATGATATGCATCCCACATGGGATATTTTTAAATTGAATCTTATGTTTTTATTGGAGTGTATCTCACTATGTGCTTAAGTGTGTTTGGTAAGTGTTTTGGAAATGAGACCACACACGCGAGACTGCATACCCAAGCTGACATATTTTATTATTATGAAGTTGAAAATTTCTTTAATTTTGAAACTGAAAAATGTATTTAAAAAAACTGAAATATCTTCTCCAAAATGGTTAATAATTTGATCATTATTTTCAAAAGAGTTGTATGTTTTTTTGATAATTAGTTATTCTTTTTGAATTATCTACATTCTTCTTTCTAAACAATTGTACACCTTAGCATTCCAAGCTTCTACTACAAGTGCACGTGTTAGAAGCTAACTACATTAACCTTAGGGAGCAGACAACATTTGTCAATTTACACTATGGTCATGTTGGAATTTGCTTTCAAAGCAATAGCTCATCAATGACACAATAGAAACTGGTAACTACTTTCCATACTTGATCCTTTATTTCCTACAATGTCTTTAATATTTCACATGCCTACTTCCATCAAACATTGTGGAAGATGATAACTATCATGACCCTAATAGGGGATCTAAAAAGATTGCCTTAAAATCATCATATTACATGTGTACCTGATGGGAATCAAATTCCCCAGTCAAAATTATTAAATATTTCAGATGGCATGAAGAAGAGTTCTTATATTATAAGAGCTTTATTTATGGATTATTAATTAGATATAGAAAGTTCTTATTTTCATAGTTACTAGTTTTTATTATCTTTTTAGTCTTTATTGTCATTAATTAGGTCTAGTCTTTAATTTCATATTTATTAGTCTTTATGTCATATTTATTAATTAGATATAGAAAGTTCTTATTTTCATAGTTATTAGTCTTTATTATCTTTTTAGTATTTATTGTCATTAATTAGGTCTTTTAGGGAACTATTGAGACTCATTAGCTTTTAGTCATTTGATATTATATTATTGAGAGATTTTTCTCTTGTTTACTCTTATCAATCTCTTACAGATTGTGGCGATCAAACCACTTTTTCTTGTTGTGCGTAATATCAATGAGAGTGAGTGTATTTCAAGTTGATTTGGTGCATCATATCCTTATCAATGTTGATCATATCCATTTTATTTCCTTGCTATCAAAATACGAAAATGCATAAAAACATCATTTTTATTTTGTTTGAGCATTTCAAATTAAAATCTGCTACATGCCTATTCAAGATCACTGTGCCTAAGGTTTTAGGCACATTAGCACCCATAATATGAGAATCGCTTTGGAAGTCAGAGTTTACGAGACTTTAATTTTTTATTCTCTTACTATGTTATACATATATACATTTATTGAGAAAATACTTTGGATACCGATAATTCCACAAATCACAAGGAATGCAAAGAATCAGATACCCTACCAAAAGATAAGATAAGATGATCTTGAGTCTATCTTCTAGCTACTTAGGAATTACTAAAGGGAGAAGGAAGTTTAGGGGAAAAAAAAAAAAAGAAATGATGTTTTAAATCTTTTTCTCAACTCTATCTAGTCTATAAGGTTTCAAGTCCTCTAACTATCTTGACTTGATTTTTAGTATGCTATGTGCTCAAATCTTATCCCAATCATACATTTTGATTTTTCCTACAAAATCAAACTATTTAGAGGGAGGGGCGGATTATAAGCTACATCCAATTTAGTGAGATATTTCCTTCAAATGTACCTAAAAAAAAAAAAAAAACAAGCAAGTTATTTTAGTTTTAAACATATGATATGTATGTTATGCAACAAATACATAAACACACAAGTATATATGGTTATCCAGAAACGATATACAAAACGGATTTATATCTTCCGTGTCAAGGGTTAAGGAATTATTACAAGCCCATACGACCATAAAATTTTTGTGGACTTTTAGCTCCTACATGCCATTGAATTTTGAATTTTTAAGGGAAAAAAGAAGAAATTATGCTTTAAATCTTTCTCTCAGCTATGTCTAGTCTATAGGGTTTCAAGTCATCTCCGCTAACCTCCTCTCTTGAAGAGACGAGGCACTTCAGTAGTGAGAATCTCGTCAAGAGATGAGGTCAACCACTAACGACTTCGTTTTTTGAAGAGATGGGCCAACTTATCTAAAACTAAGATTATTTTGATTCTAATAGCATTTTCGTAATTATTTTTAAAATCATAATATTTTATTCCTTTTCCTCGTTTTAAGGTAAGAATAATTCAAATATCACGGCAAAAAGATGCTGCCGGCCAAAAAACAAGAAAAAGATGCTTACCGCATTTATTTTCCATCATTGGAACGACTAAAAAATTAATAAACAGAAACAGTTGACTTGGATTTTCCAGCACATGATACCAAGTCAGACAAACGTTAATGTGATTTTAACACTTCTTTCTTGATTACACAACGCAAGTGAAAATCAATACCAAAAAACCAATGTATTACCGTGAAGTTTTCTTGATCTCCACTGCGGTCGCAGCACTCGCATTGTTCATTTGCATTAAGAAGAGAAGAAGCAGATTGCAATAGATATTGGATCAGAAAACCAAACTCCAGGGACACCCTTTTCATCAAAAACTCCTCTAGGACATGACTACGAAGTGTTCCTGAATTTCCGAGGGACGGACACTAGAACAGGTTTTACTGATTTTCTCTACACCAGGTTGGTGGATGCAGGTATATGGGTGTTTAGAGATGATAATAATCTTCCTGTTGGTGAAAAGATTGGACCTGAGTTGCTTAAGGCAATCCAAAGCTCTAGGATTACGATCCCGATTCTTTCCGAAGATTATGCTTCTAGTAAATGGTGTCTGATTGAGCTTGTACAGATACTGAAATGCAAGAAAATGGCAGGTCAAGCTGTTCTGCCAATATTTTACAAGGTCAAGCCAGCAGATGTGAAGAATCTGACAGGGAGTTTTGGGAGGGCCTTTAGTTCACACAAGAAAAAGATTGATGACAAAACTCTTCAGGAATGGAAAAACGCTCTCCGAGAACTTGCGTCCTTGAAAGGATGGGAATCAGAGAAAATTGCAAATGGGTAATTCTTTTCCTTTAAAGTCCTTTTGTAGCATTTTTATCTTTCCTAAATAACTGATTTAGTTTTTGTGCTCTAATTAAATCTTTATGGTAAGAAAATGTTTGCACGTATTAGGTGTTAGAGCAATAAATTGGGTAAATCTTGTGAATGGTAATTAAACTTTAATAAAATATGCACAAGTAGGTATCTGAAATAACTGATTTAGTTTTTGTGTTCTAATTAAATCTTTATAGTAAGAAAGTGTTTACATGTATTAGGTGTTAAGAGTAATGAATAGGGTAAATCTTGTGAATGGTAATTGAATTTTGATAAAATATATACAAATAGGTACCTCAAAGAATTTTTCGTATATGCTAACCAATATTATGGGAGTATTATTGGCATGCACAAAAAGTTCTTATAGGTACCGAGTTAATTAATTTTAAAGTTCAGATACTAAATTAATTAATTTCAAAGTTTAGAGGTACCTCATTCAATTTACGATATTAAACCTAATAAATATAACACACTATATCCATTAGCTTAAACTTGTTTAATCCGCTACGGTTTATTGATGCTTATCAATTGGATTACTAAATTGAGTAGGGACGAGATGAGCACAGTTTGAAACTAGGATGTAGTGCTCTGATACCATGGTGAGAATCACTGTGTTGCTCATTTGCTTAGCATGTATCTGGTGAGAATCATTATTGAGTTCGGAAATTTTTGACAGGCATGAAGGTGAACTTGTAAGATTGGTAGTTACAAAGTTTTAAGCGAGTTGAAGAAAGCCTTTCTTGATGTAACGGAATATTTGATTGGAATTGATGATCATGTGGAGAAGGTTAACAAAATGTTGGATGTCAATTTCAACGATGTCAGGTTTCTAGGAATCCATGGAGTGGGCGGTGTTGGCAAGACCACTCTTGCAAAGTTCATATATAATGAACTTTCCAATCATTTCGATTCCTGTAGCTTCTTAGCAGATTAGAGAAACGTCATCACAACATGAAGGCATTCTTTATTTGCAGAAGCAACTAATATCGAGCATTATGAAGGAGGAATTTCCAAAAATTATGAATATCGATGAAGGAATCAATATACTCAAGAGCAGATTTAGGGAAAAGAAAGTTCTTATACTGCTTGATGACGTGGATGATAGCTATCAATTGAATGCATTAGCAAGAAAGCATGACTGGTTTGGTTTAGGAAGTAGGGTCATTATTACGACAAGGAACAAGGAAGCTCTTAATGTGCCTAATGTCAATGGGACTTATGAGCTTACAGAAATGGAATTCGATGATTCCCTCACCCTTTTCAGCAGGCACACCTTTCGTAGAGATTCTCCACCAGGTGACTTTGTGGCTATCTCAAAAGATATTGTATTCACAACTGGTGGTCTTCCATTGGCAATTGAGGTCATCGGTTCCTTCTTGTCTGGTAAACGGAAAGTGGTATGGGAAGGCACGTTGAAGAAGTTAAAGGAAATACCTAACAATAAGGTTCGAACAAAGTTGAGGATAAGTTATGAAGCCTAGAGCATGAGCAAAAGCAAATATTTCTTGACATTGCGTGCCTTTTAATCGGAACAGACAAAGAAGTTGCACAATACATGTGGGAGGACTGCGGTTTTTTTCCAGATGAGGGGATTGAAGTCCTTACTCTCATGTCACTAGTGAAAATTGGGTACAACAATGAGCTAATGATGCATGACCAACTTAGAGATCTCGGAAGGGAAATTGTTAGGGAAGAAAGCTATGATGATCTTGGAAAACGTAGTAGATTGTGGAAACGAGAAGAAGCCTTGGAAGTAGTCGAAAGGAAGCAGGTAGGAAGTTCTACATTTTTTTCCCCTCTGATCTACTTTATATTATTTGCATATTGCTATTTGATTACCCGGTCATGGTTGTGTGTATAAAATTGGACTCATTGGAATTTACAATTCTGCTTCGGACCTACAGGGAACTAAAAAGGTACAAGGACTTCATCTTGACAATTTTGAGAAATCAGAAAATTACTGCTTCACAAGTGAGCAATTTGAGAAATTAACAATGGTGCGCTTTCTTCAAGTGAATTATGCTAATTTTGTTGGAGATTTTCGGGATCTTGTTCCAAAACTTAGATGGCTTGAATGGAAGGGATGCACTTCCAACTTTATGGCAACAATTTTCATGTGAAGAATTTAGTCATTCTTGATTTATCCAATAGCGAAATTACAGAATACTGGGAAGGATGGAGTCAAATGGAGGTACCATGAATTGCACTCCTATCTGTTCTTCTTTTCCACCATTTCGTTCCTCCTTTATCAATATTTCTTTGTCTAACACCTTAAAATTTTTGTTTACTAGACGGCAAAGAATTTAAAAGTTCTAAATCTCACGGGCTGCATGCATTTAAGTGCTACTCCTAATTTCTCTGCTTTCTCACGACTAGAGGTTTTGATCCTTGAAAAGTGCAAAAATTTGGAACAGATTCATCCTTCTATAGGAGACGTCAAGACTCTCATTACTATTAATGTAATCGACTGTGAGAAACTGGAGAAGATACCGGTTGAAGTCGGTAGAATGAAAAGATTGAGGGAACTTCGTGCAGATGGAACCTCAATAAGGGAAATTCCGGTTTCAGAACGTTGTATGAAGAAATTGGAGACTCTCACTGCTGTCAACTGTCAGATGTTGGCAAAACTTCCAAGTTTACTTGGTCAGCTTACATCCTTGTCAACTCTTGACTTGACTGATTGTGCAAAAGTTAAGGAACTTCCGGAATCCCTTGGCAAGCTTGTGATGCTCCGTAGATTATGGCTAGAAGGATGCGAGTCATTAGAAAAACTTCCTGAATCAATTGGTAACTTGGAACTATTGACAGAGCTGAACATAGCCTTCACTGGGATTCGGCAATTACCTGATTCTATTGGACATTTGCGTAATTTGAAAGTGCTTCGAATGGCTAAAAGTCGCATAACAAGCATACCTAGTTCAATTGGGATGTTGGGGAAGCTTGAAAAGATCGTTGCTACTTGTTGTGATGATTTGCAAGGAGTATTGCCTCACGGCATTGGTAATTTATCTTCACTACAAAGCCTCCTACTAGGAAGTACTAAAATTTCTAGCTTGCCAAACACCATCAACAAGCTTTCTGCCCTCCAAACACTTGATTTATCGAACTGTGTGAAGCTAGAATCAGTTCCGAAGCTCCCATGTGGTTTAACATCTCTTGAACTTGACTGTACTTCCTTGACGGACTTCCCTAATACTTCCAACTTAACCAATTTGAGGCATCTCGAATTATCCGAGTTCTCCAATACAGATACTAGGATTCTGTATAGTGGAAAGTTAGACAAATTAGAGACGCTATTAATTTCTGATTCAGACGTCATTATCAAGAATCTGGAAATTTTATCCCGCTTGAAGAATCTATCGTTTTTGAACGTGGGGATCACTGACCTGCCAACAGATATTTATGCCCTTACTCAGCTTAGGAAACTTAGCATTGATAACTGTGAAAAACTCAAGTACCTTCCAGAGCTACCCTCCAGTTTAATAACACTGTACATCGGATATTGTCCAATGTTGAAAGGACTTCCAGATCTGTCAAACCTGAAAGGCTTGTCCAAACTAACCCTTCAGGATTGCTCTGAGCTGGCAGAAATCAATGGCCTAGAAGGATTAGATTCCCTTCTGGAGTTAGAAGTATATGGATGCAGACAATTATCTAATCTTAATGGCCTTGAATTTGTAGAGTCCTTGAATTACTTGCGGTTGAGAGAGTTGGCAGCACTTGAGAGGTTACCAGATCTCTCAAATTTGAAAAATCTGATAGTATTACTTATTATGGAGTGTGAGAATCTAGTAGAACTTCAAGGTTTTGACAACATGGAGTCCTTAGAACGCTTGATCATTTGTGAATGCAACTCCATTGAGAGGTTAGATGACTTGTCATACTTAAAAGAGTTGAAAGATTTGAATGTCAACAACTGTAAGAAGCTATGCTATGTTGAAGGCTTGGATGAGTTGACATCATTGAAAAAGTTGAATATTTCTGGGTGTACATCCATGGTAAATTTCTTGGATATTTCAAAGCTTAAAATTTGGAGGAACTATATGTGAAGGATTTTATTGATCTTCTTGAGATTCCAAGACTTGAGGAAATGAAATCACTAAACTATCTGGATATTTCAGGATGCAAGTCAATGAAAAGGCTACCAGATATGTCCATATTTTTTAATTTAGAGTATCTGGTAGCAACAGATTGCAAGAAACTAATTGAACTCCAGGGGCTTCAAAGCTTGAAGTTATTAAAGTACTTGGATATCACTGGATGCACTTCACTGGAACGAATGCCGGATCTACCAATAGGAGTTCATGTGGAATGTGATGTCCAATTCCCCAAGAAAAGAAGAAAAAACAAGCGCAAAGCCACTCTAATGAAATAGCCAGAGCTTGTTTAGTCATTCAATAAGGAACGCTTGAGTGGAGTTCTTGCTTTTGGCTGCAATAAAGCTTAGCTTAGAGCTTATGTACTGCTTATGTTCAACAAAGTTAAATCGCACAGCAAAAGTTGAATTCTTGCAAACAAAGGTACGCAACAAGCTGATTCATTGCAAGTCCTTCCTTGAGTCATTTGCAATAAATGCCTAAGACCCTAACAAATTGGAGACAAAAAGCGGCACTGCATAACAATTTGTCAAGTTTATTTAAGCTGGTGAAAATGTGAAAGAAACTTAGGGGAAGATTTAATGAAGAAGGTCTGATGATATCCAGAAGTGGCAACAGTGTTATTTTGGGCCAATGGAGACTCGTTGTATTTGTAATGGCTTCAATGTCCAGAAATAGCTTGAATTTGAAAGGTTTTGAGCTATACTTTCTGATTCTCTTCATAGCATTTTTACTAAACTTGCTTTTTCTTTATTATTTTTTTTTATTTTTATTTCGACTAAATGTACCAACCCCTCTTTAAAAGGTTGAAAAGTGGTTATTCTACGAAATTATCAATTGAGGGTTTTTAAATAAGAAACTAGAACACTCATTTTCTGTGCTGACATTTATTTGCTGGACATTACTTGATCTTAATGAGAATGCCTCCTCATAGCTTCCATGAGGCAATCGCCATTAAGAGGCTTTTCCTAGTGCAAATCCATCCCAGCTTGTATGGCATTTTTTGCTTCAATGCGTGCAGCATGTGCAGTCACTTGCTATTACTGAGATATGGATACCCTGATTTTTCTCCTGCTGTCTTATTTTTCTAGTTGCTTTGTAACCATTCACAGCACCCATCTGTGCAGCAAGAGCATGATTTAAAAACATTAATTTTGGGATTAAGATTTACTCATGAAAATTAATACGATACAAAGGTGTTCCAAAAGTGAAAATGAAAATAACCTTGCAGTCCACGAGCATGAAATCATAAGGCAAGGAACTTGAACTTCTAATCTTCCTGTTTTTTATAATACCACCAAGAATGATCTATGTACTTCTTCAACATTTCTAAAGGGTTCAGCTTTTGCTGCCAGGAATATAAAGAGGTTCTTCAGTCACCATTGTTTTAAGACCATCACGAACAAATCTAGACGGATTTTCCCCATTTAAGCAGCGCTTAACTGGTGCCCCTAGTTGCAAAAGAGTTATTTCAGCCACCTTTCCTTGCAGCGACTCATCTTCTACCACTTACGCTTCCTTTCTATCCAGTTGCTTCTTGTTGCTTCCATTGCTAATCTCTTGAATTGGACTCTTAGCAATTGTGTCTGCTTGAAAGGAGTGGTTTCTTGAGAGTTTGACTAGATTGTCTTCACTAAACTCTGGTAGGATTCCCATCACTTCTAACTGTGTTCCATGGATGCTTAGACATGATAACACTTTCACCATCAAGTTTGTGGTCATATGCCTTCAGATGATGATTTGGGTAGCTGGATTGTATAATCAAACAACCTTGTGGAAGATATTGCCCAGTCCATTTCTAAACTGTTTAAAAATCTTAGGGAACAGTTTGACATTTGCAACTTTATCAGACTTGTTAGACAAAGATTTCCCTGAGCTTTCACTCCTCAAACTAAAATCTGACTTTCCAGGACTTTCGTGAGAAATATGCTGCATTGTTTTAATCATCGAAAGATCCTCCCATCTTCTTGTTATTCATACATTAATTCCGAGAGTAAGTGAGAAGTTCTTTATGGTTCTCCGCAGCTTTTGATTCATATTGCACCATCAATATGACATGAGATCAATCTCTTTTGCAACAGCAAGCAAGCCGGGTGCTTGCACTAAAAATGTTCAATTTCGTGCTTGCTGTGCAGATATTTAACCCCATATAAAGAGTACAGCTTGGTGATGAACCATCGGCTAAGTCAATGCTTCAAACTTTTGATATGTCCTTGCGCTGTCACATGATACAATAAAAATATTGAACCTTAAACATGTCCCCTTTTACATTAATGTCCTTCCTATAATTTTGATATCTGCACCTACAGGACATACCCAGTAAAAGCTCGACTGAGACTGTAAAGTAATAAATATTATAATACACACCGAATCTACAAGTTTAAACTCTAAAATATGATAGTTGAGGTCCTAAGCTTAAGTGGATTCATATCTTTAAAATCACAAGAAAAGATACTCTTCGCAACATATCTATTTGATGGTCGCACGAACATCAGAAAATCATTGAACTAAGAAGACATGGAGGACCGTGATGTATCAATTGCATACAGGAGAGAATTCATTTAGTCAACCTATAGAGGAAATGTACCAGAGACTGCGCATGCCAAGGCCTAATGCCTCCTTTCCCTTGAACTGTTTCCTGTCCTGAATGTAGTTTTTGGAGAGGTTTTTTTGCTTCTCCTTTGGAATAGCTTTACCTGTATCATCCACCTCATATACAACTTCCACTAACATTTACTTCAGATATTGTAGTTGTACAATCAAACCCTAAATGATCATGAAGCACTAAACCAAACAAGCTTATTTTAATATATTCTAGTTGCATAACATGCCCTGCAAAAAAATGTCATAGTAAAAAGCAAAAAATATGAAATAAATAAATAAATCTAAATGAATAATAGTTGCATTAGGGAAAAGGAAATTAATATTCTTATTTTTTTTTTGAATTACCAAAATACTACTGGGATGAATCTGGATTTAGGCAAGTTGATCTCGTCTCTTCAAAAGATAAAGTTGGCGGGTCTAATATACCCACCTTAGTCTTCTTCTTCCTTCATTCGCAGATCCAAAAATCCCCAATTTTGAAACCCTAATTTATTTCTCCAAGTTGCAATTTCTTCTTCAATCGGATCAAATTGACACTAGTTGTTCATCAACCTAGTTGATATCACATCATCAAAGCAACCATTCTTGGTAATTGTAGCCAATTTGCGTGCGAATTCACATCTAACTCCTGTGTAATATACAAATAAATGTTTTATATTGAAAGGCAAATAAGTAGGTTTTATGGTCAACTCTAATGTTTAAATTAATTACTTTTGTCGATTATCTAATACGTGAGAGAAGATGAAAAGACGAAGGGGAAATCAAATAGGCACAAGGCTAAGCTGGCTAAACATTGTCGGCCTAACTTTCTAAACCGTCGGCGTAGCCTTGTACACTGCCGGTTTACGGTCGATGTAAAGATGAAAAAAAAAAAAAACAACTCGAGAGTTCAAGGCCACTAGCATTAACACTTACACCAGCGACCTTCAACCTTACACTGCTGGCATAGGATTAACAACTGCCGACATACATTACAGAAGATGAAAAGTCTCCACATAATCTCTTTATAATCTATCCTTTGTTCTTTTTCCAAAACATCTCCTAAACCTAGAAAATCCTCTCTATTCTTGTTCCTAACATCCAAGGATATTCAGAAAATCCAATCAAGATAATCGCATATCTACCTTTTCTCTACTGTTTCAAAGATCTATCTTTTCCTTAGGGTTTTCTATTGGTTTTGAAGGAGCAATTGAAGAAAAACTCTATTTTGATTTGGAGATCTAGATTTTGGTAATCAAGAAGGATTAAAAATCACATTTTTAAGTAAGTTCGTATATTCTTAATCCTTATGATAGTATAAAGATGAATTTTGTTGATTTTTTTGGTCTATTTCATTAAATGGAATTTTAAGGTTTATAAGATCTGTTAAGGGAATATGATCTTTGGAGAAATTTGTACTTATGGGGAAATCTTTTCCTTTGAGATTTTGTTGGATTGAAAGAAGGAGGAAGGTGTGGATTTGTGTTTTCTTTTGAAATTAAGGTCTTAGATGATATATAAAATTAGGTTTATTCAATGGTGCATGTTATTAAAATTGTTTATGTTCATATTATTAGGTTTTGGTGAATTAGAGTTGTGTTATAAAGGAGATATGATGAATTAAAGTCTTGTTCTTTGGAAATTGATTCAGGTATGATCTTACCTTATTTGTTGTATGTGATGTAGGTTTAGAATTCTAAATTGTCTTAATTCTATACGAAAATAAGAAATTATATTTGCTGCTTGTGTTTGGTTTTGGTTAGTAAAAATCACGTAGAGTGTGATACTAACAAGGCATCCTGATGATTTGTGTGTGAGGTTATCCCGAGTAGACTCGTACATAGAAATGATTCCGATAGATTAGGTTTTGGTAGAGGCCGTGGTGTGTGAATGATTCTCCAACACCAATATATGTATAATTACCTATTTTTCTATATGCTTGTTTTTATGGAATCATGAGTTACTCCAGGTTTAGAATTGGACTGCAAATGGTTCTAAACCGTGTTGTTTGTTAGCTAATTTAAAAGATAATAATTTGTATATGTTGCATTAGAAATAGTTGCACGTGATAATATATGTTGTGTGTGCATATGCATTTATATGTGGTTTGAAGCGTTGGGCTTTTTGCTCATTCCTTTCAATTTTCAGGAATAGGAGAAGATCAAGTGATTTATAATCTTTTTGGATATCATATCTATGCTAAATTAAGGGCAGGACGATAGTGGACCATTACCCTACTGATGTCTAGGATACAGGGATTGGATTTAGAATAAGATGAAGGCTTAATCATTTATATGTTTTTATAAGTTTAAAGATGTTTTAAGAGTTTTCTCTTATGTTATAAATTGGATTATTATGGACTATGATTTATGCTAACGATGTTATTTGAAGGTTTAGTTTTGATAGTATCTTTAAACAGGTACCCCTTATTTGAATTTTGAAGATTCATATTATCGTTTATTTGTAGTTTAGAATTTCTTAGTCTTGGCTTGTTTTGTTAAAGAGAAGGACACATGGCAGGTTGTAATGCCTTTAAGTTAGGGTGTCACATCCTATAAGTGGCTTTATCAATCTCCTTGAATCTTTTCGTGTTTTTTTTTTTTATGCTACATTGTGTACAATTCCATATGAGAAAGATATTTTGCTTCTCCATTAATCTTGTTGAAATTTTTCATATTTTTTTATGCTACATTATGCATAATTCTGTATGGGATGGAGATAATTTGCTGATTTCGAACCAATTTTTACTATTTTTTAATAGTTTTATGATTTTTTAAGACTATTACATTTGTATTTTTGTATTGCATTACGGATTTTGAATTAGTCTATTCGTATGTTTGAACTATGACAATTAGTTCCATTGTATAAAAAACTGTTTTATGATATTTGTACTATCTTAGTAAGTTCAAATTTGCATGTTTGAACTATCATGTTAGTTGGTTACAATTTGGCATATTAGTGAGAAATTTGTTTATGAGAAATCCTTTATGGTGAATGGGAAAAAAAGAAGATGTTGATTTTCATTTAGAGACATCCTTATTCCCAAAGGTACTTATTTGTTTTAGAAATGAATTGAGCTAATATAACAAAATATTGGTTTTTTTTTTTTCTAAGTCGGCAGGGTAAGTTGGAAATGGATAAAGTTAAGTTTGTACTATACGGTCAGAGGAACATTGTTGAAGGGAATGATGGGTTTGGCTATAATAGGCGGCCAATTGCTATGATTAGTATGTGTAGGAACTATATGAAAAATCCTAGACATAATATGTAGCAGACTTAAGATAAATAGGTTAACACATCAAGCTGAGTTGTATCACATGTCTCTAGACAAGTATGTTTTCTTGTAACACAAAGTATGATTTTTTTTTACACTTTTATTATTTTGCTACATAATGCTTCTTTTCTTCTTTTTTTTCCATGTGCAAGTTGGTTGGGACCCATAGTTTGAGATCATGGATGGCCTACCTGAGTATTGCTGATTAGCTAGAGATGTATGGCAAGCACAGGTTCCCCTAGTGTGCTTCCACATTATTGAGCAATACTATCCAAATAAGGAGCTCAGACAGTTTGAAGGTTTTCAAGGAATCCCTGTACCCCCCTTTGATGTGAGAGCTTTACATGAGATCGACTTATGTGGGCATACAGAGTGGAACTAAGTAGCAGGGCATGCAGGGTGGGTTGCAGAGTGGGATGACAGGCGCAATCGAGTTGTGGACTTGCTAAACATCCTCGACGGTACATCTGAAGATTACTACAATTGGTATAATCTGATTACCAGATGTTGGATCAATCATACAGGGGCTATTATACATTATATGATAAGTTAAATGATTATATGTGGTATGTATGGATGTATATTGTATTTGTTATCTCCTTATTTAGATGTTTACTGTTAATTGTAGGCCGATTTCATTTACCAGGTCCTAAACATGCCACTTAAGGATACTCATGCCACTACATAAGACATTATTCGTAATGGGTGAGTTCATGGGGCTTAATATTAATGATCTAGTAGCAACTCCATCACTAGCACCAACACTAGTATTTGATATCATTGGTGATGAGGATGCCCCACAGCCTTAGCCAACACAAAGACACAGGCTACATAGGTGGAGACATATGTGAGGACAGGGTTAGGAGAAAGGGTGAGGCCGATATAGAGCTGTAGATATTAGAGATGAGCTTTTACCCCCACATGTACATCATGATGAGCTTGGTCCTTCATATGTTTAGCATGATGAGCCTGGTCCATGATATACTCATCAAATAGACACCTTGATACTAGACATCTCATATCCAGAGGTCCACACCCTCACCCCATGCCATATTAGAGGTGACTGTCAAATTTAGATGATATGGGGGAATGCTTCACCCAGATGGGTCCATATATGATCTCGTTTCACCAGTACAGTGTTGGTGGTGGAGATGGGGATGCCACACTTATACATGTTGATCCATCTATGGAGCAGCCTCAACAGGCTCTGGATTCGATCAGATCCTTCCATCGTACATTTGTTAGGTAGAGGTGAGAGAGGCAGAGCAACCAAGAGTAAATAAGATTTCATCATTTCTTTTGCTTTTGTTTTATGATGGTTGTATGTAACATTGTATATGTATTTAATGTAACGAGTTGAAAAATGGTCCGACAATTTTATATTTCATGTTTTATGAGTTTTTATTTATGCTGATGGTGAAGGATTGAGTTTGACAGGTTATAATTGTGTAATTTTATTGATGTATTCATGAATGAATAACAAAATGCAGCTAGGGCTAGGTGGGTAAGTACACGAACCTAGTCTCTTAAAGAGATGATGCCAACTTGCCTAAATTTGAAATTACTTTTATCTCAGTGGTAATTTTTTTAATTTTTTTAAAAAATAAGAATATTAATTTCCTTTTCCCAGATGCATTATGTTTGACAATGATCGAAAAACCCATAAAATGCAAGGAAATCAATAAAAAGTATTTTATTTAGATGTTTAAAATAAAAGTAATAACGTTGCAAATTGAGAGAAATCAGTGGAAACATTTCAATTTTAATCATGTTTTACTTATTTTGGAGAGAAAAAGAATAGAAATAAATGGAATTGGTGTAGAATTATTGAATTATTAGATTTGCACTTTGTTTGAATTTCGATGAGTGAAACTATATGAAAATGAAAAGAGATGAAAAAGAAAAGTGGAAGAAAAAATGTGTGTTTAGAAACTTAAGTCTAAAATGTAAATGAATAGAATAAGAAGAAAAATGGATGAAAACATTTTCATTGTGGTATCGATCTATTTTTTTCCAAAAAAAAAATTAGATAGAAAAATTTACGAAAATAAGAAGCAATTACATAATTGCTTTTTCTTTTTTTTTTTTTAATCAATGTTTATTGATAAAATACCATAGGAGTAGTAAACTATTATCTCCATTTCCACTCTTCTCTTTTCTAAAAACAAATAAAATAATGGAAAAATACTTTTCTTTTCATTTCTTTCGAAGTTAATAAATACAAAATAAAACTTACACTTGCATTTCTACTCTTTCGTTTTCCTTCGCCTTTTCCACTTGTTGTTGCCTGTTTCGGTTTTTTAAAAATCGTACACACAGTGTTAGTCCATGTATATTATATTTCTTTCTAAATAATATGAAAGAGAAAAGATTTTTTTTTTCATTTCCTCAGATTAAGGAAAGAAATAACAACTTTTAAAAAAAATTACACAAATTCTATTAAATAAAAATAATTCCAGAAATAGGCAACTTGAACTTGTCTTTTGAAGAGATCACATTGTAAATTGCTAACGTTGTTTCTTCAAGAGATGGGTTTAGTATAAATATACTAAACTCGTCTCTTGAAGAGGTAAGAACAAAATCAACCTCATCCTTTCAAAAGATGGGATTGATTTTACAACGTTAAAATCATCTATGAAAAGACGAAGTCTGTCACTTATGACCTCATCTCTTCAAGAGATGAATTCAACTTGGCTAAAGAGTGGATCGTGGCAGCATTGCTACTTTGCCACTTACAATACCTGGTTGCGTATTTAAGTCATCTGCATAAGATTCTATTAGTCGCTCGATAGAAATTATAATTCAAGACGACCCATGCGACTCCTCCATCGTGGGGGCTTGGCTAACAATGCATTTCCTTGGGGTCCAAGCCCCTACTATAGGTCGACAAGTGAGTGGCGGGCGCGTGTGTCGTTTCTAGCCAAAATTCTGGCTTAGAGGTATTCAGTTATAATTCAGCGCATGGTAGTTTCGAACTACTAGCTTTTCAACCAAATGCGATATCTAATTGTACGAATTAATAGTCCCTCTCATGCTAGTTTGAATTACTATTGTGACAATTGACCTGTCTCATGATGGCCTACACCTAGTTCACACTCATGACAATATCACAATAGTAATTCAACGTAGTATAATCATAATTCATCCTAGTAACATTTTTATAATTTTTTTTTTAAATATCAATATCAATTTCGGGTCTGTTTGGATTGTCTGTTTGTCATCTTTATCTGTATCTTTTTTAAAATAATATATGCAAAATATATCCGATTTACATCTAAATTTTATCTATATTTGTTCTATTTGATCTTTTGATGAGAACTGTCAACTTTTTTTTATCTATATCTATTTCTTGATAAATAATTTGTTAGAAAAAAGTTTAAAAAAATGTCTGTATCTACCGAAAAAAAGCCAAAACAAATAGACCCTTCCTTTCCCCCATTTCCACTCCTATTTTGTAGATTCAAATGAGGAAAAAAACAAAAAATTCTATTTTGTCTAATTTCTTTTCTATTAACTTCTACTCTCCCTGAAATTGCGTGTAAATCAGACATACCTTTGAGAAATATTCCAATGCTTCCCAATCGATTGGAGCCTCAAATATTCCAATGTCTTCCGTGTCCACCCTCAACTCCTTGGAAAGCCTTCTCTCTCTCCCTGTCTCTTCACTTCAAATTTTTTTCCTACACAATTCTTCTTTCCATGTTTAAACTCTCAGTTTCCTTAAAAAACCATCCATTACCTGTCCTAAACATCAAAGACCCATGTATAAATTTACACTTAGAACACCGTACACCCTTTGTCTTCTTCCTCCAAACACTAAAAACACCACTCAAGCTTCAACCTTTAACACACCCATTAAAAGACACCGTTCAAGTTACTTACTTTCGGTGAGGAAATATGGGAAGTTCGTAGCCTTTGAAAGTATTAAAGAGAAGGAAAGTTTGAAAGGAATTGACAAGTTAAATGGGGTTGTTACGAAAATTCGGGTTGATGAAGGTATTGAAGATGAGGGTGATGATATTAATGCGTTTAGAGAAATGGGTTTTGATTGGAAATGGCCACCATGGAAAGAATTGCCTCAAAGATATAAACTTATTGGGACTACTTCACTTGCTTTTGTTATTTGTAACATGGACAAGGTAACTCATTTCCGTTGATTTTTTTTTTTCTTTTAATGATATTGATAATAGGTGCCCAAATACTTAGTAAGTGTATTTAGTGTGAAAATTTGCAATCTCTAATTTACTTGTTTGTCTATTGAAATGTACGAACAGTATACTTATTAAGCGCCTGTGTCCTCGTCAAGCATGTGTGGCTATTTGGTTGAAAAAGTTCTTGAGGCAATGGCTATGAGTGATTTTGGTTACTCTTATCTTCTCGCATTGAATCCGAACTGGAATTGGTTTGGACTTATATCGTATAAATAAATATTTTGGATAACTGGTGCCCGTGGAGCTTGTTATGAGCCTGTTTCTGAAAAAGTTTCAAACACGTGTAGATTTACATGATAATTTTTGGCAGGTTTATAGAAGAGTAAGCTTGTGTTAATGCAGTCCTCAACAAGTGCCTAAATACTCTTTAGTTGGAACCATTTAAGAAAGAGTGTAAGTGAGTAATTTATGCTTAATTGCTAGTGATTCAGTCACTTTATTTGTTACAAGTACTTTGGTGCATTCAGAAAAAAATCATGAGTGCAAGTTAGAACAAGTCGCAAAAATTCAAAAGGCTAGAAGTATTTTTGATTGAAGTGTGAATATTGGTCACTTTATTTATGCTTAATTGCTAGTGATTCAGTCATTTTATTTGTTACAAGTACTTTGGTGCATTCAGAAAAAAATCATGAGTGCAAGTTAGAACAAGTCACAAAAATTAAAAAGGCTAGAAGTATTTTTTATTGAAGTGTGAATATTGGTCAAAAGATTTTTTGGGTGATAAATACTGGTCAAATGTCTGGCTTATTAAAATTGCAGTTATCCCATTTCTTGAAAGCATAAGTTCATGTTTATGGTTCTTTCACTTTTTTGGTTTTGTGAATAGGGTTCTCTGTATTGTGATTTAAATCTTGTGCGTTATTAATTCTGTAATGCATACCATGTAATCATTGAATGAAATTACAGCATATAAGACTTGACTTACAAGTCCCTGATACGGAATTAAAATCCTAAAAGAAACAAGCATAGACAAACAACATGTGTCACTATAAGAAAATAATTTATCTGAAGCAAGATTCAATTGCTAGGACTCAAGATAGTAGATTTAAATTCCTTTCTATGCAATCTTCTATGATAGAACCTAGGTTATGAGCCCCTCCAACTTTCTGATATCAATTATGGAGGGGTTACCCCAGAAAGTATGAAGTGTAATGATCTATAGAAAATCTCATGGATGTGATTAGTGATTTTATATTTGGATCTAAGTTATGACATTGAAGTGATTTGCTTTATGATGAGGCAGGTGAATTTGAGTATTGCTATAATACCAATGTCGCACCAATTTGGGTGGAATTCTTCGATTGCTGGGCTAGTGCAGTCATCGTTCTTTTGCGGGTATGCATTGAGCCAGTTGCCAGGGGGTTGGCTTGCCAAGATTTTTGGTGGCCGGTCAGTGATTGACTACTCTAATTGTTTATTACATAAATCAGAATTGTGATCAGCCTGTTTCATGCATAAATTTTTCCTGACGTAAATCCTACTTTGAGCTATTGATGAAATGAAAGCAGAATCTAAGTTCTACTTTTCTGACCAATGTGCCCCATCTATTGTTGATTTCTAACATTTATCCACGTTGCTTCCACCTTAATTATCTGTTCTCTGAGTAAATTCTCTATGATCAGTGACCCAGTACTAGATATTGAAAATTTCACACTAGAGTTATGGAGCTAGTAAGAGTTTTCGGCAGATTGAGAGGGATTGACAATTTCTGCATTTACAGTCAAGTCTAAAGCATGTCATCAGACCTTGTAACATGCCAACAGAAATCATCCTTGCAAATAGACTTTGGGCTTTGGACAAAGCCTAAGAGCAATCTCTTATATTTTGGCAAAACCTGTCATGCAAAAGGCCATAGTGATAGTGTGAAAATATCATGAAATATAAACGTATCGATATGTGATATTAAAATGTTAGATTGCTTCTACCGATCTTAATTTTGAGGTAAAATACCTAATTATTAGGGATGTCATCTTCAAATCATCTATACTTGAATTTCATTTTTGGTTTATAAATTCTTTTGACCAGCATTTGCCCATATTCAACACTATATTAAGCTCTCTTGCAATATTGCCCACTACAAATAATATTTTTTTCCCCCCTCGTAGGATGTAGATTGCAAGATAATTTTTGTAATTATTCATCACCTGATTGCTTTTCACATCCTTTAACATGAACTGCAGTGAAGTTTTAAAGACTGGTGTTTTGGCTTGGTCATTGGCAACAGCACTTGTTCCATTAGTAGCAGGATTTATGCCAGGATTAGTGCTGTCAAGAGTTTTGGTACGTAATTTGTGATGTGATTTATTTCGTTATAGTTGGCAGCTATGAGTGAAATGGGGAATTTTATCTTTATAGTTTCCAGTCTCATAACATTTCCATGTAGGTGCAAGTTCATTCTACCCATCCAGATTTTATTTTTTGGTATAGAAATTTTCACTTCTTACTTATGCCTGATAAACATTCTTTATTCATCATTGAACTTATTTTGTGCCTCTTTCCTCATCTAGGTTGGGATAGGAGAAGGTGTTTCTCCATCTGCTGCTACTGACCTTATTGCCAGGTAACTAAGATCTTGCTTCAAATTCTTACACATCTAAATTTTTTTTATTGTTACAATCAATCATGGATGACTAGCCGCATTTGTGTAGAACTTGTTATATTATTGAGTAATGTGTATGATCTATTTATTTGTTTTGTAATGTAGAGGTGATTTATAGTAAACTTTCTCTAGTTTTGCTAACATAGGTCATTTGTTTAGTGAGCAGTTGAATAGTAATTGTTCAAGTGGCAATTTCATGTGTATACATTCTAGGAGTACCATATATACTGGAAAGAGTAAACTGACTACACCTTTATGATATGGTCATATGCTCTTTGTGTGTTCATGTTCCGTGTTTTCTGGTGAAATGAAGTATAATAGGTTTGTTTGTGGCTGATCGGTTTATATATGGTGAAACATAAATGCGGGATCTGTGTCTCGATATGATAGCTGTTTGGTTTGCCAATGTTACATCATAGATGTTGGGATATTCTTTATTGATTTATATTGTGTTAATGCTTTATTTTTTTTTCTCTTGAACATTGCCTGCAGATCAATACCACTGGAAGAACGGTCTCGTGCAGTGTCATTTGTATTTGGTGGTTTGAGTGTAGGAAGTGTCGCTGGGTAAGTTTTAATGACTGATCCTTGGCAGACCTATTTACATTGCATTGTAGAATTTGATGATGCTAGAATTTCCATATTAAATTCCACTGTTAAGATCCTCATTCATATAATTCGTAGCTTTGTTTAAGTTGGTGCCTTTTACTTTTTTCACTTGGTCATTCCTGACATTCAAAAGTATGCAGGCTTCTTTTGGCTCCTCCTTTGATAGAGAATTTTGGTTGGGAATCAGTATTTTACTTCTTTGGCTTCTTAGGGATAGCATGGTAAGTTGTCACAGTTGAAAGTTTGAGCTTTCATTGAGATTCTATTTTCTCGGCTCTTTGCATTTGAATGCTTGTGCAAGATATGAACTGGTTTTGCGTTGTGGTTTACATTTAAGTCCTTACTTTCAGTTGCTTTCCTTCTTTTTATTTTGTGAAGATCTGACTGAAGTTTCATAAGCTTGCTTATAAATATGTTTTGAAGGTTTTTGGCATTTCAACTTATTAAAGAAGATGACGAAACTTCAATTGCTGGTATGATTATTGACGTTCAGAATTCCTAATTCCCATATAATATGTTTTTCATGGATCATTTTGTTGCTTTTCCTTTTGTTACCTTTTACGTAATCATCCAGAAAATAGGCAATGCATGTTATGCTAAAGTGTGTTAGGAAATTTTTAACATGATCGTGTTATTCAAACTGTGATAGTTATCTTATTGTTCATAAAAAACATGAGCATGTTTGTTCTATTGAACAGGGCTGCAGTCCAATTATTCCGATGATAAACTGAATATTTCATTGAAAGAATTGGGTGGCACCTTAAAGGTATCACATATACAATCATGCTTCTTTTTATGTGTTGATCAGTTATATAAATGGTTTGTTATTCATTTTTACTTCTATAACTACCAAGATTTGAGGTCCGGAATTTCCAGCTATCATCCATAACTTTCTAGGCAATTTTAAAATGATATGTTTGCATTGTACCATGAATCATACTGTTTGATAAAAAGTTCACAATTTGGAATATGCAACTTAGGAATTTCCATAGTAAAGGACAAAGGCTACGGCAAATTCAAAATAGTAGAATATGGTGAAGAAAAGCACAATCTGTGCAAAATTACTAAATTTTTCGATGTTTAATGGAATAAATTTCAAGTTATTCCATTCAAGCACCCTGTGTCTGAGTGTGTTGTCAGCAATTATATTGCAGTTGCTGAATTCCATCTGGCTTTTAGGTCATGGGAGAAACTGAATTTTATCTAGTTGAGCTGATGGAAGAATTGATGATATTATTGTTTTTTCTAACAGGATGTACCATGGAAGGAATTTTTCCGGACTCCAGCAGTATGGGCAATGATATATGCTCATTTTTGTGGAAGTTGGGGCCATTATACTTGTCTGTCTTGGCTACCTACATATTTCAGGTATAATGTGGTCGGCAATCTTATCATTTCATATATTACAACCCCAACCCACCACCCACCCCCACCCCACAAACGAAATATATATATACATATATATAGAGAGAGAGAGATTGTTTATGTTTGCAACATGATTTTACGCCATAAAAACTCAAGTGGATCAGTTATTTATGATGGAATTCTGAATTTTTTTAAAAGAATGGAATCAGATTAAGGGGCAGTCATTAAGTTTGGTCTGTCTTTACGCAGTGAGGAGCTTAAGTTGAACTTGACAGAAGCAGCTGAGGTAAGCTAAGAAGTTCCATATTTTTTATTAGTGCTTTTTGGTGCAAATGAAATTATATGTCTCAGACGTGTACTTGTTTCACCATTATTGATCTAGACAAGTGAACTTAATTAGCAGGGTTATATTTTTTGGGTAAATTAAACTGTCAACATGGTTTAAGGGGTTGGTATTAGGTCAAGTCGCACCTAGGACAAATACACTTACCTAGCACTTTTTTTCGCTTGGAATAAATACACTGACTTAGGATAAAATATATTAACCTAGCACCTGTTTTACCCTAGCACAAAAATACACTAACCCTAGCACAAAATGCACTAACCTAGGACTTTACGACTTGGGTACAAGTCGTCTGTATGCAACTGTACGCAACTTGACCTAATAATTATCTTGGTTTAAGCCTTTGTCTAAGTGCTGCTGATGAAATGCATAAACAACTTCCTTTCGTAACACCTCCTCTTCTCTTTTATTGCAAATTTCTCAATGTCATAAAATATATTTAAGATGTGCGTTAGGATCGTTTTTGAATTTTATTCCTTGATGAGTGGAATTCACTAATTTTTCAACTTGTTAGAAACATTAGAAGATTATATTAGTCTTGCTGACTGCATTTTTATTATCTGGCAATTGAGAAACACACTTATGGGTTTATATTATGTTTATTAGGTCTCTATCCTTCCCCCATTGGCTTCAATTTTTGTTACCAGTGTTGCATCACAGCTTGCTGATAATTTGATCGCCAGTGGAGTAGAAACAACCACGGTAATATCAGTAATCCCATCAGAGTCCTCCTGTATACTTCTAATTTGTGCTTTGTAAAGATCTTTCTTTATAATTAATTTTCGCATTGCCATATAGCCCTTAGCTTCAATTGGATATGCACCCATACTCAGTCAATCTTAGCTCAGATTTATGCTCTCTACTTTCAGGTGCGGAAGATATGCCAGTCAGTTGCCTTTTTGTCTCCTGCACTTTGCATGACTCTTTCATCTCTAAATCTAGGATTGGCACCATGGGAAGAGGTGGTAGTTCTTACTGGTGGCCTAGCTCTTTCAAGCTTTGCATTGTCAGGTGAGAATCTGTAATCACTGCGTTTTTATAGTACACTGGATTGAGTGATTTCAAAGCACATCTGAATTGATTTTGTCAAATAGTCGGATTCATGGCAGTGATATTGTGCAGGACTTTACTGCACTCATCAAGACATGTCCCCAGAATATGCAAGTATACTTCTGGTGAGTTTCCTACATAGTAATTTAAAATAGCCGGTATTTATGGCCTATGCATTACCTTTCCCCATCCTATATTATAAATTTATCTGTTTAATGTCTAGTTTGCATCTATATGAACCTGATGCTTGTAAAACTGAGTAATGTAAATCTAATCTGGTCATAAACTTGATGTTTGGATTAATTGATTTTTCAAAAATTATTTTTGCTCACTGGGGGAAAGTTTGTCTTTTTGTAAAGGAAAATTATAACTAGCTTTATTAAAAAATATTATGACGTAAGAGGATAATTGAGTCTATTTTCACAACCTGAGAGAAAACCTATGTGCTCTCTCTAGCCACTGCTGCTAATAGTGCAGATAAAACTTCCTAAAGCCGGACTCATGAACCCCCAACAATGGATATGTTTTTCCAACATTTTGATAGACTTGACAGTTTCTTATATGCCTGTTTTTCAGGGTATTACAAACACGGTTGGGGCTGTCCCTGGAATAGTTGGTGTTGCACTTACTGGTTATTTGCTTGACTCTACTCATTCCTGGAGTGTAAGTTAACATTAACATAGCTCTACGACAAATTTCAGGTTTTTCATAGGTTGTCAACCTCACTTTAATGAGCTATACATATCATGATATTGCAGATGTCCTTGTTTGTGCCATCAATCTTCTTCTATCTGACTGGTACTGTCGTATGGTTAGCGCTTGCCAGTAGTAAGCCTCAAAACTTCTCCAAAGGAGATTGACTCATTGGTAAGCAACCTTGAATGGAGAATTAGTTGAAGGAAACTTCATCTGTCAAATTCTTTATACCTCCATGATGTTTATATTCATTTAGCTGGTCTTCACACTACAGGAACGTAAAATTTTTGTTCCCATTTGTATTCTTTTAGTGGATAGTTAGGCCATATATGTATATGACTTGACCCAAAGCAATAGGCATAGAGCCAGATTAACCAAAATCACATGATTGGTTTTTTGTGATTTAACATTATTTGAAAAGGCTCGTTACAAATTAAGTAGAAATTTATATATTGCTATTAGATTCCACATGAATATATAAAGAAAATATGGTATTGATGTGTTGGGGAAAAAAAAAAAAAACCCATGTTGATATGGATGCAATTTGAATTGATATGTTTGTAAAATAAATTGATTAATTATGAGGTATAATCAATTTTAAATATTTATATATGGACGATAACTCCATGAAACAAAACTTGGATATGATTTAAATACAAATTGCTAGTTCACTCTATCCATCCGACAAGGATCATTTTGTCTACGAAATTGTTTTCAAATATTAAAACATACTGTCTATGCAAATAAAAGGAAAAATGATATTGGAAGTATCTATACTTTATAATTTGGGTAAATTAGTGTCCGAACCTTTGGTCTTTATATTCATAGTTTCTTTATTTTTATTTTTTTGGTTATTTTAGCGTCTCTATAGACAAAAAATACGAAGAAAGAAAGTTATCTTATATTGCAAGTGCATTATTGTAGAGGTATTGCATGTAGCAAGTGTAATATATAGATATTGCAAGTGCATTATAGTAGAGGTATTGTATGTACTAAGTGTAATATATAGATATTGCATGTTGCAAGTGTGATATAGATATTACAGTTTATATTAGTATTGCACCTTCAACATGAGATACTATTAGATTTCTAAATATTGCATTTTTTAAGATGCAATGCTATGATTGTATATGTAATTTATTTCATCATTGGTAGTTGTGTGCTTTTTTCCATGTGGATCCCTAAACAAGAAATTATCTTGAAATTCAAACCAAAAATGAACACAAAAAAAACAAGGGAAAATGATAATTTAGGAGTTTAAATTCTTTTTCCCCTAATTTGCTGGTGTAATCACTCTTTTTTTTTTTTTAAAGAGAGAATTAAATACAAATGAAATAAAAATGAGGGATATATTTACAATCTACCATTAGATTTAAGCAATATAATTCATTAACTAAATCAAATAGAAATCTACGAACCAAAATATATATGTATCAATATATGTTCTATTGAACTAATTTTAAGGAGCAAGTCCATATACAGATTTTTTTTTTTTTTTTTTTTTAAAACAAGTGAATATATTTATACAAAAAAAAAAAAAAAGAAGCATAAATCCAACCAACAAAGCAGCCACCCAAATCAATAGCCTCACTGATAACTAACTTTTTTTTGCTAATAGATCCCGCAGCTCAAGCTTTATTACATAAATTACTCCATGAAACACATCTCCAAAACTACTGATGATAATTTTTCTTGTCAACTAATTTGTCACAAATGGGCTGAATTGTTTTACGGAAGTTTGGACGGAATGGAAACATTTTAGGCCAACAATCTTCTTTAGCATTGATGAAGGCCTCGCAGCATTTCGGTGTAAACGCATTCTTCCGATGGAGCACGAAATCAACCGCTTCCAGCACACAATTTTTGACATCAAACACACCCGTCCAACAACTTAAAGCAAAACCTGGGATGCCGAGGTCAAGAGCAACACACACAATGATTTCATGCCCATCTTTAGTTAATATCACGAATTTTGTATTTCCTAGGTTAAGGGTGAGGGGGTTTTGAATGCTTTGGTGTTGAGCTTGTGCTTGGAAAATATTGGAGAATATAGATAGAGTTCATAAATTCGAATGAGGTTAAACTTTAGGCAAGTTAAAGATGAGATAAGCGTTTTTTAATCTTACATTAACTCAATTCTTATGTTGGATTTAGAAATAACTGAGGTTTCCATGGGATCATTTATAAGTGTTGTTACATACACCCATCATGGAATCGAGTTATCATTATGTTATTTCCATCCATGTCTATGTCTAAGACATGTTTTCATCATTAATTGAACACTATATTGCATTAACTATAGTTATTATTAGATTGATATCGATGAGGCAACTTTAACAAGGTTAATGCTAAACGGGCTCTCGCACTTTATATCACTTTTTGCATGTCCCAAATCAAGTGAAAAATAAAGAAGCTTATTCTATTCAACATTGAATGATGATATAAATATTTTACATTTTGCATTTTTAGTAGGCATTTATCTTATGTTGCTTGAAGGACATTTACTTTTTGTGGATAGAGAAAATAATAATGATATTTTAATAAAAATCATAAAAATGCCACTCGATTGAAAATAATAAAAAAGAATATTGTAATATACTTGCCTCTTCAACATAATTATATTGAAGTTGTGTCTTGAAAAAACGAGCTTAACCCAATTATATGGAACTCGTCTCTTATAAAGACAATTTCAATACAAAACTCATGCTTTTTCTCTGTGATCTTCGGTGATGAACCTTCAAGCTCCCAAACCAAAAAAAGAAACAAAAAATTCAAGGAAATTTTAAAATTACAACTCTAATAATAATAATAATAATAATAGACCTTGAACAGTGTATTTTAAGGTCAAACGAACTCATTTGGGCAAGCCTTAGTTGCCAAATTATAAGACTTGAAAACCAATCCTTCAAAATGGTGTAATAGGTTTTGTAACTCTTTTCAGATAAAAAATCATGTCCATTTAACTTGATACTAGAAACTGGTTCGTTTTCAGTTTATTTTTTAATACTTTTTATTCCATTAGTCCATATGATTAAGACTAATCTTACCCACATTATTGGAAAAAGAAAAAAGAAAAATCTTATCCCCATTAGTTGAGAAAGAATTTGCAATAAACAAGTTAAGCTCATCTATATTTAGTATAATTATATAGTGAAATCATCTTTTGAAAAAAGACGAGTTTAATATAATTATGTTGAACTCAACTTGCCTATATTTAGGAATATCTTCGATCTAGTAACATTTTTGTAAATTTATATTAAAATATTATTTTTTCCTCATCCCTACTTTCTATTTGTTTTAATTTTTTCAAAAAAGAAAAAAGCTTAATAATGTTAAATTTCATTCATTAAAAGTTATGGTTATCTAGATAAATTCTTTTAAGATATTGTTTACTAATGAAACAAATATTGTAAATTAAAAGCATCGAAAAAATTTTGAATGCCTATACTTATATTATGTTATTCTTTTTGCTCTACTTTTGAAAATATTTTTTCTGATCCATTTTTGTTGATAACAAGGATAAATGAGTGTTATATATTAACCGTAAAATTTTCTATAAAATGATAGTAAAATGTCAATTCATATTTTGGCCAATATATATATATATATATATATCAATTCATATATGCAAGAATGAAAAGGTAAAGAAAAAAGATATCCATTAATTATTTTCCAAAAAATTGTAAAGTTCCTTTGAGTATTAGAAAGAGGGGAAATTTTATGGTCCCATCATTAACTTTGATAGAATCGGTCCCATCACAACCTAACGGCTCACACCATACCCAACTGTAATCGAATCATTAAAATAGTTAATATTCCATTTACGATATTTATTTTAATGGTTAGATTAGTAGCGAGATGATCCCATAGACAAGGCCATAGAAGCTTCCTAGAAAGAGTTGCAGACGGTTGTGATACTCGTCTATTAAGAAAATCCTTTTTTTTTTTATTTATATAGAATGTAGAAAAATTCTATGGTCCCATCATTAATTTTGATGGGACCAATTCTATCATTATCCAATGATTCACACCATATATTCAATCATGATCGAATCATTAAAATAATTAGTATTTCAATTACTATATTTATTTTAATGGTTAGATGGTTGACTGGACAGTCCTATTGGGACGGTAGAAACTCCTATGAAATGCAATATAACTATAATAAAAGAGATATTTTCTCTTAGCTAAGTTTAATATTGACTCAAATAAGGTAAACTTAGCCTTTAATTATATGCTTTCACATCCATCTTTAATGTTAATTGCCGTGTTTGAGCATGATCAAAGCAAGCCGCAAATATCTCGGGTCATGTAAATGCCAAAAGAAAATGGGTTCAATTAAGTGGAGGGTTCTATAGTTTTGTCCAAATAAAGTTTGATTTTAGTTGATGAAGGCATTGAATAGCTAGATTTAAAATAGAGGACTTGATATGATTGATTTTGTCTTTATCGACTTTATTCAAGCAAGTCCTATCCAATGTGAAGATTCAATTGCGTTTTCCATTACTAATTATTCTAGTTGTGATGTTTGGAGTTTTGTGAGCCATTGTAAGCTTTATTTGAATAAAATTCAATTTTTTTTTTTATGTTAACTTACTCAATAAGAAAGCCACCAAATGAGTTGTATTAGTTTGATTGGTTTGCTAAATGTTGTAAATGTTCACTAAAGCACGTTGAAATATTTTTAATTTAGTAATTTATAGATGGATTTTGAATCATTATTTGAGTAACCTTTGAATAAGCATGTTAAGTATTTTAATGATTTTTGGTTTTCTAAAAATTTCATTCTCTATGCCAATTTTGTGAATTCCTCTAGAATTTCATGCATGAATTCCCCATTGACTCAACTCAAAATGCATCTGTATGGATCATATATCCATTTTCACACACTATGTCTTTTCCATTTTGTTTCAATCATTTAGGTACTACTAGTTATAATTAGGATATGCCACATCTCGTAGGATACGTTAGTCATCATAACCTATCATGTGTCTTTTCGGGAGGATAGGACTCTACCATGATGGCTTAAATTCCATCAAATACCTATGAAGCATCTGAGTTATAATCATAATGACAAAAAGGCACAACTACCCAAAAGAAAGTGAACTACTTAAGGAGACCAACTGATCTTTCCATTCAATTTTTCACATCTTAACCTAACATACAATAGAGAAACTCATCGAGGGTAGTCACCTAGTAGTATTACAGTAAAATGGATTGCATTATGAATAACCCCATAAGGTAGACAAATTCATGACTTAATGAGGAAATTATCTTTCAAAGCTATTCGATGCACAAAAGCAAAAAGAAAGTTATCAAACATGTTTAACCCATCGTAAACTATATGTAAGGTTACATCATAAGCAATCTTCTAGTAATCAATGTGAAGTTTATGATATAGATTTCTCTCTTACCGAGTTAAGGGCTTGTTCTAATACCACTATTGTTTAAATTATGCAACATCAATAAATAACATCATTACCTAAACACCCCATGATGCCTTTAAGCATTTCTTTAGTGTGTTATCTAGTCTAATAACTTAAGATATACACATAACACTCCCAACTAAATGCTTATGTGTTTAGAAACAAAATGATATAGTAGATTACTGACTATATCAAAGCCATAACAATTTCTGCATCACTTTGTTCATAAATGTTGGAGCAAGTTTACATAGATTCCTTTTATCTATTGTATACCAGTCATGGCCTCTAGATAATGCAACATGTCATGTAATGCACATTAAGTCTTAATTCGAATTTGAGTTTATTGTAGAAGTTCATTAAACATTTGAAACAATTATGCTTCAATCAACACCATACTCTATCATCACATTCATGAAGATATAACCAATCCACAAGTTATATATTAGCAATCACCTAATTGAGCAAGTTCAAGGAACTAAACATATCATGGACAATTATTTGACAACAATTAATGAAATTGAGTTATCAATAATAAGGTATACTTCGTCATAATGGTATATAAATTGTTAAACTCTTATTTATTTGACATGTATAATCATATGAGAAATTTATTATCTTTTACATATATAAATAGATGTGTCAATACCACTATTAGGGTAATTTGAACATTTGCTACTAGACAAGGGAGACATTAAAAAGCCTAATTCTTTCAAACAACCTGAAACAAGTCCTTCATAAATAGAAGGTTTGTAATATATAAATAAATATGAATAGTTGTCATGAATTAATGATCATACTCGATCTCTAACTCATGAATTACTCTACAATACATACAATAATACATATGTAGCACGTCATAATGATCTGCTCGCTTTGGTCTTATCATGATTAATCAAAGTAATCCTAAGGTAGCTCGTAGTTATTCAATTGGTTTCATCTGCTTGAAACTTCGACATAACTACCCATGTTACTTATTACTTTCACTCTGATTTCTACTTACAATTCCAACTTGCACTATACTTTTTAGTTGTTTTTCTTACTTGAAAATTGCAGAAGATTCTTTATAAATCTTGATTATACTACAATTAGCAAAATAAATTTAGAGTTGTATTAGAAGGTGGACATTTTGATACTTTTAGTTATAAAAAGAGGTTCAACCAAATTTTGAACTTAGATATGTTATTGTGTTGTTAGTTGAGGTTAGGGTTCGATGAGTTAATAAACAACCACCTTGGAACATCTTGCAATTATGGTATGAAACTAAAGCTATAAATGTAATGCCCCACCTTCTAGTTATCAATTATACCTGTTAACAATCTGTGCACTATGGATACTTAAAGATTTGATGCTATAACATCCTTAAAGTAGGGATATGGCTAACTAATTCATAACTTGTATCTACTTTTCACAAATCATTTTCTAAGAATCCTAAACTAATCCTATTATTTTCTAAATTTTGTTGGACCCACACAATTGGTGTCTATACCCATTATTTTGTGTTTTACTTAATGGATGTTGTCTTGAGTTTCAGCATGGTTAGTGTATGCTATCTCCTATTCTATGATTGAACAAGTAATTCCTGCTCTTGTAAAAATTTTACTTGGAGGCAGAACAACTTGTTCTTAATGATTTGCTTAAACATGGTGTGGGGTCTACTCCACTCCTATTGTTTGATTTTCTCTTAGCTATTGTAATATTATAAATTAATTGGTATTGTGATTGTTTGATGATTTTTGCATTAGTTTTATTAAATCTAAAATAATATAGAAAAAAAGGAATAATTAAATGAATAGTTAAAACAATAAAATCAATTAGGAGTAGTGGGGTCATTTTACACTCTAGTATATAATAACTATTAGGTAAGTTATATTGAAAGATATCAACATTTGAGGGTAAATTTATTTAAGATATCAATGTTTTACAAAGTCCATTTAAGGTATCAATGTTTAAGGATATGTTCATATAAGGTATCCACGTTTCGCAAAGTGAACTAAATAAGATATTAATAATTAACCATTAGCAAAAATTAAGAAAACTAAATTAAAAACTAATCCAAACATTGATACCTTAAATGAACTTTCTAAAACTTGATACTTTAAATTAACTTTCCAAAACATTGATACATCATTTGATTCATTTTGTGGAACATTGGTTCCTTTGTTTAATTACTTAAAACATTAATACATTAAATGAAGGAGAAATTGCAAAAACACTTCCTAAACTTTAAGGATAGTACAAATTGACCCTCTATACTTTAAAAGTATGTTTTTTCACTCTCTAATTTATAAACAATTAGCATCATTAAGGACATGTGCACTTTTCTGTCCTTTTCTATATAAATTAGTACAAATTTCATTAAAAAAGTATCATGAGAAACAATTCAAATGTTGTACTTTTTAGATAAAAAAGTACAAATGCCCTTAGCATTGTTAATTGTTCATAGATTAGGGATCAAAAAACATACTTTCAAAGTATGAGGGGTTAATTCACACTACCATTAAAGTTTAAAGGCTGTTTTTGCAATTTACCCTTAACGGAATTTACCTAAAAATGTTGATACCATCTAATATGATTTACCTAATAACTTTTTCTTTTTTAAAACCAATGTGTCTCTTCATCCTGACAATTTTTGCACCATCATCAACCAAACTTTCTCTTTCAAAACCTCAACCATAGTAGAATCTTGAAGGCAAAACACTTCTTGAAGTTTGACCATTCTTAATTGCAAACGTGCTCTAAAAATGAAGAATTTAGCATTTTTTTAGTATCCGAGCAGTAAAATGGGATTGAAACAAAGATTCTTGCATATTTTTTCCTTTTTTTTTGAGAAATTGGTAAGGGATGAAAAAAGAGTTATGGGGTTTTAGCCAATATAAAAAATAGACAATCTATGTTATATATGTATTATAGTTGAATGGGATATTGTTATATAATATAGATGTTTTTACCTCATCAAAATAAGTTACAAACTAAGTGTTCTAAAGTATGAAACTAAGTGTTTGGAGAACACTATTATCAGAATGGTTTAGATATTTTTTAGCGATAATGTAACAAACGGTACCGGAACTTTGGCAAAATATGCAATTAGATTTCTAAACTTCAAAACTAATCAATTTAGTACCTAAACTTTGAAATTGATTAATTTAGTACCTAGAATACTTTGAAATAGATCAATTTAATACCTAACAGAACTTGATGCAAGTACTATTAGCGTACATAAAAAGTTCTTATAGGTACTAAATTGATCAAATTCGAAGTTAAGGTACTAATTGATCAATTTCAAAGTCCAAGTATCTAATTACATATTTTGTCAAAATTTAAGTACCATTCATCACATTAACCTCATTTTTTTAAATGGTTCAAACTAATCTTTGCTAAGAGCAGTAGGAAGAAAAAAACAACAGCGAGTAAAACAATTTAAACAATTTTAAAAAGGTCCAAACTATAGTTTATGCTGAAGTTTTTTAGGATAAATGCACAATAAGTGTCTGTACTATCTTTTTTGACAATTTAGTGCTAAATATTCGATTTTGAACAAAAAAGTATCCATACTTTCAAACTGATGGCATTTTAATACCTCTAATACCTCTACACTTTTAGCATGTAACAAATATTGGTACAAAATCAAACATTGGGCACCAAAATGCCATCAGTTTGAAAGTATGAGTAACTTTTTTTACCAAAAATCAAACATTGAGCATCAAATCGCTAAAACACGATAGTACATACACTCCCTATGCCATTATCCAAAGTTTTCTATAATGTTATAATGTACTTGATAGGGTTGCATCTTTTCAACTAATTTTTTAAAGGTTTAAGTGTTTGTCCATTTGTAAGTAAAGATTTTTAATTAAATCTAAGGGATAATTAGGTCTTGGAGCTCATGACTTTTAAGAAGAGTCATGTCCTTTGAATACAGAGTTGTAGCACCCTTAGATTAAATTAATGAATTAGATTTTCTAGATTTTTTAAATACCTTATGTTATCATTATAATACTATTTTATTTTATTTTTTAAATCTTAACGACAAGTCACAGGATCTTATAGAACTAAATTGGAGAAAATAAAAAATGATAAAAATATAGAATTCCATTTCTTACACTCATAAATGTTTTTGGGGAAATTTTCATCATATAAGCTTATAGGGGAAATGAGGAAAGAGGAAATCAGAAATTTTTCATAGGCTCATTTAGCATAAGCATAATAATTACTATCATTGAAAATATGAAAATTATTTATCTTAGGATAAATGAGATAAACCTACTTGTGAGCTAAGAATTTGATTAGATACCCACTAATTTTTTACTCAATAGTGAGTAGTTTCTTGAATGAAATTTGATATTTTCACCAATCAAGTTGGATTAGCTTACAAATTTGATCGAGTTCTAGTTGAGTTTAAATACTAATTCAATTCAAGTTGGGTTTCAATATCAAGATATTATATTAATCAAAATTAAAATATTTTTTATAAACTCAAGTTGAGTTGAAGTTTGTAAAAGTTTAATTCGAGTTAAACTCAAATTTAGAATTGCAAACTCAATCAAATTTAAATTGGCCTCAAGCTCGACCTCAACAGTGTTTGACAAACTCACTGACAACATTAGTTTGAACTCTAATGTTATTTTCTTTTTTATTTTTGTAGATGTAGAATTCTTTCTTGTAGTAGACACACATATCATGTGGATCTTATACCTTACACTGACTTTAAAATGTTAATGGATAGATAATACTTGATGGGATGACTTGAAGAGAATGATAGAGAGAAAAAATAGATAGTCTCATTGTCTCGAATGTACGACTGAAAAGTAAGGGAGCTTGAGTCAGTCTCGTATGTCAACCTTATAGTTTTTAAGCAATTGAAATAATAGTCACTTGAGTTGCTTATTTGATCCTTGTGAGTAAAGCTTTCTCTATCGAATGGTTTGTCTTTTACTTTTAAATTTTGTAAATGTGGAGGAATGAAGGAATAAGTATTGGTACTTACAATAAATGACCATTGTCAGATAATCTCAATTACTGACAAATGAAGTGGACCAAACTCATTTCATACTTATATTGAATGTGCTTGATGAGAGTCATTTACTCCATATATTTAGTGCTTTTATTTGCTTAAGAGCGCTTGCATTCATGTTTTACCTCTAGAATTGGTACTCAATTTGCAAATATATTCATTCCAAGTGACTAAGGACGAATTTTCAACACTTGGATGAAGATGGATCAACTTAAATGTGAAAACAACGGATTAAGATCCATGTTCCCGCCCATGATACTGAAATGATCAAAGCGGACTAATTTTTTAAGATGATAATGGGAGTAAAAAGGAAGCAATAATGAGAACAGACTATATCATGGTCCATATAATGACCATGATGATGAATGTGATCTTCGCAGATGTATATTATGGTCCCATCACAAGTGCTACAAGGAGAAAAAGAGTTGGAAGTTGAGGAGATTATGCCCCCCTTGCGGTCGTGATCACACCTATACCCTACCTCTAGAGATAGCATCGCGAGAATGATGTGGTAAAAGAAATTAGTGCCACAAGTATCACGGCCCATGTAATGACCGTGATCATTAGGGAACCGTATTCGTCTAATGCATTATGCTCCATGTCACAGCCGTGATGAATATGAAGAATTAGCTGCTGAAGGATCACGGTTCACATACCATCTGTGATCAGTATTGGATGTATTATTTTTGGGATATGACGTCCTAAGTCACAGTCATGATTAGGATTGGGTTTGTGTAATTTCCACATTGGAGATTAATTACTTTTTGAAGGTAGATGAAGGCCAATTAAGTCGATGAAAGGATGTGTACTCATGTCTAGTCATATAGGAAGTATAAATAGAAGATCTAGACATTGCAAAAATAATCAATTCATTATTGTAAACACTAAATCATTGCGAACTTGTTTTGAGTGTAAAAATCATTCAGGTTCATAGTGTTGTGAGACATTATATCAGTTTGTACATTTCCTTAGAGAAATTACAAAAGAAATTGAAGAGGAACTTTATTGCAATTCGTGTAAGCAAAGGATCCATCATTATGTAAGTAATAGTAAGCTTGTATTCAATGTTTCTTTGTTCTTGCTTTTGTTTATTCTTTGTTGTATAGTTGTTTTCTAAGATGCATGAGTAAAGTATTTGAGCTTGCAATAACAAGGATTGACAAGTATTGGCTCGAATTATTGCTAACCATTGCCAAATTCCTTGATTCCTAAAGTTAATTTTCAATGAACACTAATTCTATATAGTGCACGATATAGGATTAGGATAGATTTTCTTTGGGAATAGATTAAGAAACCATCTCAGTGAATTGATCTAGGTTATAAGAAGAGGTTACTCATGATTCTAGACATATAATTGTGAAATCTTTTGCTTAACTCTATATTAATATTGAATTCTTAGATGTAATGCAATTTTAGTGTGCTATTAACTAGGAAGAGATTCCAACGGATAAGACTAAGATTAGATGCCAAAGATCTTGAGAAAGATATTGGTTTACCCACTGAATTTATTAGTTAAGGAAAATAACAATGTAATTTGCCTTTGTTTAAAATAGATGTCAAATCTAATTGGTGAAGCAAGTTTAGGCTATGTGTTCTTGTGCATTAATCAAGTAACTCAGTAATTGCATTAGTGAATTGTACTATTAGGACTTAAATAGTGTAGTTAATAATATAGTCACTCACTTAATTTGTAGGCTAGATAATAATAAAAAAGGGAATTACTAGTACTTATTGATCCATATGGAGATGGCCCTATACTCCATTTCTATATTGCGTGTGATAGTTGCACTTGCCTAGCATTGACCATATTGTAGGAATGAGACCAAAGGACTTAATTTTATAAAACTAAGTCATAATTACTCCCACTAGGGCTTGCCGTAGGTCTTGACTAGTAACTATCCCCATGTGTGTACGAATTTACCTTAGAGAGGTTCAAGGTTGGATGTGGTGAGTTGGTCCAATAATCATTGCTCCGAGACCACCAAAGCAAATCTCCTTAAGTTGTTCTTATAAATAAATCAAACTCGTTGGATCCTATAATCTAACCCATGGGTTAAGCCCAAATTAATATAATAATAATAATAATAACAATATCATATATTCATATAATATGAAGGTACTCTACAGATTCCATCTAAGAAGAAAGATGATGCCCTAGAAACATTTCATGAAAATAAAAAAAGAAAAAAGAAAAGCATAAAGCAAGCATTTGTTTGGATTGTTCGATTTCTACCCCTATTGACTACTGTTTATATAATGTTTCTTGTAATCATTGCTCCATTTCCTTTATTTGCATTAGACTTAGAGATAAAGGCAGACTAAGTTCGAATACTTTTAAATTTTGAAAATTTAGTGTCAAATAATTAGATTTTGATACATTAGTCCTCGTACTTTCAAAGTATGTGTGATTAAATACTTCTGTTAAATAATATTTGACAAATGTTCATTTTGATGACCAATGGTAGATACTTGGCTAAAATTTGCTAAAATCTAAAGATGCGGTACTAAACTTTCAAAAAATTACAAAAAATTAAAAGTATAAGCATTTGGTCTGTCATTATTCTATGATTAAAATAAATTATCATAAAAAATTATTTAACAAAGATACTAGATTACACATACTTTGAAAGTATGAACACTAATTCATCAAAATCTAAAGATCAAACACTAAATAGAGAGAAATTGAAAGTACAAGCACTTGATTTGTCATTATCCCTTGGATTTGAGGTGGATTGTAGATAAACTATTTTATATTTGGTTGATATGTACTTAAATTTTTATTCGTATACATAAAAGTTTAAATCATTAAAAAAGAGACTTTATATCCTATTTTCATTTTGCCCAAAAATAAGACAATGAATGAAATTCAAACTAAAATAAACACATGAAATTAAGGGGAAAATGATCATTTAGGAGTTCAAATTCTTTATTTTCCTAACTTGATGGTGTAATCACTCAATTTAAAACATAAGAGAATTATATACAAGTGAAATAGAAATAAGGAATGTATTTACAACCTAACCTTAAATTTAAGCAATACAATTCATATACTAAACCAGGTAGAAATTTACGAACCGAAATATGTGTATGTTCTATTTAACCAATTGAAAAGAATAAGTCTATATACTTATTTGGGAAGAAAAAAACAAGTGAATCTATTTATACCCCCCAAAAAAGGCACGAATCTACCGATGAAAGCCGACACCCAAATCAAGAGCCTCACTAGCAACTAGCTTTTCTTCCCTAATATACACACAACTCAGGCATTAGTACATGAATTACTATTTAAACTACGAAACACATCTTCAAAACTACTGATGATAATTCTTTTTGCCAGTCAATTTGTCACAAATAGGCTTGATTGTTTCACGAAAGTTCGGCCGGAATGGAAATATTTTAGGCCAACAATCTTCTTTAGCATTGATAAAGGCCTCGCAACATTGCGATGTAAATGCATTCTTCCCATGGAGTATGAAATCAACCGCTTCTAGCACACAATTTTTCACTTCAAATACACCCGTCCAACAACTTAAAGCAAAACCATGTCGATGTTCAGTTGGCTCGACCGGTCTGGAACAGTGTTGCAATGGATACCAAGGTCAAGGGCAACACACACACGTACAATGATTTCATGCCCATCTTTTAGTTAATATCACAAATTTTGTATTTCCTAGGTTAAGGGATTAGACTTGAGTTAAGTCATTTATAGAGAAGATGCAAAATTCATCGTTGCATCTTTCATAAAGTTGTAAGTTTGTTTAAAAAGTTGTAAGTGTGATAAGTTATATATAAGAATTATAGATTGTAGGTTGAGAAAGTAGTAGGTATGGTAGGTAAGTGACTTGACCTAAGTAGGCCCCTGGATTAAGGATGAAAGAGTTTTGAATGCTTTCTTCTGGAGCTTGTGCTTGTTTAATATTGGAGAGGATAGAGAGATTTTATAGAATAGAGTGAGGGTCAAACTTTTGGCAAGCTAAAGATTACGTTGAGTTTTTTAACCTTACATTGACCCACTCTTGTATTAGATTTAGCAATAACCCAAGTTTCATAGGATCATTTATGAGTGTTGTTATTAATTATTATTATGTTGTTTTTTCTTTGTCTAAAACATCATTTCATAATTAATTGAACGCCATATTGCCTTAAAGTATAATACTTAGGTCAATATTAATGGGGTAACTTTAATAAGATTAACGCTAAACGCTGTCTCCACATTAATAAATCTGTATTACTTTTTGCATATCCCAAATCAAGGCAAAAATAGAAGTCCATTGTCTTCAACATTAAATAATGCTGTAAATATTTTACATTCTCCTTTTATTAATAAGCGTTTATCTTTATGTTACTCGAAGGACATTTACTTTTTGTTTCTTTTAATTATTTTTTCAATAAAAAATCTAGTAATGTTAAATTTTATTTATTAAAAATTGAGTTAATGTCACGAATAGTATGGAACTTTTCCAAATGAGCAAGTAACCACATTTAGTTTGAAATGATCAATTGGATAATAGCTCACAAAACTTTTTGCAATCACATACACTATCTAATAGGGGTAGGAAAAAAAAACTAATCAAATCGAACCTAACCGCAAACCAAATCGAAATTATGGTTTTTTGAATAGTTCTGGTTGCCATTTGGATTGGTCATTCCCAAACGAATTACAGTTTGGTTCGATATGTGATCTAAATCGGATCATTTAATCTAAACCAAACTATTTTTAAAAAATTTAAAAAATAAATTAACTAAAGAGTGAAACTAAAGAAATAGAGCTCAACCCTAATAATATAAACCTAATCTTAATTCCTATCATTTCTATTTTTCTAATGTCTTTCAATTACTAAATCTATCCATTCACAAATTTGCAGCCTTCTCTTCTTTTCATCATATTTACTTTTCAATTTTATATCTATTTTAATCCTTAACTGTGAGACTAACAACTCATACCAGATTTGAGGGTAAGGAATTTTATTCGACATTTATTATTTGTATCCTTCATATTTGTTGGAAAATTTTTAATCTTTTTGTGATGTTTCATCCTCAAAATTCATGAATTGAGTCTAACATTATGAAAGGCTATAAAAATTATTAATTTTGCTTCTAGCTATAAATATGTGCCAAACTATGAATTTTCACAAAACATGGACTTACAAAAAAAAAAAATTAGAACAAAGTTTTTTCTTTTTTAAATTACAATTTTCTTGTAATATGTAATCTAGACTAAACGAAACCCCATATAATAGTTTGAAAAATTTATATTCCAAACCAAACCATTATTTAAGGTTTAGTTTAAGACAATAAAAATTCAAATCGCAAATTATGATTTAGTTTGGTTTTTAGTAAAAAGAACTAAACTGATCCGTGCCTTCTCTTACTACCTAAGCTGGTTAGCCTCATTCGCTAACTTAGGTAAACTATCCAATGCATGCTTGACACTATCACTCAGCAATTAAATATTACATGCAAACCATCTTTTTAATTTCCTTTAGACAACAATGAAATTAAATTAAAAATAAAAGACATATAAAAGAAATAAGAAGAACGAAAGAAGGAGAAGAAAATGAAGGTACATCGAAGACTATGGTGATGGTATAATTATGGTTATGCTTTCTAGTGTTCATGGTTGAATCCTAGACATAATGGTGAAGCGTGGATTGGAGTAGAGTTTGTGTGTTGGAGTAGCAATGAGTTTCTTGATTTGATTTGCAAATACAAGGCCAAAGATTCATCTTTTCCTAATCTATTAATTACTGCGAAAGAACGAATGTCAACTTTAAGGTTTGATATCATCTAAGGAGTAAGAGAAGTAAGAGAAAATTGGATATGGGTATGAAAGCTTTAGAGAGAAAAGTTGGATGCAAATCTGATCTTGGCTGATTTTTTTGTCGCTTTTCTTTTTTTTTTTATCGTTTTCTTGTCATGAAAATAAGATTGTCTGTCAAATTAGATTAGGGCTTCCCTTTTTTACTCATTTAATTTGAAAATATTCAAACCCTATAATTCAATCTTCACCTTCTTTAAATTCTTGAACAAATATCTTAAATTTTTGCAAGTTTCATTAGTGATTTTATTGAATTCATCCATAAACCAATTCAAAATAATATCAAATGAGTTGCCTGGTTTCTTCTCTATCTTTCCTCTTTTTTCTTTTTTCTCTTCTCTTCTCTTCTTTCCCTCTTTCCTATTTTGTACATAATAAAGTGTGATATTTTTGTAATTTCAATTTAATTTCATTTTTGTCTTAAAGAAATAGAAAAAAGTGTGCACATGATATCTAATTGTTGAGTAATAGGTGCCAAGCATAGCACACAAAGTTAAGTGATGGAGAGGCTAAATATAATACAACATAACAACCAAATTTGGAATAGTTTTGGCTCAATCAATGTTAACATCTTCATAATAATGCATTTTGGCTCGAATCAAACAAAATCCAAGAAGTCCTTGATGCAGTGAGTAACATGAGGAACAACAAAGATATTCAACAATTAATCTCAAAAAATACACACTAATTTGGATAAATTCCAATCAATTGGATAATAATTTTATTAAGACAAAATAATGTTTGAAATATGAAAAGGATAAATATATCGTCTCTAGAAAACCCTAAAGGATAAAAAGGAACATGAAAATTCAAAAAAAAAAAAGGAAAAAGTAATGAAAGCTAGTTTTCCAACCCTAAATCATGGTTTTTTGGCCTGAAATATATGATTATGAGGTAAACCTTGATAATTAATATAGTTCTCTGAACGAGTTTCACGTAGACATATAGTAATAAGAAAAAAGAGTTATATGCTAAAAGTTATAACTAATTGAAAATGAGTTGTATATTTATTTATTGTTTTTTTTTTACCTTTTGGATTTATCTAATTTATTCAAAAAAAAAAGAAAAAAAACTGGCCCGCAACCTACTCTGCATCAATCTTAAACCATGGGACTTACCTTTGTGAATCCAAAAAAAAAAAAAATTCAAATAAAAACTCAAGGGCAAGTTAATAAAACTCAAATAAATTATCAATTGTTTTTCATACTTTTAAGCATTGCTTCTACTTTCTCATCATCCCATATATATCTTTCTAGTAATATTTTACGAATTTCAATCTAAATCAAGAGTCTAGCATAATATTAACCAACACCATTAAATTTGTTTTGCCGATATTTCCATAATATTTTTAGTTAATAATTTCTAAAGGATGGATATAAGATATCTTAGAACTTTTACTTAGTATATATTGTGGGTAAGTATAAGCTATGAAGATATCATATCAATATATATATGACCTTGTGATACATCATGTGAATAAAGTTTCACATGGATTTGAAGAGAATTAATATTAATCTATAAAGTTGAAGCAATGAATATCCAAAACATTATGTAGAAATTTTTTATTTAATTTAAGTTTTTAAGTGGTTGAAAAAGACTTAATAGTGTCTATTGGCATGGATCTTCACTACTTTTGACATGAGATGTTATAAATGTAATAAAAATTGACCTCCTTACTAGTAGGCAAGCATCTGGGAAAAATTACAACAGCAGCAAGAGAACTTGTTATGACTTGATTTAGACTTAATTTAGAGAACAGGTTTTGAGGAAGGCAAATAATGTCGCTATGATGTGACTCTTGACATGCTTTCATAATGATCTATCGGTTAAGGCTAGCAAAATGAAATTGAGCTGCACATTGGAAAAAATTGGCCAATTATAGTGAGTACTATACATTAACACTAACTGTAAATTTTTAGACTGGATTGTGGTAGAAAGGGCATTAATGTCTATTATTTTGGTGGTTGACTACTTTTGACTTAGTCATTATAGACTTACTATTGTTGGATAAGAGAAATTTAACATTCCTAATTCCTATAATTTGACCATTTGTACTAATTTGAAACATATTTGATCAAGTAGGATATAGGTTTTAACTAGGATAGAATTAATGTTGTACTACTTTTTTTTTTTAATTCAAACTTAACTATATCGTTCAATTCATAATTTTTTTCAACTGAAAAAAGAAAACAATTAGGTAAGGTTCAGATTCAAATTATTTTTTTATTCTTGAAATAACAACAGATTCTATCAAGAGGTGGACCGGAGGCCTTTCCTTAAGGTTCATCTTCTACCCGGCGGTGGCCTTCATGTTAATGCCACTTGACCCGGCTGCTGAATTTGGCATAGAGGCACAAATCCCTCTCACTAGGGAAGGAGTGCCAGGGATAGGAAGCATTAGGCCCCAACACTTTTTGTTGAGGTCAGCGATGGCCTCGCATTATTCCTTTCCAATTTTGACGCTCTGATCCATGGTTGCAGCTGCACGAGTAACTTCAGTAACACAACCACCTCTTTGGATCGGGGGGCCCAGCATTGCACAGGATTTAGGTCATTTGCTGCTTCTGTTGATGAAGCAAAAATGGCGGTGAATGCTGTTGTCCGTAGCATTGCTAGTGATTTCCAGAACATGATAGCCATGTTTGTTGTCAAGTTTTACGTTAGAATATCAACTGTCTAGTTTCAGATGTTAATGGAGATATTTGTGGGATTTTATAGCGCACAAAAAATGTTCGGTAGAGAAGTTTTGGTCATACCTGGCATTGTTTCATGGCAGATGCGAGCACCTGAGAAAAAGTATAAGACGTGTGAAAACCGATGAATCTTTTGACACATAAATTGTATAAATCGATAATGGTAATTCTTCATTACTTATTCCGATCCACTATTTTACATGTTAAAACGTTACTGACAGTAATGCATCACACATTTATACAAATAGAATGTAATACTCAATAATTCATTTTTTTTTTTCTAATTACATGTGCACGAAAAACTGAATCTCAGGGGATTAGAATCCACAAATGTTAGATCATTTATTATGTTATTTTCTTTTAAGGAAACTTTTAATATAATTGTTAAAATAAATATAATAAGTAATAAGTAGCGCAATCATGATGACATGAATTTCAATGAAACCGGTCTCCATTAAAATGAGAATTTTTTCTTACTTTTAGATCTTTAGTCTAGTTAGTTATCTCTCCCTTTTGAATTTAATATTTGCTATTTACTTCCCATACTTCTTAGTGACTTTATTTCATCTTACTTTCCTTTCCTATGCGTTTGTCTCTTTCGAAGATATATTTCCTATTTACTGGATAGATAAAAGCAATGCAAGCACCTGAAAATTCTGGTCAACTTAATGTCTAATATTTTAATTTTTGAAATTTAGATTTCTACTTAAAGCTTAATTTATGCTTTATTTGGATCAAAGAAAAGCCGTGGAAACTGGTGAAAAGTTTAAAGAAAATTAAAATAGTGTTTGGCAATTTAAATTGAGATGGAAAGGTGTAGAGAAGAAGAGAAATGGGTGGAAAGTTTTCCATAATCCAAGCCACTTCTTTTCCCTAGTCCAATTTCGGAGGGCAAATGGTGGAAAGTCATGGAAAAAAAATAATTATAAAATTGCCGTTCTTACAAGTATTTTATAAAAACAATAACAGGATAATTTTATCAATCACTAACTTTATTTTTCTTATTTTTCCTCCATTTCCTTTATAAGTTATTCAATATAAAATAAAATTCCCATTCAATATCAATTATAGTTTGTATTATGAGATTGGACAATACTCTAGAGGATAAAAAAAAATTACAATGCAAAAAATAGTCTCATATTATTAAGAAAATGAACTTTTCTTTTATGAGAAGTTTATTTAAACTAATTATATATGATTTTAAGCTATATTTATTTGTGTTGTTGATAATAACATATTAAATATTGTGAATAAGTAATAAATTTTACTATTTATATGAAATAATTTAAATATTGATAATTATATATTTAATATTACTTTTATTTTTTAATAGAACCGAGTGGAAGCATCGGTTCTACCAGTTCTAAGCCAAAGAACTGTCTAAAAATTGTGAAACCAACAATTCCATAGCAGGTTTTGAAACCGGCCAACCGGTCTAGTTTCGGTCCTAGAACCGTCAGTGATAATTCCGGTTCGATACCAGTACTAGAATCGAACCATGCCTATATCTACATGTGTCTACGTGTTCAAGAAAATGACACAACAAAATATCTGTTGACATGTCCGAGACACAAAATTGATTTCATTCTAAATTAAGAGCACTAAATTACCAAAATAAAAACCTAATAACTAAATAGTTCAAATTTAACATTACTAACACTTTTATTATCTTTTCCCCTTCTATTACTTATTTCTTTTGGAATAAATTATATTAGAACGTATTAATATTTGAAGGTAAATTTAAATAAGTAGTTAAAAAAAGTGATAAACTTTATAAAAAATGGTTAATATATTGATGTTTTGAGCGATTAAAGAAAATATATATTGACCTTTTAAGTGGTTAAGAAAATGGGTCAACATTTTTAAGTGGACAACAAATAAATATAAAAAAGGGATTCTTTTGTTTAATCACTTAATGCATTAATACTTTAATTACACCACCTTGTATAAGGTTGTTCCTATACTACCTTATTTGAATTTACCACAAATGTTGATTCCTTCCGATGTGATTTACACGTTTCTTTTATTTTAAGATTAGGGTATCTCATGAGGCAATAAATAAGCATATTGCATATTAAGTTATTGAATGAAATGAACCAACTAATTTTGTTATTAGATCTTGTTAGGAGAAAGCCTAACCTTAATCATGATAATAACAAAACCGATTAATTAAACAATTAATTAACATGTGATCAGAAGTTAAATCTCCTCTTGCCAAATGCGATAAACAATAAACAATGTGGAAACATAAAACAAATAATACCAAAATATAACGTGGAAAACCCAATGCAAGAAAAACCACGTGACCAACAGCGCTCAAATCTTCCACTATAAATAATATAATGGGATTATAACAAGTTTTCTTCACTAGATTTGTCTAGTGGATCTTACAATTCTTCACCGTAAATTGATGGATTACAAACAAGAACAAGATTTTTTTTCTAGAGTTTCACATTCTAGGATTTCCCTCACTTGTCTCTCTTTCTCTCTCTAGATCTCTCTATGTAGGCTTGAGAAGAGGCGCATCACTTGTTCCTTGCAAAGCCTAGGACAATAAGAAGAATATATATGCAACAATACAAGGAAAACCAACAGACACTCAAGGCCAACAACATTTAATTAAAGGTTGGCGGTGTTGCAACAGATGTAGAAAATTGACATTCTAAAACAACATACGCCAGCTTGTACCCAGGCAGTGTAACCCCTTACGCTGGCAACGTAGCCCCCAACACCAGCAGTATTCACACCAATATAACCTCTCTGGAGCTCTCAGCAAGAATTCTGCAAATTCCAATGCTAGCTAATATTATATGTAGGCCGGCAGTGTACTATTTCCTGTTATAGGTGTACATGTCCAAACTTCCTTTGATGCAAAAATTCTTCTTATTTTCAAGTCTTCTTGTAAACATATCTCATATACTTAGAACTTCCTTGATTCAATGTCCTCTAAATATATAAACATATATTTAGAATTTCCTTGTGTAAGCATGCTGATCTATTCCTACTTTGATTCCAAAGTCTTCTAAATATATATCCTACATATATTTACGCTCCCTTTTGGTTATAGACCCATATGAGTTGGATCTATAACCTCAACAATCTCCCCCTCCAACTCATATGGGGGGTATCACCAATCCTGTTACCTTCCTACAGCACCTTTTGTCAGACTGAAACCTTTCACAACCAGCTTTTGTCTTATTCCATGATTGTGAGCTCTTATCATCAGTCTTCACCCATTTGTTCTTCAGAAGTTCCTTGCCCTTAGGCAGTTTCACCAAGTCAATTTTCCTATTCTTATGTAAGGATTTCAATCCATCTTGCATGGCTCTAATTTTTCTTGACTTCTTCTCATTTCCCATGGCTTTCTTATAACCATCTAACTCTCCACCATTAGTGAGTATCTCATATCATCTAAACTAAATCTAACTGATGGTCTTCTATCTTTTGCAGATCTTCTCATCTCAAACTGTTTATGAGGCTTTTGGGATTCTTTAACCGAACCTCCCTCATTTGTGCCATCATTAGAACCTCTATGTGAGAGTACAGTATTCACATCTCCTTTGCTTAGCTTTCCTGACATTAAGTAACGGGTATTCTTCTTCTTTCCATTTGCCACAATAAGAAAACCCTTGGTGAGCTTCCATCTTCCTTCACCAAATAGCTACTATAGCCATCATTATCAAGCTTTCCTGTAGAAATAATGTTAAGGGGATATCTGATATATCTGGAACATATCTAACATATCTGAGAATGAGCTTGCAACCTATGTTAGTCTTTAAAACTATGTTTCCAATGCCAACAATCTTCGATTTATCATCATTTCTCATCCTGACATTACCAAAATTACCAACAGTGTAGATTAAGAAGAACTCACCATATGAAGTCACATGGAATGAGGCACCAAAATCAATAACTCAGTCATCATCATTGCTTATAAGGCTAACACACTTCTTATCCCAGATAATGATGATCTCATCATCATCTATTGCTGCTGCTACTGCTATGTCTATATCATTTTCTTCACTTTTACCTTTCTCTTTCTTCTAGAGTCTACACTCTCGAAGCATTTAAAAATTTCTTTCCTCTTGACTTGGACCTTCCCCTAGATTTCTTTGATCCATCATCTTCATTAGATGATCTTTTATACCTGCTTCTACCATTCCTTCCTAGCTTACCAGTAATAAGTGCTCTAGAATCATCCCTAGAATCAAATCCTATGACAAGATTCTTCCTCCTAGCCTCTTCATTTATCAGGCTTTCCTTCGCCATTACAAGGGTGAGCATTCCCTTTAGGGCAAAGTTACTAACAAAAATAACCAGTGTCTCCCAAATATCAAGCAAGGAACTTAGCAATAGCAGTGCCTGGATCCTATCATCAAGCACCAACTTCATGGTAGACAACTAATTCACCAACTCTTGAAAATCATTCAAGTGCTCCGTCATGTTAGATCTATCCCTATATTTTAGATTTATAACTCTCCTAATCAAGGAGATTTTATTCAAGGACGTCTGCCTCTTATACATGGATTCCAACTTTCTTCATAGGACATCCACTCTCGTTTCCTTGGCCACATGGTGATACACACTGTGATCACCCATTGTCAAATATAATCGATAGTTTTTCTATGCATGATTTCCCAATCAGCATCAGATTTATTCTCTAGCTTCGCAGTGTCACCGCCCAAAGGCGAATATAAATCTTTGCAATATATAAATATTCTATCATAGATTTCCATATGGAGTAATTTTTTTGAATTCAATTTAATCATTGTTCCTGATGATTCTACCATATCTGCATTGCAACAAAAACCCTAATTTTCTTTTTGAATCATGTGCTCTGATACCACTTATTAGGAGAAAGCCTAACCCTAATCATGATAATAACAAAACCAATTAATCAATTAATTAATCAACCTATGATCAGGAGTTAAATCTCCTTCTGCCAAATGCGATAAACAATAAAACAATGTGGAAATATAAAATAGACAACACCACGATATAACGTGAAAAACCCAATATAGGAAAAACACGGGACCAGTAGTGCTCAAATCTTCCACTATAAACAATATAAAGAGATTACAACAAGTTTTTTTCACTAGATCTATCTAGTGGATCTCACAATTCTTCACCACAAATTGGTGGATTACAAATAAGAATAAGATTTTTCTTCTAGAGTTTCACACTCTAGGATTTCTCTCACTTTTCTCTCTTTCTCTCTCTAGATCTCTCTATCTAGGCTTGAGAAGAGGCACACCACTTATTCCTTGTAAACCCTAGGACAATAAGGAGAATATATATGCAACAACACAAGGAAAACCAATAGATACTCAAGGTTGGCAACATTTAATTAAAGGCTGGCAACATCACAATAGATGTAGAAAATCGGCATTCTGAAACAATATACGTCGACTCGTACACTAGCATTATAACCCCCATGCCAACAGTGTAGCCCCTAACACCGACGGTGTTCACGCCGGTGTAGCCTCTCGGCAAGAATTTTACAAATTCCAATGCTGGCTAATATTATATATAGGCCGGTGATGTACTATTTCCTATTGCAGGTGTACATTTCCAAACTTCCTTTGATGCAAAAATTCTCTTTATTTTCAATTCCTCTTTTAAATATATCTCATATACTTAGGATATCATTGATTCAAAGTTCTCTAAATATAAAAACATATATTTAGGATTTCCTTGTGCAAGCGTGATAGGTCATTCCTACTTTGATTCCAAAGTCTTCTAAATATATATCCTCCATATATTTAGACTTCTTTTTGGTTATAGACCCATATGGTTGGATTTATAACCCCCAATAGATCTTTTGTGGTTGTTATAAATTCAATGATATAGATTTTGTTAAAATTTGTTAGTGTTGAGTGAATTATCTCTTTATTCATATGTTGATTTTATCATTCTTACATAGATTGAAGGGACCAACATCCATTATCTTTTGAACCATTTAAAGCATTGATATCTTGTTAAAGTGAACTCAATATTGATTCTTTTCAATGTAATTCACTCTTAACCAAATATTTACATATTTAGTTATTAAATTAAATGAATGAAGTAATTTTGTTATTGGACTTTTATGATTTTTATAAATTTAGTGATATGGATTTTCTTTTAATCTGTTAACATGAGTAAATTATCTCTTCATTTAGATGGTATTCTTGCCAACCTTTGGTAAATTGTAGTGATCATGTTGATTAAATATTTTGATTCCATCAACACCATGAATTATGATTTTGTTTTTTTTGTTTTTTTCTTAGCCATTACAATAGGAGAGGGAGATTCGAATCTAAGATCTCTCACTTGAGACACTAGGGAGATGTCACTAGGTTATAATACCATTGGCCATGAATTATGATTCAATTGCAAATTCATTTGATTTCAATATTCATAGATTTTATTGTATGTTGATCTCATCCATAACCTTATTTTTATTTTATATTATAAAAGATAGAAAAAGAAAAAAAAAATCTATCCAATTATCCTTCAATACCGGAAACCCCATATCTAAATTCTATATCAGTTTGTGTCAGAGTAATATAGATTTCATATCATTTGGTACTAGAACTTAGGTTCCGTACTTTCCATGATTTAGATAGAACTGTTCCGTACTTTCCATGATTTAGATTTAAATGTATGAAGAAATTTGGTATATTCCTAATGGAGATAAGATTGAATTTAAAAGGATAAAAAAAGGTTTTAATTATTGGGTGGTGATTATTGGAGAGTCTTTGTAGTTGCTTGTTTATGACTTTAGGTTGTTGGATTTGAATCATATTAAAGTGGCGTAAAGAGGATAATAAGTTTTTATACTTGAATCAAGATACGTAACACCAATTGTCTTCTGCTTGTTAGTGATATTTGTAAAAATTTGATTTTGGAGTGTACAGTGAAAATTTGGGATTAAAGGTGATTAATGATAAATTTTCATATTATTACAGTATGGTATTCCAAGTAACCACACAAGTACAGGTAGCTTTCTCTTTTTTAATGCTTCAAAGGATACAAGTTTTTGTAATGTTGTTTTTATGCATAATTGTCACATATACTTAGGAAAGTCATAGCAATTTTATCTCAATGTAGGGCATGATTTTAAATAGAATTGGATTGCTACTTCTTTGCACGTGCCCGCGGCACTTGTGTATTTATTATATATATATAAAGATGAAATCTGATGCCTTACTTGATTATCCACTAGGGGTAAGGATGTGATAGGGTCGGGTTTTTGATGCATCATATAAATCCAAAACCCGACTAGCTACCTTGTCGGTTATACAAATCTGACCTTATAACCTTGTAGGGTTTTCATACTATATCCAAACCTGATCTATAGGATTTGATTTAGAATTCAAAACCTAGACCCAACCTTATAACCCTATTTTTTTTTTCAACTTATTTTCAAATTTAATAATAAGTTTAAGAGAACTGACATACATTTTCTATACATTTGAAAATAAAAAGATACATGTGGAATAGGTAGAATATGTGGCAGACCATATTCATGATTCAACATTGAAACACAAAATATATTACTTATGAGACATAAACAATAGCATAAAATTTTAAGAACGTGGTAAAATTAAATCTCCTATTTGGGCTAAAATATAATAGACATTGGACAATGCCAAAGCAAATATGACTTGAAAAAATTTCAATGAAAAATTCTAAAATCCTTAATTAGTTTAGTAAACATGAAAAAAAAAATCTCTAGAAGTTAGAATAAATGGTAGCTCATGTATGTCTCATTTCCTCTTCTTGCCCATTTAATAATGTTTTTAATTATTTATTTATTTTTTAAATCATAGTATCGGATTGTTGGATATCCATTAGGTTTGTTATATGATCCAAACCCGACCCTATAACCTTATAGGGTTTTTACTATATATCTAAACCTGATCCTATAATCCTCTAGGGTTCAAACCTATATGATTTTTAATGGATCAGATAGGTCAGAAACATGTAATAGCCGATTCGGTTACATCCCTAGTCGCGAAGGTGCTTTTGGTTTTATTGCGGAGAACTTTAACCAAAACAATATGCAGTAGTGGAGTTAGTCCTTGTATGGCTTATACGCCCATTGATGTCAAGTCCTTGTATGGCTTATACGCCAATTGATGTCAAGACTATTGCAGTCCTGTAAGCCAACAAATATGCCCAGAAAATGCATTGGAAAGAAGCTGTGTTTTAATTGGATAGTGAGATTCGTTTACATTCAGATCCTCCATGGTGCCTATAAACTTATTTTAACACCTCAATTTTTTTTTTTTTTTTTCACTCACGATCTTGATATTCAACAGTCGCCAATCACTAAAAGTAATGTTTGAACTTAAAATCATAGAAGTGAAAACCCTAACGTGCCGGTGAATTTTTTGCCATTTGTAAATGACAGTACATAGTTAGCTTGACCATAATTCGATGGATGACAACGTATCCAATGGAAGCTCAAAATATTATAATCAATCTGAATCCTAAATATCCAAATACATTATTGATTAACGGTAAGACTTAAAGTCTCGTAAAACTCTACATCGAAAACTCAAAAAGAGAAAAAAAAAAAAAGGAAAAAAAAAAACTAAAAAAGACCTATAGTATTACTAAGTTGACATGTTAATATAGGGGCAAATGAAAAACGAAAAAAGATATAATGACAAACCCCCAATCTTATGTTGGATGTTCACCTAAGGTAATGTAAGAGAACTAACACCTTGATGTATATTCACAATTTCGATTGGGTAACTATCACATTTGATACCTAAAGTTTACTAATTATAAACTTTACCTATTTTTTAAATTAAACACTTGCACTTTGTTAAATTTTTCAATTAATTACCGGAACGTTACCTATTATTGTAATTAATTACCTCATCTATTACTACTAATGAACTTGAAAAGTTTACAAGTAGTAAATTGATATTTTTAACCTCTAGGTAGTTAATCGCATAAATTAGCAAAGTTCAAATACCAATTGTGATATTTACCCAAATAAAAAATATGTCAAATTTGTTATTTAAACTTTTAATGAAAATTATATTTAATACTTGAACTTTGAAATGATCGATTTAATACCCAATCAAACTTTTCATAGTTATATTTACGATCTAGCCTATCGTTTTTTATTCCATTTGTTGGTTAGGAAGAAACGGTCCATCAATATTAGTTAACATCAAGAGTGGTTGTAAATATTCAATGATGGACTACTTCTTCTACGATAACAAATAAAGCAAACGATATGTGTTGAACAATATAATAAAGAAATGAAGATTGTAAATAACAATATCATACTTCAAGTAGGCGACAGCATTACTTGTATTAATAGTCTTGATGAAATAATGGTAGGTGAATTAGTCGAATTTGAAGAGGGTAAAATAAGCATTGCTCTTTTGAACTTTCCATATATAAAAATAAAAAGATGACTCAAAACAACATCTCTTACAGTCATGACACCATAGAGATATTAAAAGAATGGAATTGAGATATAGATGGAATATATAATGAAACAAAGTTACTTTGAGGTTTGATATTTAAGAATTAGAATCAATATATTGGTGTAGTCCGGGATAACCCCTTATTCTATAGTCCTAGGGCTACTTACAAATAGCTAATTAAGAATTCTGCAACCATGAAAACTTTGATTCAATATGAAATTATCTACTTGAAAGTTTATATACCAAATTAACTTTTTGTATAAAATTCAAGTACTAAATTAGACGTTTAACTTATTAAATTTAGAACCCATTTATTATGAGCCATTGAGTACAGAATTAAAATTGGTGTAAAGTTCAAATACCAAGATAAACATTTAATTTATTAAATCTAGAACCCATTTATTATGGCCCACTGAGTATAGATTTTCATGATCTTAGAGCTGCAGCCCAACCATGCATGGTTGAGCATTTTGTAAAGTGAAATTACATTTAAAACCACTTACTACTTAATTGGTGCATTTTACACAAGAATATAATTTATAGATTCCACTTTAACATGGTATATTAGGATGTAGTTGAGCTCTGTTCTACCACTCAATTGTAAAAATGTAAATTTTATAATTCGAATGTAAATTGTCCTTATATAATTCTTAAGTAAAATTTACACATGTTAATAATTATTTTTTCTTCTCTAATTCGTACATACAACAGTCTATGTAAATGGCGCTTGGCCTTGGACGCTTGTATGGCCACGAGGAGACTTTTTTAATATAAAAGAAGAAACACTGGTGCATTCGTGGTTTAAAATATCAAAATCTTAGGTTGTTTAACAAAGGTAATGAAAAATAATTTTTTACTAGGGTCAGTTCAATTGAATATATCAAAATAAGATAATGCAGCTGATAAGTTGTACTTAAAAATTCAACCAAAATACGTGGTATTAAATTTAATATTGTTAATTGGTTTTTTTCTTAGTCATTTCTACTTTTGAACAGGGAAAAAAAAAAACCCCCAAAATTCTAAAGTTCAATTTATTAATTATAAGAAGTTTATCTAACTTAAAGATTAGTGTTAACACTATCAAACTATTAAGGATCTTGGCAAGGTGAATTTACTTTCTAATTTCAACTTTTGTTTTTTAGCCCCATGAAATAATCAAATGCCAAACGATACTATAGACAAGCGATTTGATGCAAAGCACTTTCATACCGATACTTAATTCTTGTAAATGATGGTCAAGATAATGTAAGAGCTTGGGCTAAATATAATCGGAAATAGATAGACAGATTCACACAAACACAAGTGCATAAGTGCCTTGCTACATTATTGTTTCTTGTTATAAACCCTTTCAGAAATTTATTTTGTGCAATTAACATTTCGTTGTCTTGCATTGCCAACCTATTATTCAAGTTTATTGGAACATCATAGGTAGACGGTACTTAGGATTGAGTATCTTAGCTATGAGGACCAGGGGCCGCTCCATCAGGTACGTCTCCTGCCAGGACGGTGGCATTTATGTTAATGCCATTCGACGCAGCTGCTGCTGGACGTGGTGATGCCATGACAGAATCACAAATCCCTTTCAACATGGAGGAAACGCTAGGGTTCATAGGGAACATTTGGCCCCAACACTTGTCGTCGAGCTCAATGATGGCCTTGCAACAGTCCTGTCCAATTTTCATGCCCGGTTGCATGGTTGCAGCCGCACGACTAATTTCGGCAGCACAACCACTTATTTGGGTGAAGGAGCCCCAGCACTGTTGAGGAGATGGATATGGAGCTTTTGAAGCTTCGGTTGATGAAGCTAAAATCATGGTGAATGCAATTGTCCATAGCATTGCTAATGATTTCCAAGACATGGTGGCCATGTTTTTTTTTCTCTTGTAGGCGTCAGATTATCAACTATAACTCTATATTGGATGTCTGAAGGTAGTGGAGATCTTGAAGGGATTTTATAGCACACAGGAAATGTTTGGCAGAAAAGTTTTGGTAACATTTTTGGATTGTTTTATCATAGACGCAAGAATCTCAAGAAAATATTCATTCGATTTTACACATCACATAATATATATGTGTGTGTGTCTGTAATATACAAATATCAATGAACTTTTAATATATATGTATATAACGTATAAATTATAGATAATAATTGTTTTAAAAATCACCTGTTATGCATAGTAAAATTTTATTAGTACAATCGTGCCACATGTCTATGCATGTAGAATCTAACATTTATTAAGGGTTTGCTTGTTTCATCAACATGCAAACAATACGCAAACATTTTCAAATAGACTGTCAGAAAACAGATACGAATGAAAAATAGATATTTTTACTTAAAAATTGATCAAATAAACTAGATACATGTTAGATACAAATAAAGTATAGATATAGATCAAATACATATACAAATACAAATACAAATGAAAAATAGATCATCCAAACTTATCTTTTTTCCAAGCATTTACAGATACCGAGATCACTAGAAATATGTGATTACTTGGGCAATTTTTACTTGTTATTTGCTAGAATTCGAGCTATGTATCTCTTTGCGTATAATTTTTGGTTAATGAAGAACATGGGATCGTTATGGCCAAAAAAGAAGAACATGGGATCATGGAAGGACCATACGTGTGGTAAACTTAATATTCGGTTATGATTTTGGATGAACGCCAGTTTTAGAACTAAGAATGTCTACTTGGGCATGATTCGCAAAAATGGACGCAGCACCATTGCGATTCAAGTCTGTTTGGTTTAGGTACTTTTTCTCAAGCTTAGGTGTATAAATAAAATTAAGCCGGTAAGCTAGCTATTCAAGTTTGGTTGCACATCAATTTGAATTCAATTCGGTTACTATTATGGTGGTAAGTTTGAAACTTGAGTTATTCAAGTAATTTATAGAAGTAAGCTTGGTCTTCTATTTATTTTGCTTTATGAGCAGCAACCCAATTAAATTAGAATTAAGTTTAATAAAATATCAAATTTTATCAAAATCTAGTGGAATACTAGATTTTATGTAAATTTTATTTAAGAATAATATATAATTTTCTAAATAATCAAAACAAGTTTGAACTTGTTAACTAGTGTTTTGAATCTAGTTTTAGGATCAAAATTTTAATTTCAATCAAGTTTTAGCTAGATTTGCAAATTGAGTTTAAGCTCAAACTTATTGCTCTTTGACTCAACACAATTCAACCACATCCCAACTTAAACCTAAAGAGGCTAACCTGATTTGTGACTCATTTAAATTGATATTCGGTTTCAAGTCTCACATGCAACTCCTTGTGGTAACCCTGCTGTATTACAAGACATGGTTGTTCGTAAAAAGGGCTATAAACAAAACAAACCAAATCAGGACACTATCGTAATGCTAAGTTTAATCTCAACCTCAACTTGAAATATGAACATTCGAACTCAATTTAAACTCGACTGAGCTTAGTTTTTTTTTTTTTTTTGAACTTGAATAAAAGTGTTACTCAATAAATAAAATTTAAACTCAATTAACCCTGTTTAAACCCAACATCACATATTTTTTAACATTAATATTAATACCTAAATTCTACTCAAATTCAACTAATACACTTGACTTAACTTCGACTAAGCTTGCAAGTTAATTAATTGTATCAAACATTATAAAAGTCAAATTAAACTTAATTAACTAATTAAGTAAATATCAAGTCAGATTCCAATAGCTCATAAATTGACTCAATTATATCTCAATTTCTAAATAATTATTTTGTTAATTTATATCGTAGCAGATACATACTCTCTTAGTTTTGGTTTTTGCAAGTGAGTTTAATTGGATCCGTTTGAATTGTCTGTTTCTCATCTGTATCTGTATCTGTAGCTAAACTTTATGTGTAAAGATATTTGATTTGTGGCTATATTTTATCTGTATTTAGTTTATTTGATATTTTCATAAGAACAATCATATTTTTTTTATATATATTTTTTAACAAACAATTTATTAGAAAAAATTAAAAAAAAATGTTTATCATCTACTAAGTATCGGATGCCAAATGGACCCTTAATTAATTTGATCAATAGTAAGTTATACAGCCGATGTCAACATCATTACTTCAGAGTTAATTTACTTCTTCTTTTAGTTATGGTTTTTACTATGGTTTAAGCCTTTTCATAATATGACGCAATTACAAGTTTTGTAACTGAAAATCATCAGTGGAAAGCCTACGCATTAGTTTGATAAAGGAGAATTGTCTCTTTCCTAGTAACGGCACACGTCTCTTTCCAACGTTTCGTCTCAGATAAATGAAATCCTCACCTACTGAAATGAAAAAAAAAAAAAAAAAAAGATGGAACATATATGTGATGGAAATTAATTGCAACAACGAAGATCAACAAATTATGGAATTACTGATCTTAGAAGACGATTCTTTGTGATTCTTGATTGATTTTTCACTTTTCTTTTTGTTATAAAAATTATGTATTTTCTACTTCATCTTCTTCTTTTTGAATCAACTCTCTCTCTTTCTCTATTACTTTTTCTAACATTATAATGGTATTAATATATTGGGTGAATCTATCAATGATTAATGAATCATAGTTGCTCTTAGTGATTCTTGCAAGTGTTTTAAAGAACTCTGCATATAATTGATTATTATTTTAATTTTATGATACTTCAAGTTGTTGGTGAAATTTAGAGGAAAATTATTTAATTTATAGTCATTTATGAAGGTGGAACACGTGTCTAGTGTTGTTTAAAAAAAATACACAAATAAAAATTATATAAAAAATACAAAATTAGTATTGCTATATCGCATATTGTAGTAGAGATATGCTTATTTATACTTGTATCGCATATACCATAAGTGGTATAGCAACCTAGGGGTTCCAAATTTTACAAGTTGGTGTGTCGCTGTTTCTTTCTACGATACCCTTATTATAATTTCTTCTTCGTCATTTGATCTCTCTCTAACCAACTCTCTTGGTGGCGATCTCTCTCTAGAGCCCTTCTCTCTCTAAAAAAATTTCAACTACTTCAAACCAAAGCCTAATTCCCTTGAAAAACACCCAAGCTCCAACCATCACGGTCACTAAGCTGGACTCATCTGCTTCAGCAATACCTTCATCTTCAACATCATTCCTTCCATCTCTAAAGACAAACTCGTCACCGATATCATCAAGACCCACCAACCCTTCACCATCACCAGAGTTAAGCAAAGACTTGAACCCGAACCAACCACGTCACCGGTCAAGACCCTAAACCAACCGCGATGGAGATCCATCCCAATCACACAGAACCTTCATCGTAATCCAACCGCAATTGCGATTCAAGCTCAAGCCAACGAACACTCTGCAAACTAATCTACCGATGAAGCCCTTTCATCGTTGTTCATGTTCGACGATATACTCATACTCATGCGTGTGATGTTGAAGAAGACAACCTATACAAACTAAGACCTGAACCTAATCTAATGGACGTGGGCTGTGAGATTATGTGTATCGCATAATCTATAGGCAATACACTTGAAAAACATATATCGCATATCCCCTAATTGTAACACTATTCGTGTAATTTTTTTCCTCTAAATTCATTTTATATAATTTTTTTTATAAAGGTATATTAAACATGTAATATTCTCTATTTATAGGGTAAATTGAATGAGATATATTTGAAGCTAAAATTTTATGAAGAGCATGGTCTGGCCAAAAGATTGTATTGTTACTTGTACGCTAATGATGAAATTGCATTTTTAATTTATTGGAATTACAAAAAGAAATAGAGCTTGAAGTATAGACGTATTCACAGTCGTGTTCTTTTTTGTCACATTTTACCCAAGTTAAGGGTGTGGAGTCATTACTATTAGAAGAAAAATTTATTAGAGATTACATTGGTAGAATTATTTATGTGTATGTAAGGATTATAACAAAAGATCAACATAGATTTATAATTATATTTTTCCATTCCCAATTCTTCATATTTATTTATCTAATAGAGTACGGTTTATTTGTCTCTAGATTTGCATAACTTGGAGTTATCATATAATCAATTATTTTATTAAGAGTTAAGGAAGTTTTGATGTTCTTGTGATTCATTTTTATGCTTTTATTAGAGTGAGATTAAAATTTTTAGAGTGTCAATAATATTAATTAGATATTATGTAGAGTGGATGGTATACCATATATAATTAGATATACATAATTGAATGAAGTTCCATGCGATCCTAACTATGAGACAACATAAATTTGTTGATTAGGGTCAAACCTAGTAGAGGAATTCACGGAATGAGTAAATTAATTATCAGATATGTAAGTTATTTAAAGTAATACAATTTGAATTAATTAATTAGGAAAGTCATAATCAATTAAAGGATGATTAGTGATTGTGATATAAGCATTCTCTACCACAATATACTACTGAAATTCCCACATTCAAGGTACATCATAATGGATTTAACTACTTTGTCTATAAAATTTGCATAATAAAATCTAAGGAAAGCAATGTAAGGGTATATAATTATATAGATTTGATTTCTAATTCTTATTAAGTTATAAATAATAAGTATACGAGTTAAAAATTAATAGATTAGATAAATCTAATATTCTTAAATGCCGGTTGAATAATCAAGTTAAAGTGATTATTTATGCTTGTGCTTTTGTGGTACGACACTTGGTCTCATTGTTTGTTTTACATAAAATGATAGGTGCACTTGCCTAGTTAAGAGTTGAAAATTAATGGTGTATAAGTACTAGTACTAAATATATATGTTGTAGTTCTATAAAGGGTTAATGTCACATTTAGTACATGAACTTTCTCCAAATATATAATTATCTATCTAAACTTTAAAGTAGTTAATTTGATATACAATCAAAGTTTTTATAGTCTTAATATAACCTATTAACTACTTAAATTTTAAAAGTAATTAATTTAATACCCAATCAAAGTTTTCATATTCTTTAATGCTACCTCAACTAACAAAGTTAAAACTAAAAGCTGAATTGACACCTCTTAAGTAGCCAATATAAAACTAAAAAAAAAAAAATAGACAATTAAGTAAGAGGATAAATACACACATTGTCTAATTAAATAATGAAATGGGGAACTTCAACGTTTGTTTATTTGTCTGTTTAATTGTTTAATGTTCTAGTTTTTCTAGCGACTACTTGATACATGTCATTTCCCCATTCATTGGGTGCGAGTTAGGCTAATATTAATGACCAATCACCTTAATGGATTTGCACACATAGGATACAGTTAGTGGAGCAATAAAGGGTTGTCCAATGCCACCACTTTGATGCTCAAGTCAATTGGTAGTCTCGAGAGAATGATACACTATAAGATACCCACTAAGATAGTGTAAGATCTATTGGGTTGTAGATCCAGCTCATATGGGTTTACAACAAACGAATCCCGAATATATGGGAAAATGATAAGACATGGGCAGAATAAAAAGACATGGAAGAGATAAATGCTGGTCAAAAGGAATTAATGCCAACTAATGCCAACCTTAATTCGGCCTTGAATTCCAGTTAATGCGAACCTTCTTTGTTTTTCTTTTTAAAGTCTCCTTATATGTCTTTTAGAAGTGTGACACACAGTGTGTTGTGTGCTGTGAATACAGAGTGTAATAAGGAAAACAAGTGGCCTCTGATCAAGACTAGACAGGAAAGATCTAGAGTGAGAAAGTGAGGGAGTTCTTAGAGAGAGAAACTTTAGAAGAAGGAAATTTTTGTTCCTATTTGTAAAACTCTATTATATACCCATTATTGAAATAGTGGAAGAATTATGTGAGGCGGTCCCGTGGTTTTTCCCTAGTTTGGGTTTTCCACGTAAATCCTAGTGTTGATTTTTATTTTTTGCTTTTATATTTATAATCTGTGATTTGTTTTAATGCTTTCGTAAAGGGAAAGATCGGATTTTTCCCTAACAAGATGATATACTCATACCTTAAGGGACGAGGATCTATTTATATGTTTTGGTCATACCTTGATTGAGGGTTCATGGAATTTTGTTCCATGTGGGCTAAAGACCACACAAAGGTAGGTGACCTTGGACCAAATCGATCCTTCATTTGAAATGGAGGTGATCGTGCATGGAGCCATTCCCCATGGAGGTTGCAAAGCGATGTGAAGGGATGGTCTTTACTATGGGGAGGTACGGTGATGGTGAACGAGGAGAAAGATCCTCATGGCTATGAACATGTACCATCAATAAAATCTAGCTTAGCTTTTGCTCTTAGGGTAAATCAAAAAGATCAACTACAACCACGGTGATTCATACTATTGAGAACTAAGTTTGTAATAGATACACCCAGACGATCTGAACTAGAAAAGATAATATGGATTATTATATGAATTTTCAACAAATAATATAGTTGTATTAGATATGTTTCAACCAATTGATCAAACATGCAAGATTCAATCAAAATCAAAGGAAACGAACTAATATGCATGCTCTGACACCATGAGAAGACTGTCAGATCAAGAATTAAGATGAATTCAACTTACTTTCAAGAATCTCTCATCGATGTTGTGAGCAGAGAAAAGCTTTGATGAGAAGATATAACAGAAAGCAAGAATGAATTCATTTAGTTAGTTATGACTTTGGATTGGGTTTATATGCAGAACTATAGAGGTCATTGATCCACCGTAGCAAAGATGCAGTATTAATGCCACAGATGAAAACGAATCAGTCAATAGTTTTTATACTGATATTTTCTAGTATATAAATAGAATATAACAAAACCTATTGAAGATCATTTTCCTTTTTTTTTTTCTTTTTGAATTAGTAATGATAATATTATTGTATATTGAAACTCATTATCAACGGTATTTGATCGAGTTGGTAATAAGTACTATCATGGCAATTTTAAGAAGAACTCCCGCCCCCGCATTTCTCAACCGAATTTATAAGCATTTAAAGTTTAAAAATGTAAATTTATTATTTAAAATTTTTTTGATGTTGTTTATAATATCCTGATTAAATCCCTTTAGGCAGTCAATTATAAAAAAATTGACAAATTTTAGGTAAATAATTACTAAAAAAAATTAAATATTAAATTAATACTTTTAAATTTTATGTAATTAATTACAAAAAAGCGTAAAATTTAGATACCAAATTCTTATTTACATGGCATATATGCCTTATAGTTTGCAAAATGGATTGCAATAGGCTTAAAAGACATAATATAATGGTAAATACCACACAATCATTAAAAGAATTACACCTAACCTAAGATCTTTTCACGTTTTTTACAAATTCAGATGTTGTTTGAAAAGATAAATTTTAAAGATCTTATGTCTTTACTTTACTACATTCTAATTGCTAGAAATGTCATTAATTGTCAAAATGAGTCTCCATGATAATAAAATGAAATTAAGTGTTTTTCTAATGAGTTCTCAGATGTAAAAATAGTTAGAACCAAGAAAAGAATACACTTTAGTTTTATTCAAATACTTATGAATAAGAAGTTTCATCTATATTATTTAAAGTGGAGGGAGGAGGTTTTAGTGTCTTATTTTTATTATTAAAGAAATATTGTTTTGGCCACTTGTTATCAAGTAAATTCAAATATAATATATTTATACATACACTTAAATTGAAAGGATTATCTCAGTTGACAAAGTCAATAGACCACCATCCATGTTCCTAGGATTGAGATAAACAATTACTTTTCCTAACGTTTACATTAGAAAAATGCCTAATGTTTACTAAACAGCAATCAACTCCTGCACCTACACATCTTGATACCACTTTGCTCTTTTTTTTTTTTTTAAATAGTATTTCTTCTTCCTCCTCTTTCATTTTACAATTGTCTTAAATTTTTTTCACTATTTTTTATTTGTAGATTTTTTATTTTTACATGTCTCAATAAGAATATTTTTTCATAGTACATGCATTACGGGTGCATTAACCACTAATATAAATATGTAGAAAATCATAAGCAAGGTTTAAAACATTAGAAACATGATGAAAAGAGCAAAAGAAAATTTAAAAATATGGAGACAAAACTCTATTGAAGAGACTAGAATTGCAATAGAAACTAGCTTTACGATAGAAATTAGAAGAGTGACAATGGTTTGGATATAAAAAATTACACAAGTCATAAATTGATAAACAATGGGTGGTTACAATCTTGTTTTTTATAAGAAAATATATTGCACAAATGTTCCACAACTTAGTTAAGCTAAATTTAATAAGAAAAAATTGTTTTTAATATGTTTCAGCTTTAATCTGCATATATGTATAAGTTTCATGTTTTGTGGAGATTGTGTAGGTTTTAGCAGGAACATATTTATAAGTGCCACACCTTGGTTGCGGCCTAAACTCAGGGGGCAAATCAAGAACTCAACATGTTTGAACTAAGGCGTGACAAGTGTAAAACCAAGACGTGACGAGTGGAACAAAACAATGTGCTCAGGCTTCGTCGTAGGTCACGTTAAGAGCTCGACCTATTGAAGGGTTAGGACACAATAAGCTCAAAACATGCACTTGACAAACTCAAGTCTCAGGCTCGATGAGATCCAAGATCACAGACTTGGTCAAAGGTTAAATTAAGGGACGATATGCTCTAAAACGCGATAAGTTTAAATCTAAAGCTTGACGAGACAAGTCATTGGTCGAGGGGTAAATTTGAGGTGACAAGTTTGAGGCGTAACAAGAGTTAAGGTACAACGGTTTAAAATATAGTCGTTACAGACCTTTGAATTTAACCGTTGGAGGTTCTTTTAGGGTGAATGGCTATGTTTTTAAAACTAATATATTATTAGTTTTGGGGTATTTTTTTTTAGCAAGAGAGTAAAGCTTAACTTATAGAGATTATATCATAATACTCTCTTGGTTTGTGTTTAATAGTATCATTCGTGAGATTAGTGAGATAACATTGTAAAGTACTATTCACATGTTTTAATTGAGTGTTTTAGTAAAGTTCTCATGTGTTGAGGTACCTATGTGAAGGCCCATGTATGTGAAGGCAATTGAGTGAAGTCCTCGTGTCGAGGCAAGTGTGAAGTCCTCTTTATTAAGGCAATTGGTTTTGTGATGAATGAAATGTTTGAAGTCTTCTTTGAATGGGCAAGTTATGGACTATAGAGACTAGGGGGTGGCCAAACTTCACGTTAAATGTGGTGTTATCTTCTCATTCCCTTATCTCTTTATTATTAATATTTTAATCGTGTGTAAATTGGTTAAAGAGATAATGGTTGGTTAAATGTGCTTAAAATTGATTTAAAAACCCACCTCATAGCTTCCACTTCTGCAATATGCATGTGCGCATGTATTTAAACAAGCCTTGCTGAGTGGATATATTTTCAACACAAGTAAGGTCTAGTACTACTAATTGTACATATTTTAATAATGTATCTTATTAAGTTACCTTTACTCAAAACTCATGAAGAAAATTTTCCAAGCAATAGTAAAAAGAAACAAATGGTAGCAAATCCAAGATTGATGTAGATATTCAAGGGGAGTAAAAGTTATATATTTTGAAGAAGATCGTATGATAAACATGAATATCTTAACTCAACAATATCACAATGAGACAAACACATTTAATCCAACTATTGTTTCCTCACAAAAAATTGAACATTGTAGACGAAGCTATATAATGGACAACTTGTAAAGATCAAAATAGATTAGACAGGACAATTCAATAAGAACGTATCAACACTTATAAATAAAAAAATTTTAAGTGTTATGCGCTTGATATAATTGATTAAGTTAAACACATTAAGCCATTTAGACTAGGCTTATGGAGTTTTTTTTTTTTCAAGTGTAAACCTTTAATGTCTTTTCTTTGAAAGTGTGAATTTGTAAATACACCAAAGATGATCAAAATTTAAAAATATAATGCATTGAAGAAAGTCTTGTTTAAAAGTATAAATTTATTACGCACCTGCGATAATTCAGTTTCGAATGTATGGATCTATATATCAACATATATTAAGAGAGCCATTTTTGAAAGTGTAGCATAGGTTCCTTTTAGTATACTAAATTGGTCAACGATTTAAGCAACTAGATTAAAGGAAAGTAGCGACTACATAGATAGTTTGTAGGGTAATTGCATGGGGTAGTTGAAAAAGCGATAAACCAACCTTATGGCGATTGCATGGGGTAGTTGACAAGGCAATAAGCCTACTTTAGGGTAATTGAGTGAGCCAATCAACCTTATAGGATGGTTGAATAAGATTGTTGACTTACTTTAAGTTGGTTGACCAACTAATTGGAGGGAGTTTTTTTCTATTCATAGTTAGATTTTCTTTTCATAATTGAACTAGATCTTCTAATTTAGGTTGAATCTATGAGCTAGTTGTTGCTAAATACATGTATTTAGATTATTTTTTAAGTTACATTTTCCTAAATCCTCCATCATTCTAGCATTGATTATTATTGAAAGTCTCTTACTCTTAATTGTTTATTCTACATATGCTAGGTTAAAATTCATTTTTGGTTCTTGATTAGTTATACTATGAACCCTCTAAAAGTCTAATTCACAATACATTCTCAATTGTTAAATCATCTTCAAATCATATGACATGATTCAATGAATTTGATCATGTTTTTTTGTTTTAGGGTTTTGATTCTTACAAGAACTTTTAAACCAAGAGTTTGAGATTTGTAGTTATCTACATAATCAAAAAATTAGTTGTTATTTAATTATTATAACAAAAGCAATTTTTAATGTGAAAGTGAGGGAACTTGGTTTAAGAACTTGCAAATAAGGAGAAGGGTTCAAGTCTGACTTGTGGTTTTATTTTTTCCTTTTTTCCTCTTCTCCATATCATAAAAGACTATTGGTCCTGTAAATTAAGTAACCAAGCGGAGGGTGAATTGGTTACTTCCAAAAATTTTTTTGCAAATTCTAACTATAAACTTATTTTCAAAACAGGTTCTAAAACAATGTTTAAAATGTTTGTTGAAAACTCTTTACAAAAAAAAAAAAAAAAGAAAAAAAAACTTGTTATCTTAACTTGTGATATAGTCAAGTTTGTTTACTTAATATCTCTTTCTCAAAACGTTATTAATCCGAAATTCTTTAAGTTGATTATTTCATATTCAATATCAAAGTTAATTGTAGAAAAAAATGGAATAAATAGAGAGAGAGAGAGAGAGAGAGAATAATACTTGTTAATCTATAGTGGTTCTGCCTTGTACATCAATCAATTTTTCTTGCTTCACGTTAAGGTCTTGGTTGTCTTTACTAGCTTATTTTACTAGATCCAATCAAATCAATGAAGAAGTACAAAGAGTCTTGAGTCCTCAGCAATTACAACAACCCACACTGCCCATCTTAGCTCTTACCTAAGCTAGCTTTCGCTTCTACTAGTGTCCTTTGTCACTTATGTTACTACCACAAAGAATACAAGTAAAAGTATCTTAGCCTAGAGGGAAAAAAAAAAATAAAGTTCGTCACTTTTTAGTATAAAGATCAAAATAAAGTTTCACAAGATTGAATTGCTCATATCAGTGCTCAAAGTTTGTCATGAATTTTGTAAACTTATCAATACTTTTTCTCAATAAAGTTTCATTCTTTTGCTCTTAAAAAGTGCCTTCAATTTATAATTCATCATATAACGGTCTTCCTTGTGTAATTTGGGTAAGAAATTTTTTTCCAACTGTTTGTGTCTTTATCTTCATCATTCTTTGACATATTTAATTTGAATTCTTCCTTAATTTACTTAAAAAAAAAAGACATCGGAGATACAATTTATGAGATTCTAAGTTGCACTTGAAGATTCCAGCGAATACTTGCTACATTGAGTAAGATAAAGAGTGATTTAGATGTGAATTCGTTCTAAGATTTAAAGATTTCTTTCCTTATTTGCAAGATTCAATATGCTAACATGATCTTCTTGTTCTTTCTTCAATCTTCTAGCATGATTTATCTTCATAAAACTTGTGCATCACGTCTCTTAATTACAAAGAAAGGTATCACCTGGAAATTTCCATAAACAACATTTATACTTCAAATATTTTTATTTTTCACCCATAAAACCATATGATAAACTCATGAAAATTAAAGTATGCCCCCATCGGATTTATATCCTACTCATTAATGGAACAATCAAATATAAAATCCAATTATATTCAATTCATGGAGCTAAGTCTTAAATATAGTTCATTGCTCCAAAAATGGAAAGTTGTTCTTTCTAATCTATCATCTAAGACATACATGTGCCTCTTAACAAACACAAACTCAAGCACATTGTTAAGATTATTATATAAGCATGTGATTATTCTTTAAACCTTCTATTGTCATCAAAACATTATATTATTTATAATGGTTAATGTCACAAATGATATCTAAACTTGGATAAAATATACAATTAGGAACTTGAAATTTGAAATTGATCAATTTAGTATCTAAACTTTGAAATTAATAAATTTAGTACTTAAAAGAACTTTTTATGTATGCTAACAGTACCTCCATCAAGTTCTTTTAAGAATTGCATTAATCGATTTCAAAGTTTTTCAGGTACTAAATTGATTAATTTTAAACTTCAGGTAATAAATTGATTATTTTTAAAGTTTAGATACCAAATTGCATATTTTTCCAAAGTTCAGGTACTATTTATGATATTATCCCTATTTATAAAACATTTGTATATACTTAAAGAGATTCTATCACTAATAAAGACAAATCATATTGGAAAGATTTATGAAGAGCAAGAGGACTTTATATATAATAGTAGGGGTTAGTTTTCTAAAGGAGAATTAGTTTCCTATTTTATAAGTTGTCATTTGTCCATTTCCCAGGCTAAATAGGATGCTATGCATTCCTATGAACAATATAGTGTAATGCCACTTATAACACATGTAATGATTTTTCACATGGTTAATATTGGGGGAGTATGGATAATGCTTACACGCACAAAGTCTAATACTTGCTAACAAAGAACATGGGTTCATTAAATTCATGGATTTAATGTGATTTATGATGATGAAATGTATTGTACAATTATTCACTTATTAGTACTGAGTTACACTTAATTAGTAAAGCCTGTGTGCAATATGATAAGCTTTCTTTGTGCAAACATATGTGCTATATTTGTGTATGCTTATATTGCTACAGGACGTAACTACACAACGGTTAGCATTCGAAGACTAAATCTACCTAATGACATGGAGTTCGGATGTTAGCATGACCAGAAGTATGGTCATGTAAATTGCAGCTAGCGTCTGTATATCAAGGTATAGCATTTAGATGCTACCTGGGTTCAAAACTCTTTGTGCTTATGTTTGCAGGAGACCGCGGTAGCCAATGTCATCTAGATGCTAGTTGATTAAAAACTAGCCGTTGAAGCATTTAGTACTTTGACAAAGGAGGGACAAAAAAAAAGAGGCAACGATTAGTTTTTGTGAAAGCTTATAAATAGGGATAATTGGGTTTAAGCAGATTCGAGATATCAAGAAAAGCTCATTAATTACTTATAAACACTTGTATTAAATCTCTTAATCCTCTTTATACTTTGTTTGTTATTTGTTTGTAAGAAAGAGTAATTAGTGCTATTAAGAGCCTTGTTCGCTAATCCGTGTAAGGCACTACTCTAGGTTATTAAGTGCGGTTTTGTGAGTGAATAAGTTGTGCCTAGTGTGTTACAGCGATTCTTGTAAAAGACATAACTTAAGTGATATTTGTTGTTTTGTGCTTGTTATAGCTCCTTAAGAGCATTGGTTTGATTTGAATATAGTGTGGTTTGAAATCCTCTATTGAGAGACATTTGTAAGACCATGGAGACTAGGGGGTAGACTAAACTCCATGTTATATTATAAGTTGTTTTATTATTCCATATCTCTTTAATTTGTTTCAATTTACTTATTATTGTTATTGACTCGTTAAATTGCATTATTTAGGTAGTAGAATTCAAAAGGGGATAAATTAGCTTTAAAACTATATTCACTCTCTCTCTTGAGTTTTCTTCTAAGGTTCCCAAGCTCATTAACAACCTTAAGGAGGCCTAGCTCACAATAGCCACAAGGGAAAAGTGATACTCCAAACCTCGTGACCAAACTCCATAATGACTTTTGGCTCCCTCACATAGCCAAAGCTCCTGACTTCGGTCACAACTCCTTAAATGGAGGCCCATGGCAATGAGACGTAGTTGGTCGAGACCCTAACCTCAAAGGGGGCCTATAACGACCTAGCATTTGTATCTCCCTAGCAATTCACGTCATCTGACCGCCCTCTATACCTAACACATTCGTACTCCAGTCTTGGTACACTCGCGTTTTACACTGACATTATTGTGCTGCACGGATTAGGCCAACTATTCGATTAGGAGAATCCACCATGTGGAATAAAGATATTCTAAGGTCTCATAAATTCCGTTATGGCCAACTCATATAAAGAACTTTCAGATGAGAGGTAAAGGGATCTAATTTTTCTAAACTTTAGTGTTATTCGAATTATTCTCCTTCTTAACACTCTCAAGAACCCAGAACTCACTTAAACATTAAAATAACTACACTGAACAACTCCTGGCACATCACTAACTAAGTTTCTGTGTTTATAGGTCTACGATGCTCCCCCTCCCCAACTCTATCAATGATTTAGCACCTGCAACAACAAGATTAAAGGTTAAAACTACCAAAGTGATACCTTAACTTGATGACAAGCATCAAAAGTCGAACTTTGAAACAAAAGAACGCACAACTGATGGTTCATGGAAAATAAATAAACGATATTATCATAAAATTATCAAGAAGAGTGATAAATGCCGCAACACCCTTATTTCTAAGATGATTTTGGGCTCATTTAGTTGGTATTCTAAGTAAAAATCATCTAGAAATGGCTTAGTTATTTAATTTGTCAATTTTAAACAACAACGAAACAAACAAGATCAAATCAAGCAAAATTGACAAGGAAAATAAGAATTATGCAAACTTACTACTCAACACGACCCGTGGTAAGGGTAGTATTGAAGTTGCGTAGCACCGGTAGCCACCATGCCCCATAGTGAAGGCCATATGGATCAGATTGTAGGCCAGAAGCCACCACAGCCCCTACCACGCCCCGTGGTAAGGGGCGAATCAGGTCAGTTTTCATCCTAAAACATCCAGTACCCACCACGCCCATTGATACGGGGCATGGTGATGGCCTTTTCCAAGATCAGTACCTCCAATGCCCATTGCTACAAGGCGTGATGAAGGGTGTGGCCGATCACGTGCCCCTGTTTATTTCTTTTAGCTCTGATTTTTGAAGACCTGCATATAAATAGAACGTTTTAATTTTGAGCTATGGGTTGTTTTTGATCGGATTCTTTTTCTGAGTGGTTTTTTTTAGAGGTTTTTCTGGAGCAAATCATGAAGAACAACAAGTCAAGGTTGAATCCAAATTGTAGATCGAAATTCATCACAATTGAACTTCATTTTCTAAAGGTTGTAATCATGAATTCAAATATTTCTTTTGAATTTCATTTATCTTCTGATATCATTATGGAAGAATAGATCGTAGATCTACATCTTGTTTGAATTCTAAGTTCATCATCTTTTGAGGATCTACTCCTAATGCAATCCAATTGATGTTCTTATGTTCAAATTGCATGCTCTTTCTTATTTTCTTTGACTTGTACATTCGGAATGCAAATTTATGTCTGATTTTTATCTAAGTCAATTGAGAAATTGCTTTCATGAATAGATCTATGTAATTTGATGATATTTGATTGTAATTCTAGAGATAGAATAGTAAGGATCTTTCGTAATTCTTTGTTCTCAATGGGTTCATGTGCTTAATGCGATTTTGGGTTTCATTAATTGAGGAGAGATCCTAATTAATTGATCTGAGATTAGATAAATTGATAGATTCGAGAGGACAGTCGATTTGTATAAGCAACTCAATGGTGTAAGAGCCTAATTCGGATAATCTTTAGTATTCTATGATTCACATGATGAGACTAGATGAAGGACAAGATCTAGGTTGTATTTGTTCTTATTGTAATCCTTGCTTACTATTTGTAGTGATCTTGTTTGTTGACTTTCATTAGTTTAGTAGCTTCTTTAGTTGATAGTGTTTAACAATCATCTCTTTTGGACTGCTAGATAGTGGAAAAGAAGTAATTACTAGTAGTTATTCTTCCTCGTGGACGACCTCGATCTTAACTCTATACTATGGTCTGATAGGTACTCTGCCTATTGCTTCTTGTAGTCAATCTAAGAACAGGTTTTATAAATTTAAACTATGATTGACAAAAGATCATCAAAGAGAGTAACTCATCATCATCATTATAAACCCCTTGGGGCTTTTCATTAAGCATAAAGTGCATTGACCCTCCTTTCATTCTAGCCATCCCACCTAACATGTTAATCCACTTGTTAAAGTTCTTAATTACATGTGTGTTTTCCAAGACTAACATGTAGCGATGATAATCACAAAACTATAAAAGATTAAGGTGTTAAGGCATGTACTCTACCCATTAAGGTTATGTCAAGTTGATGTGATGTAGAAGATAGCTCACAATGGAATCTAATGGGTAAGCACATGGTGACAATCCAAGTGCACTTAAATATACCAAGTAGTTTAGTTCTTTCTTTCCCTTGGGATTTAGAAGCAATCATAAGGCTACCTAAACTTTTTGGCTTATTCACTTCAACATGAGGAATAAGAAGAGGATTAAATTGTAATTTATTAATAATATAATAGAGATGTAATAGTTATTACATAATTATTACAATAAATAGTTTATGTAGTTAAAAAATAAGGAATTATGTCGAAATAATAGTGAAACATCTATTATGCTTCTATTATAAAAGTAAAATATTTATGGTATTTATTATAGATAAATATAAGTCCACTAATATATAATTTTCAAAGGAGTAGTTATGAAAAAAATAGTAAAATAAATGAATAAATAGCAATTTTTGTTTGAATAAAAAATCATAAAATAAAAAGATAAATTATTATTCATTATTTTATGTAATAATAATTTAATTGATATTGCTATTTGGTATCAAAAACAAAAAAATTATTGCTCTTTGGTGTTCATAAATACAACCAAATATTGTAGTAGCAACTTCAAGCAAAAGGATGAAGGAATGAAATAGGTAATCACCCTAAATAAATATGATATTTATCTGTATTTTCAACTTGATAAATTTAATACTTAATTAAA